>WOXC01005163.1:0-460497 GCA_011680675.1 Gymnobelideus leadbeateri
CTGGCAGCTTCTACACTGAGGGACTGAAGGGCATGGAATATGATATTCCAGAGGGCAAAAGAACTGGGAATGAACCCAAGGGTCACCTACCCAGCAAAACTGAGTATTTGTTTCAGGGGAAAATATGGTCATTCAGTGGAATAGAGGACTTTCAAGCATTCTTGAGGAAAAACCAGAGTTGAATAGAAAATTTGACATTCAGACACAAGAAGCAAGAGATGCTTGAGAAGGTAATCAAGGAAAAGAAATCAAAAGGAACTTATCAAAGTTGGACTATTTACATTCCTACATGGAAAAACAATAACTGTGTTTGATGAAACCTTTCTCATTATGAAAATAAATGAAGAAGGGTACATGGCATATGTTCACAGGTATACATGGATAGAGGGCACAGGTTGAATTTGATGGAGACAACTCAGGATGGAATTATGGAGGTGAGAGGAAAGGGGCAAGAAGGATGGGGAGAACAGGTAGGGAGTAGACCAATTTTGGTGCAAAAGATAATATAAGATAAGTGAAAGGGCTGTAAAAAACTAAAATCATATCTAATATGTAATTTGGTTCAGGGAGAGAATGACATACATACTAAATGGGATATCTCAACCTGCAGCAGGATAGGGGGAAGGGGATGAGAGGAGGGATGATGGATGGGAGGGCATCCTTGTGGGGAGGGGAGGTTGGAAGTACCCACTATAGAAGAGGGACAGGATCATGTAGGGAATGGACCAGGTGGGGGGTGGGATGAGTGGGAGGGAATTTTTTTTTTTAAACAAATGCTTTATTAACTTCTGTTTTACATCATTCATTTCCGCCAGATTTTGAGTTACAATCATTTTCCCCCCGTTATTCCCCTACTCAACCTCCCAGAATAGTAGTCCCACAAGATATCACTTCCTCCAATCTGCTCTCTCCCATACCCCCATCCACTTTTCCATTAGAGGAAGGTGAATCTTTGTGTCCCAATGCCTGCACATCTTATCTCCCTATTACAAGCGAAAGAGTATTACTAATAGTATTTATATATATTTGAAACATTTAATGTTAAGACCTTGAATTTCAGATCCATTTCCTTCCTCCCTTGTCACCCATTTCCTCTTGGGAGATAAGTAATTCAGTATATGTTGTACATGTCTAGCTATGCAAAACATTATCATAGTAGATATATTGTATAAGGCTGCTTATAATTCCCTCCCACTCATCCTACCCCCCACCTGGTCCATTCCCTACATGATCCTGTCCCTCTTCTATAGTGGGTACTTCCAACCTCCCCTCCCCCCAAGGATGCCCTCCCATCCATCATCCCTCTTCTCATCCCCCTTCCCCCTATCCTGCTGCAGGTTGAGATATCCCATTTAGTATGTATGTCATTTTCTCCCTGAACCAAATTCAATGTGAATGTGGTTTTGCCTTTTTAGCCTTCCTTATTCTCCCCCTCCTTTGCAACCACTTCCCCTTGCTTCTTCTACATGGGATAGTTTACCCTACCCTGTCTCTCCCCATCTCCTCTTGCCACTTTCCTCTCTCACCTCATAATTTCATCCCTTGAGTATTCTCCCTTCCCAACAAATTCAACCTATGCCCTCTATCCATATATAACTGTAACCATATACACACACATTCACATATGTATTCATATGACCACACCCCCTTCTTCCATTATTTTCATAGTGAGAAAGATATCATCAGTCACAGTTATTGCTTTTCCATATAGGAATGTAAATAGTTCAACTTTGATAAGTTCCTTTTGATTTCTTTTCCCTGATTACCTTCTCAGGCATCTCTTGCTTCTTGTGTCTGGATGTCAAATTTTCTATTCAATTCTGGTTTTTTCCTCAAGAATGCTTGAAAGTCCTCTATTCCACTGAATGACCATATTTTCCCCTGAAACAAAATACTCAGTTTTGCTGGGTGGGTGACCCTTGGGTTCATTCCCAGCTCTTTTGCCCTCTGGAATATCATATTCCATGCCCTTCGATCCCTCAGTGTAGAAGCTGCCAGGCTCTGGGCTATTCTGATTGTGTTTCCACAATATTGAAATTGTTTCTTCCTGGCTGCTTGGAGTATTTTCTCCTTGATCTGGGGATTCTGGAACCTGGCTATAATATTCCTGGGAGTTTTCTTTTTGGGATCTTTTTCAGGAGGTGATCGGTGGATTCTTTCAACCTCTATTTTGCCTTCTGGATCTAAAATATCAGGGGAGTTTTCCTTAGTATTTCTTGAAGGTGATTTCTAGGTTCTATCATGGCTTTCAGTAGTCCAATAATTTTTAAATTGTCTCTCCTGGATCTATTCTCCAGGTCAGTGGTTTTTCCCATGAGATATTTCACATTGCCTTCTAATCTTTCTTTGTTTGGATCTGCTTAACAGCATCTTGATTTCTCATAAAGTCATTAGCTTCCATTTGCTCCAGTCTAACTCTGAAGGAATGAATCTCCTCAGTGAACTTTTGAGATTCTTTTTCCATCTGGCAAATTCGACTTTTTAAGGCATTCTTCTCCTCATTGCCCTTTTGGGCCTCCTTTGTCATTTGAGTTAGTCTATTTTTTAAGGTGTTGTTTTCCTCAGTCAGGCTGTTGACCCTCATTTCATATTTTTCCTGCATCCTTCTCATTTCTCTTTCCAATTTTTCCTCCACTTCTCTTATTTGATTTTTAAAGTCCTTCTTAAGGTCCTCTATGGCCTGCAACCTGTTCATGTTTTCCCCTGGGGCTTTTGGAGCAGGACTTCTGACCTCACAGTCCTTTTCCTGCTCTATGCCCCCAAAATAGGAGTCTAGGGTTGCATTTTTCTGTTTCCTTTGCCTTGGCATGTTGCCACTTAATTGCTTGACTTTTGGGCTTGTTGCCACACTATGGCTTTAAGGCCAGCTAGAGGAATTTTCGTCCCGAACGTGTGGGGGGCAACTTCCGTTTCTGGCAAGCTGTAAACCCACCCACAACTTCCACCCTAGATCACAATCCAGATCCAGGGAGGTTAAAGCAAGAGCGATTACCCCCCAAGACTGATCGCTGGATCTCCCCACGATTTGTAGGCTGGGAGCCGGAAATGCCTCTGAAAACTACAAAATGGCGTGTCTCCTCAGCAGCTTCTAGCCCCCAGGGGAGGGAGCTGACGCATTCCCCAAATACAGGCCCCAAAGTCCATAGGACACTAGCCTCTTACTTTGTCCTAGGCATGTCTATGTTGATAATTCTGGAATCGCCACAGCTCCTGGTGTTCTGGGGTTCCTCCAGCTGGCTGCTGGCCCTGCCGCCCTGGAGCTAAAACCTCGGCTCACGCGGACCTGGGCTCGGCTCGGCTCGGCTCCTGCGCTCTGCCGGTTGCTGGCTCCCAGACCTCTGTGTTGGTCCTTCCTCCAGGGCTGCTGGGCTGTCCTCAGCGGGAGGTTAGCTTCTCTGTGTCGTTTTGTGGGTGCTGGGGCTCCAGAAGTTGTTCACAGTCCTTTTTTACATAGTTTGTGGGGAATCTGGGGGCAGAGAGGCTTGGAAGAGCTGTTTCTACTCCGCCATCTTGGCTCCGCCCCCCAGTGGGAGGGAATTTTAAGCAGCCTTGTACAATATATCTACTATGATAATGTTTTGCATAGCTAGACATGTACAACATATACTGAATTACTTATCTCCCAAGAAGGAATGGGTGACAAGGGAGGAAGGAAATGGATCTGAAATTCGAGGTCTTAACATTAAATGTTTCAAATATATATAAATATTGTTATTAATACTCTTTTGCTTGTAATTGGGAGATAAGATGTGCAGGCATTGGGACACAGAGATTCACCTTCCTCTAATGGAAAAGTCGAAGGGGGTATGGGAGAAGGTATGGGAGAGAGCAGATTGGAGGAAGCGATATCTTGTGGGACTACTATTCTGGGAGGTTGGGTAGGGGAATAATGGGGGGAAAATGACTGTAACTCAAAATCTGGAGGAAATGAATGATGTAAAACAGAAGTTAATAAAGCATTTATTTAAAAAAAAAATTGCCAAGATTTCAGGCAAGGTTAAAACAGTTGAGGAAGCTTCATGGAAGTGGTAAATCTCTTTTTAAAAAAAGTAACATCTTTTTTCCCCAATTACATATAAAGACAATTTTAACAGTCTTTTTAAAAAAATTTTTGAGTTCCAAATTCTTTCCTTCAATTCCCTCCAACCCCCTCCCTCAAAGTTTTATATAGGTTATACATGTGCAATCATGCAAAACATATTTCCATATTAGTCATGGTCAAAAAGACCATGTTTTTGGTCAAAAATACCAAAAACAAAACAACAACAAAAACAGCAAAAAAAAGTGGAAAAAGAGTATGCTTTGATCTACATTCAGAAGTGGTGGATCTTGAGCTTCACCCCGAAGGATGGGTAGGATTTGGACAAGTAGAGGCAGGAGTATATTTTACAACCAGATTTTCAAGAGGAATAAATGAATACACTACAGATGTTTGAGTTTAGTCTTCATTATTACCTTTTCTCTATCACTTCTTGCAATCTAGACAAATAACAAAATAATAAAAACAAATAAAACCCTGATTTCTTAGGTATTTCAGAGGCGTGTGCGCTCACCCTGAAAATTTAACAATGGGCTCTCAAAGGTCAGTTCAAGCTGGCTGTAGCATACCACTAGCATAGAAGGCAGTCTGAATATGTTGATCAGTATGCACTACAAAGGCTAGAATGTTGTTTAATCATTTCAGCCATGTCAAACTCTTTGTGACCCCATTTGGGGTTTTCTTGGCAAAGATATTGGAGTAGCTTGTCATTTCCTTCTCTGGCTCATTTTACAGATGAGGACATTGAAGCAAACAAGGTTAAGTGACTTGCCCAGGGTCACACAGCTAGTAAGTATCTGAGGCTACATGTAGACTCAGGTCTTCCTGACTCCAGGCCTAGTATTCTATCTACTGTGCTACCCAGCTGTCCTAGAGGCTAGAACAAGCAAGGAGTATTCCTGGTGGTACAGGACAAAGATGGCTGGTGTCAAGTCAGATGACCCAGAATCAAATCCTGACTTAAGCATCTACTACCTATGCAGCCTTGGATGAATCATGTTCACTTCACTCAGGTAGAGTTTCCTCATCTGTAAAATTAGATGACAGAACTAGAGACCTCTAATGATCTAGCTAACCCCAAGCACCTCTAGGGGGAGGCCTTTTTCAGGTGTAGATATGGGAATTTATTATCTTTCCCCCTGAGCCTTCTCCTCTTCCAAACTTCCTATTTCTGTCAAAGTCTCCAGCATCTTTCCAGTGTTTCTGGTCTGTAATCTCAGCATTATCCTGAAATCTTCACTCTCCCACATTCTACATTTCCACTCAATTGCCAAATATTGTCACCCCCCCAGCATCACTCCCATCCAAACCCTTCTCTTTACTCCCCCCTTCTTTTAGGCCCCCATTCAGCCTCCCAACTGATCTCTCTGCTTCAAGTCTCCCCAGTCCATCCTACACACTTCTGCCTAAGTAATTTGTCCTTAATCACAGATCTGCTAAGAGACTCCTTTACTCAACCAACTACAAGGGCTTGCCTCTGGGATAAATATACACTCCTCCATTTGGTTTTTAAGGCCCTAGACAACCTAGAACCTTTTCCCCATCCTCACTGAAAGTCACCTCCCTTTCTTCCTCCACTCCTCCTGAACTTTATGGTTCTACCAAACTGGCCTTCTCTATGTTCTTTATACAGGACACTTCACCTCCCTTCCTACACCTTTGCACTGGCTCTCCTAAATGCCTCAAATCCACCTCTTCTCATGTCCACCTGAAAGAGACCCTCTCTTCTCTTTAATTGTAACTAAACCTTAAACACCGTCTTGAAAATGTTTAAACTTGTTCTGATCTTTCCCTCCCAAACCACATTTATAGTTATTCGTTCAGTAATATATGTGCGTGTGTATTTGTATGTGTATATGCACATATATACATTATACATGCATACACACACATATATATCCATTGTCTTTCCCATTAAAAAGATGAGCTCCCTGTGAGCAGGGGCTGCTTTGTTCTTTGTACTACTATCACCAGCATCTAGAAGGCAGCTGGCACACAGTGGGTACTTTATTAATACTTGTGATTGTTGAGTGATTGATTGATCCTACACACTAGAGCATTCCTCCAACCTAGCTGAAGCCGAGGGTTCCTTTACAGGAGTAGTTAGTGATAAGATGAGCAAGGCCAGATGGTGTGGGATGCAGGGAGAGTTCATTACAGCCATCCAGGTAGACTAGGAAAGATATTCTTTGATGTCATGCCTAGGGCCTGGCCCACAGGCATCTCCTATGCTGAAGAGAGCAGAGAGGGCAGAAATGCACAGGCGCCCCTGGAAGAAAGAGAAGGCGGAGCCACCAGCTTTCCCTGCATCCACAGAGTGGAGCTGTGAGTGGTGATGGGCAAGCACAGAGTGACTCTGGACACAAGCACTTGTGGATGTCTGATGTCCAGGCCAGCCCATTCCATGATCCCATGCTGAGCTCAGTAATGAGGACAGCTGTGCACCAGGGGCCCTGTGACTGGTCCCTGCACTGAGGAGAGTGAGGCAAGACCACAACCTTGAAATGCATTCCCAAACAAACTACAGTCCTGAACAAGCATGCAAGTGACTCTCAATGGCAGGTCAAAGAGAGAAGGGACCAAGTGTACTTAGTGCCTCCTATGTTCTAGGCATGGTACTAAGCACTTTATAAATACCTTATAAGAAACAAAGGGGCTCATTTGGGAATTGTTTCGCTTGACTATCCTCATTTGTTAAAAGGGTTCTGGTTTTTTGTTTTGTTTTGTTTTGTTTTTACCCTGAAGGGTTAGGGCAAGGTAGAGGAAGAGAAAATAAATGCTTGTTAATTAAGTGGAAAAAAAAATAAAGAAAGAAAACAGATTCCTCTTCCTCCTGTCCAGGAGAAGCTGGCACAGTGAGAAGAGTGGAAGTTCAGATCCCAACTCTGCTACTACTAATGGTCTATGAGTTTGGGCAAGTCCTGTCACCATTCTCAGCCTTAGCTTCTTTCTTTGTAGACTGAGTGAAGATGGATAAGGTGGCTTCTGGCTCTCCATGGATAATCCCATTGTTCTTTCCCCCCTCTCCCAACTCCAACAGGGCCATGGTGGCTGCAAAGCTTGTGACCCACAGAAAGGCTTACCAGGGAAGCTGATATGTCCAAATTTGGAGCCTCATAAGCTTCACAGGACGCCAGAGAACTTACAGACCCTGTAGTCTGACTTAATTCTTGCACTGAGCTAAGAGCTCTGACAATGAATGAATAATTTATTAAGTACTGATTATGTACTAATATGCATCTTTAGAAATACAATGGTCCTTTGAGCACTGACCACTCCTTAACTCCTCCCTGATCCCACCCTTACTCACCTAGTTAGCATAATTGACACCTTAAAACTATGCCTGCCGCCTCTGAGAGTTTGCAGGTTCCATAAGAATCTAGCCCTCTGTTCTCTACAGTGTAACAATAAACTTTACAACTTCGGCTTAAAAAAAAAAAAAGAAACACAAAAAGGAAGATAGTTCTTGTCCTCAAGGAACTTATGCTATACTAGAAGATGATAGCACATGAAAGGAGTAGTAAGAAACAGTGTATTGATTTGGTACATTAAAAACCATGAGTGAAGTCACAAGAAAATCACTGATATCTCCTTTCCAGCAATGATAGCATAGATCTGAATACTGTTTCCAGAGGTAGAGGTAGAATAATTGGAGGAGAAAATGATGGGGGTCTGGAGGTCAGGTTACATACTCCGATGGCTACATGACATGTAGACACAGAATAGGAGGATGGGTCAATCTAGAAATGACGAACTCTTACCATGTATTCTTATTTTCTCTCTGGCCATTTTTGGCAAAAATACATTTTTTTTCTCCCAATGGATCTCCAGAGATCAGGCATGAGAAGAGCTAAGACCCTCAGCTCTGCAGTCCCTAGAATGATACCTTTTCATTTTCACTCATACCACTGTCCATGCCTCTCCCATATCACCCCCTTTCAATCCCCAGATTTGAAAAGTTGCAATCTGATCAACATGTGTGTCAGTGGGATGTCCTACTCTTCTATCTACCATCCCTGTGACTTCTGAGACCAAAATATCCTTCCCTGACCATGATTCTCCTATATATGTTGTCTCTCTCTATTAGAAAATAAGATCTATGGGGAGGCTAGGTGGCGCAGTGAGTAGAGCATCGGCCTTGGAGCCAGAAGGACCTGAGTTCAGATCTGGCCTCAGACACTTAACACACACAGAAACAAACAAACAAACAAAAAAAAAACTTAGCCACGTGACCTTGGGCAAGTTACTTGATCCCAATTGCCCTCTAAAAAGGCAAAAAAAAAGAAAGAAAGAAAATAAGATCTATGAGGGTAAAGACTATCACACTTTTGTATCTATATCCCTTCATCTTAAAGGATAGATCAAAACATCATAGAGGGGTAGGTCTCAACATACTTAGATGAGAGAGGGGATAAGAAGGCATTCCAGAAAGTTATGTGAACAAAGACACATAACCTGTAGAGTACAGATTTTGTTCAGAAGAATAAGAACAATAAGAGGTCCCCTTTGGCAGATGCATAGCATACACGAGAGGAAGCAGTGAGGGATAAGAGAAGTAGGAAATAGATTGTGGAGGGTATATATAACAAGATATGAAGCTTGGGCATTATTTGGTGGGCACTGGAGAACCAGTGAACATTTCTAAAAGAGTGAATGAATGACAAATCAGAGTTGTCCATTACAACAATTAATTTATAAATGGATTAGAAAAAGAGATACTAAAGGCATGAAGATCTATGGAAAGACCAATGAAACTGGGTGTTATTGGTTGTGGTTCAGTCATTGCAGTCTCTTTATGACCCCATTTGGGGTTTTAGCAAAGATACTAGAGTGGTTTTCCATTTCCTTCTCCAGAATTTGACAGATGAGGAAAGTGAAGCAAAGAAGGCTACGTGACTTGCCCAAGGTCATACAGGAAGTGTCTGAGGCCAGATTTGAACTCAGCAATTAGAGTCTTCCTGATTCCAAGCCCAGTGTTCTATCTTCTGTGCTACCTAGCTGCCCGCCTGGGTGTTAATGGAAGCCTAAATAATAGTGGTAAATGAAGGAATGGAAAAGAGAGGACAGATGTTAAAGGTATTGTCTATATATAAGTAAGAGAATCAAGCAAAGAGTGAAAAGAAGGAGAGAAAAAAAGGGGGGAATACAGTGCAGCTAGGTGGTGCAGTGAATAGAGCACTGGCTCTGAAGTCAGGAGGACCTGAGTTCAGATCCAACCTCAGACACTTAACATTGACTAACTGTGTGACCTTGGGTGAGTCACTTAACCCCAATTGCCCTGCCTTCCCCCTTCCAAAAAGACAAAAAAAAAAAAAAAAAAGAAAAGAAGGAAGAGGAGGAGGAAGAGGTATCCAAATGGCACAGAGATTTTCCCCTTAAGTGAGCAGGAGGATGGTGGTGCATGACTCTCTGGTCTCTGTATGTGGGATAGAAACCACTGCCATATCTTCAAAATCAGAGTCTTAGTCAGAAAGCAGGAAAGGTCTTTACTCTTTCTCCTGAGAAAGGGCACAGCCCTGTTCACTCAAGGGGCATCAGCCAGGGAGGGCAGAAGTTTTGCACAGTTTAGGGTGTGTTGCAAAGCGTGGCTAACTACAGATGTCACCCCATAAGGGAATAAACTGTGTTTCAATACTACAAAAACTATTGACCCTTTTGAGGAGGCTTCACTTCTGAGAAATCACCCCTCACATCTGTATGATTGGTATTTTAACTCATCCCTTTCCCTCCTTGTCTTTGTCAGGGAGCAAGAATGCTAGGCTGCCACTTCCCTGGGGGTTCAGAAATTAAGTGACTTAGGATTCTTTATGCTAGAAATCTGAGGTTCTTACAAAGGGAGCGAGGTTGATGATTCCCTCTCTTCTGTCCTGTGCAAGAGAGTCAGAGAGAGGACCGGAGTTTCCCCAGCCTTCCCACATGCCTTCTAGCCTCTGAGGGACCCATGGTGGTGAATGTGGTGGAGTCCTCAAAGCCGCCAGTAATTCTCACAGTGACCAGGGCAGTGCTGAGCCAGAGGCCAAGCCAGAACCACAGAGAAAGAGGGCATGTGATTAAATTAAAACGCACCCTGCTTAAAAGAGATTAGGTAGTGGAAAAGGGATGTAATGATCAGCTTTTCCACTGTGAATTGAGAGACCTACTGCCACAAGGAGATTAATGGCTTCATATGTTATTAAACAAAAGATGAGACATCCATGTGAGTAAGAATAGCATTTGCAGCTATCTTGATGAGGGTAAAATGGCCCTCACCACAATCCTTCAGTCATCAGAGAGCAGCATTCAGAAACTCCCTGGCTGTAGTCAGGCCAACTGCTCCATCTAGGATATTCCAAAATTAATCAATCAACAAGCATTTGGTATTTTACTTACTATATGCCAGCACCATGCTATGCACTAGGAATATAAAGAAAGGCAAAAATACCAGTCCCTCGGGAAAGGAGTTCATATTCTAATGGGGTATAGGTGGGAGTCTGTGTACATGCAAATAACTTGGTACTTCCCAGATATATGAAATGTAAATGGAGATAATCTCAGAGGAAAGAAACTAGCCAACTAAAAAGGGGGGGAGGGAGATGGGGGATAAAGGAATATGAAATTTGAGATGAGTCCTGAAGGAGGACAGGAAAGCCAGGAGGCAGAAGTGATGAGGGAGATCATTCCAGGCACGGGGGATATCCAGTGAAAAGACAGAACAGGGAAATGTAGTGTGACCAAGAAGGGGCATCGAGGCCAATGTCTCTGGATACTGGAGGCCATTCAGAGGAGGAAATCGTAAGACTCTTAGAAAGGCAGGAAGAGACTAGGTTGTGAAGGGCTTTAAAGATCAAGCAGAGTATTTTAAATATGATTCCAGAGGTAACAGGGAGCCACTGAAACTTATTTGGTAAGGAGGAAGGAGAGGTAACCTCATTAGATGTGCAAAAATCACTTTGCAAGCTGAATGAAGGATGGATTGGAGTAGGAAGAGACTTGAGGCAAGTAGAACAATCAGAAAGATATTGCAATAGTCCAGGCATATGGTGATGAGGGCCTGTACCAGGATGGTGGGAATCAAGAGAAAGGGAAGCATACAAGAGTCAAAATGACAAGACTAGGGGCAGCGAGGTGGTGCAGCGAACAGAGCACCAGCCCTGGAGTCAGGAGGACCTGAGTTCAACTCTGGCCTCAGACACTTAACACAAAACTGTGTGACCTTGGGCAAGCCACTTAACCCCAACTGCCCTGCCTTCCCCCTCCAAAAAGAAAAAAAAAATGACAAGACTTAAAGGCAGATTGGATGTGGAAGCATGGGGTAAGTGCAAGGGAAGAACTGTACACAAACAATGAGGTTACAAACTTTGGTGACTAAGAGAATCATGATGCCATAGAAGGTGAAAGTAACAGGGTATCAAAGGCTTTAATAAATGGGGTACATTTATTAAAAAACTAATAACTTTGGGGGAAAGAGGGCTTCTCATTAGCAAAGCTTCTATAGGTTCCTTAGAAGGCAGAATGCTAAGCCTCTACAGCATGGGAAAGCTGTTGCAAGCCCTGGTTTCTTGTTGGATAATGTTTCTGTGCCTGAATTTATTGCTTCTGCTATAATTGTACTTGAATGTAATGAAATAATACCAATACATTTCATAAGGTTTTCAAAGTTTGCTGTTGACATTTAAACTTTTTTTCCCCTTTCTTGAAAAGAATTTGGCCTGCAACTGGACAGCTTGTACATGATTGATTGGATGGCAGGATGGCAGAGGGGATATACTTTACTCTGAATTCCTCTGAAACAGCCTCTGCCTTTACCTCCCCTCTACCCACTCTCCTGGGCTCCTTTGCCCAATGTCATGGAAAACATTTCTTCTGAGTGGCCCAGTGGTATAGTGGAAACACTAGACACAGAGATAGGACACTTAGGTTCTAATTCAGGGTCTGACAATTGCTATTTGTGTGAACTTATGAAAGTTACCTAACCTCTCTAAGATCCATCTAAGAAATGGGGACATAGGGGTGGCTAGGTGGCGCAGTGAGTAGAGCGTCAGCCCTGGAGTCAGAAGGACCTGAGTTCGGATCCGACCTCAGACACTTAACGCACACACAAACAAAAAAACCTAGCCGTGTGACCTTGGGCAAATTACTTAACCCCAATTGCCCTCCAAAAAAAAAAAAAAGAAATGGGGACAATAGCCCTTGCCCACACAAAGGGCTGTCATGAGGCCCCAATAAAAATTAATAGATCTGAGAGAGCTCTGTGAGAAATAAGGTATCATATGAATGTTAAGGCATTACTATGCTGACATTCAGATAAAATTGTTATGGACAAATACTGCACCCACAGAGCAGCATTTTTTGCTGAAGAGACAGGCCTGCTAAGTGGACAGGGACTTGTGAACATGTGTCATACGGGAAGTTTTGTTTAATAGAATTCCCTCTCTCCATATCAGCAAGGCAAGGTTAGCTTGGGCTGTCAGCTGGGAAATAGAAATAGCTTATTGAATTGAATTAGATGCTCCAAAGCTAGTCATGAAAAGACACTTCTGCCTGGATCACATTTCAGAGACTCATTCCCAGTATAAAGTTTATGCATTTTAGGAAGGGTAAGTCATATGATTCATGAGCCACCATCCAAATGAGTTCTCGCATTGAGAATCTTTAATTGAGAGACAGTATTAAATAGTTGCTAGAGGGCTGGAGTTGGAGATTAGAAATCTCAGGTTCAAATCTCACTTCAGATACTTAATAGCTATATAATTCTAAGAAAGCTGCTTAAATGCTGTGAGCCTGTTTCCTAATCTGTAAAATGGGCATAATTATGACACCTACCTCACAGGTTGTTAGAATAACTTATGTAAAAAGGTTTTACAAACATTAAGGTGCTGTATAAATGTGGGGCATCTGGGTGGCACAATGAATAGAGCTCCAGGGTTGAAGTCAGGAAGACTCACCCACCTGAGTTCAAATCTGGCCTCAGACACTTACTACCTGTCTTACTAGCTGTATAAATCACTTAATCTTATTTGTTTCACTTTCTTCCTCTGTCAAATGAGCTGGAAAAGGAAACGGCAAACCACTCCAGTATCTTTGCCAAGACCCCAAATGGGGTCAACAGAGAGCCAGACACAACTGAAACAACAGAACAACAACAACAGCATACAAATGTGAGCTGTAATCACCCTGTTTACAGTGAATACCCTATTTGTTAACCTTTCCATCAAAAGACAGACACAGTTCCTTAGCATTGGGTCTATTGGTTTAGGGGCTAGTTAGTTCCTTTGGGAATCAACCAAACAAATATATTTCATTAGGGGCCTACTATGTGCTACACTGTGCTAGGCTCTGATTGTACAAAGGCAGAAAATGATGCAGCTCCTACCCTCGAAGGACATAAATTCTCTGGTGGGAAACATTACCTGCAAGGGCAATTAGGGATAATAAGTTACACAGACTCATTCTCAGTTTGTATGCTATGTGTATTGGTGCCTCTGTTGCATGTCTCATAATCTTTCTGTCTTTCCTAGCAGCTAACACAATATTTTGCACAAAGAAGGACCTTCCTATCAAAGTCAAAACTTTCTGTAGCTTTTATTATCCCCGCTCAGTCCTGGAGGGTGTCAGGCCGCCCTCATTGGCATTGGCAGCTAACTGTCCTCTGTGCCTTGCACCCAAAGACAGCTTTCAGTCTTCACACCACAAATCTCAAAATACATGTTTCTGAATAGCTGAGGAAGCCTACTGCTTATCCAGGGATTGGAGGCCTTGTGGTGTAGTAGAAAGCATGGCAGCCAGCCGCAGATATGGGTCCATATTCCAGCCCTGCTTGCATACATTGTCTTAGGCAGCTCACTTACTTTTTTTCTGTCTTTAGTTCCTTCGTCTATAAAATGTTGGCCTAGATGATTTCTAAGGTGTTTTACAGCTCTAAACCTACCATAATAAGGATAAACCCAGAACACAGTCTTGTTTGACTTTCAATCAAATTTATCAATCAATCACCAAACATTTATTTAATGCTTACAGTACCCCCCCACCTTACAAATGCACTGAATGAAACAATCCCTACTTCTATTACTGTAAGAGCTTATATTCTATTGAATCCAGACAAATTCTGAGACACTGGTCCAGAAAACCCTGTGATGGGGCTGCTGAACTATACCTGAGACAGATATGGATTTTTAAAAATGACTCCCATATTAATCCAGACCTCTGTGACTTCACTGTCAATGTTCACTCTGCTTGAATGTCTTCCCCATCATACACACACACATACACACACACACACACACACACACACACACACACAGGCATACGCATGCAACACACACACCCCAATGGTTCAGAAGCACATCCTCCAAGAAGTCTTCCCCAGGGGCAGGTAGGTGTTACAGTGTCTTTAAGTCAGGAGGACTTGAGTTCAAATCCAGCCTCAGACACTTGACACACTAACTAGCTGTGTGATCTTGGGCAAGTCACTTAACCAACTGCCTTGCCTTCCCCCTCCAAAAAGAAAAAAAAAAGTCTTTCCCATTTCTCTTTTACCCTTTCCTCCATCAGAAATGACCCTTCTTTCCCTGGAGCTCCTATGAGCTCCTTCTCATGTCCTTAGTAGGGCCATTTCTGCATTCTGCCTTTTGTGTTAGAGCCACACAAAGGCAGAAAATGTGGACAGAGCTCTAGGCTTGCAGACAGTAGAGATATGAGTTTGAATCTTGCCTCTGACACTAGCTTTGTGATCCTGGGTAAATCACACAATCTCTGCAAGCTTCTTCATGAGTAAATCACAAGCTTCTTCATGAGGGTAATAATGCCTGCAGTGAGAGGCAGTGTGCCATGGTGCATAGAGAACAACCCACAGAATCAGGAGGGCAGGACCTGGGTTCAAGTTTTCACTCTAAAGTATAGTACATGTGAGACCTTAGATGAGATATTTAATGTCTCAGTGTCCCAAGTCAATTCACTGAGAAGTCAAGAAGCAGAAGAGTTACTGATTGGCACTGGTAGAGGGGACTTCTTTAAGGAAATCACATGCCTGAACCCTTGTTCCCTCTTCCCCCTCTAAAAAATGTCCGAAGTATTTAAATCACAGGGTAGTCATGTGGACCAAACATAAGCAAAGCACTTTGCAAATCTTAAAATGTAATGTAAATGTCAATTCTGACTAGTACTCGGTGGTGATCCATAAGGAGAAAGCAGTTGGATGGTACAGTAGATAGGGAGCCTGGCCTTGTGTCAGGAAGACCTGAATTCTAATGTGGCCTCAAACACTTACTTGCTGTGTGACCCTGGGCAAGTCATTTAACCTCTGTCTGCCTCAGTCTCCCCATCTGAAAAATGACCTGCAGAAGGAAATGGCAAACCACTCCAGTATCCTTGCCAAGGAAACCCCAAATGGGGTCCACGAGAGTCAGACATGACTGAAAGGACTAATCAAAAATCCACAAGGAGAGAGGACCATGTTTTCTCTCACCTTTATATCTTCCCCAATGTCCAACTGTGCTCTGCACATCTGGGGAAGGGAGTATATAGCAGGGTCAGTAGCTATGATTTTGTCTCCAGTGTGCAAGCTCCCTCCATCAATGCAGATTGGAAATTCTGCCATAACTTAAAGAAGACTGTAAATTCTCTGGAGAAGATTTAGTATAGTCTTTGACCGTGTCTGGGGGGCACTAAGTGACTAGCCCCTGGTCAAAGACAGAACTTAAACCCAAGTTTTGCTGACACCAGGGCCAGTCTTCTATAGCTGCTAAGCCAAGATACCCATATGTCTTGCCTACATATATAGGAGGCACTTAAATGCTGGTTCCAATGCACCAAAGGCTCTAGGGGTGCCCTGGAGTTGTTCTTCTCCCTGCCTTGTTCCTTTTCTTCCTTACCTGGGAGGCTGGCAGGTAATGCATCAGTCATTTATGAGGAATCAGTCCAGACCTGATTAAACCTGGGCTCCCTTACCTGCTCCAGGTCCTACTGCTCCTGCATCTGGCTTAGCCACGCTTCCATGCTGGCTACTTCTCTCTAGGAGAGAAGCTGGGACCCCCCATGACCAGCCGAGTTTCTTTTTCCCCAGCAATGCTTCCTTATCTCACTCACAATGCTGCCAGCCTCCTGCCAGCCACTGCTGTCAGAAACATAGAGTTGGGCTCTTAATCAATTGCCAATGGGCCTGGAGGGACTGCGGGAGCAGAGAGACCCACTGTGCAGCCAAAGCCATACACAGAGAGGAGCTGAACATGCCAGGAAGAACAGGAATGAATGGGCTAATTTGGAGCAATGGAAGAGTGGTCATCTGGCACCACAACCTAGATAGAGAGAAGGAGAAAAAAGGAAAGGGGACAGGGTAGGGGAAAGGCATGTGCATCTATGATTCTCCTCCTCAGAATAATTAGTTAAATTAATGGGGCAGGGGGAGGGAGGATCAATCTATTTTTCAGAATGTAGAAAGTTTACATTTTTTTTTTATAATCTCTCAAATCTTAGGGTTCTGGAATTAATTAGGTTTCTAGTCCTAGAGAACAACAGTGCTAGACAGAGGTTATCCCCATCTTAATGCAAGTGGTCGTTCTTCATATCTGTAAATAAGTCTCACTGGCAAAGCTTGATGGATAGGTAGAGAATCACAGAATTGCAATACCCTCCTTGACTGACCTTGGGCAAGCTACTTAAGATCTCTGGGCCTTGGTCTCTTAATCTGTAAAATGAAGGAGCTGGCCTTGGTGATTTGGGAGCCCCTCCCAGATCTAATCAAAGATCCTACGAAGCTCATCTGCCTCCAGGTGATAGAAGGGGGAAAACACGAATATGAAGGGATCATTTAGTCTACCCTGATGTGAAATGAATTCCCTCTACAAAATCCCAGAAAAGTAGTCTTTCTGTCTGTACCCAACATGTCAGAGGAAGAAGGGAATGAAAGAGCCATTTTAAATTTAATTTTTATTTCATTTTATTCATAATTTATAATTATATGGGTAATTATAATTATATTATTTATTTACTTTGATTTTTAATTTAAATTTCTCAGGTGACACTTTTACAAGGCATATAGATTAAACAATACTTTTACATATAGCTTATTTTTTTTAAATGTGAACACTATCATAAGAAAAAGAAAAAATGAACAACAAAAATATAGCCCTCTATCCCAAGAAAGTCTCTCTTTGAAGGGTTGTGAAGGTATGTTGCTGAATGGCTGTAATTATAGGCCTTTGTCTGACTTTAGCCGCCATTTTGGCTGTGGCTGTGCCCCTTGAGTCAGGGCATCTCTGCTACAACCACACAACCAGTGGTACTTGCTCTCTGCTTCATCAAGGCCCCTGGAAACATTTGTTTGTTTGGTTTTTCCCCTCTAACACTTTACCCCTCCCTGTAGACAGTGTAGAATCAGGCAGGCTGGATTTTTCTAGTTAATCTACTACCATAAATTGTGGGCTGAGAGCAAAGGTACATAGTCTCCAAGGGCATTAAAAGTGTGCCTACTCTCTGCTGTTTGATGCCAGAAGACTGAACTTATCCCCAGTGGCTGACATTACTCATCAGACAGAGAAGATCAAACTCAGGATGCTTCACCGTCCTTAACATGCCTTATCCTGGAGCCCATGTCTCCCACTGGAAAGAATTCCCAAACTCTTCCCCCATGTCTCTTGTGCTTATTGGTTTCTGTCTTTGTTGGTAACATATTCTTTGTGGTCTCCAGATCCCTGGGGGAAAAAAAGGAACTCTGCAGAATGAACCCTGGGCTATGAGACAGAAGACCTAGATTCAAGACTCAGTTTTGCTACTATCCAGTAGAAAATCATTGAGCAAATCATTGAGCCTTTCTGAGTTTCCATTTCCCTACCTATGAAATGTAAGGGTTGAACTTAATGACCTCTAAGACTCTTTTCAGTTCTAAATCTGTGATTCTATAATGTTTGTACTTTCTACTTATAAAGGTTAGGAGAAAAGTACTCTATGTATCTCAAAGTGCTTCTGGTTTTAGAGGAAGCTAGGTGGTGCAATGGCCAGAGCACTGGGCCTAGGTGCAAGAAGTTGTTGTTTCCAACTCTTTGTGACCTGTTTGGGTTTTATTTTTTTTATTTTTTTTTTTTTTAAAGCAATTGGGGTTAAGTAACTTGCTCAAGGTTACACGGCTAGTCATTTGATTTATGCGTGGGTGCTCATTTTCTGAGGCCGGATCTGATCTCGGGTCATCCAAACTCCGAGGCCGGCGCTCTTACTCACTGCGCCACCTAGCCGCCCCTTTAGGGCAATTGGGGTTAAGTAACTTGCCCAAGGTTACACGGCTAGGTTTTTGTTTGTGCGGATTAGGTGTCGGAGGCCGGCTCCGAACTCAGGTCCTTCTGATTCCAGGGCCGGCGCTCTATTCACTGCGCCACCTAGCCGCCCCTGGGTTTTATTTTTGACAAAGATGCTGGAATGGTTTGCAATTTCCTTCTCCAGCTTATTTTACAGATGAGGTAAACAGAGTTAAGTGACTTGCAATGTTTAGACAGGACATAGCTCACATCCTCACCATAGCTCACTGTTCAACAGGGAAAGAAAAGGAGGGCATGCGAAGTACAGGGTATTGCCCAAGCAGAGGTGAAGGAGTGACATGAGACAGCTGAAAAGGGAGGGTGATGCCATACTGTGGACGGCATTGAATGGGAAGCAATTTGAAATATATTTGGCAAACAATAAGAAATCACTGAAGAGTTTCTGGCCAGAGTAATAACCAGATCTATACAAGAAAGAACATTCTGTAAGTGATATTATCAAAGATGGATTGGAGGGATGCCATACAGGGGGGCACTGCAAAAGATCAGTCAGGTGTTAATAAAGGCTGGTATTAGAGGATTGGACAGATAACAAGATATTTTGCAGAAAGAAGGGCAATTGGGGCTCAGGGCACCAAAATATAGAGGGTGTCAAAAGGAGCTTCCTTCAGGAGCATAGAATCACCTAGCTACCAAGAAGTCAAATATTCTAATAATCTCACTGGTTGGGGAGACTGGGGATTTCCTTCCATCATGGTAGACTGTATTTTGCCCACTCTGTGTGACCAGTCTGATCCTCTCAAAACCTACTGCCAGAGGGTCTTCTAGATGCTTTTCTCACTTTCTGTCAACATTAAGAGGATGCTAGTAGAGGACTCTGGCTGTCCACTTATTACTTCTCACTCTTGTCAAGTGGCAAAGCCATCCTTTCTTCCTATCATTCCATGATGACATCCTTAACTACTATTATTCAAATGTTTTCTTGGTTATAAATTGCAGCCTACCCACAATCATAATATACCTCTCCATAACCCTCTGTGTGATTTTTATGTTTAGTTATTCAAAGGCAATGGTATTTCATATAGCAGCACAGGTAAAATGTCTATGTTGAACTTATAGGCCTTTGCTTTCAAGGGAAGCTTGGGGTCAGAAGAAAACAAAATAAAACAAAAAATTTTCAATTTTTAGAAAGCAACCCAGCCTTCGCTCCTCCTCTGGTTCAACTCTGGGATGAATCTGTCTTGTACTACCTGTTTAAGACATACATACTTTTGGATAAGTTGTATAGGGTGTCCATGCAAATGCATATTGAAATCTGGGCAACTGTCTTCATCCACTTGGTCTTTCCTGTAAAGATGGACAGGCTAAATTCCTCTGAATGACTGCAGGTTTTAGGAGACTGTGGAATATATTTGATGCAATCAGCTTATCATCTACAAAGAAAAGTGTCTGAAGAACCCCCTGCTATCTCCTATTTACCCTCACAGTAGAGCTGATAGCGTGGAAAAAAGCACTAGCTTGGGAGTCAGAGGGCCTGAGTTCAAATCCTGCCTTTGATACTACTTACAATTTCCAAACTTATAAAATCACATAGGAGGCTATTTCAGTAGTTCACATGTCATGTGATGAGAGTTTTAGCTATGGAAATGGCAGTGGGAATGAAAAAGCAGAGAAGAGATGTATTCAAGAGACATTGAGATGAAAGTACTGATAGACCTTGGTGAGAGATTGGATAGGGAGGGAGGCTATTGGAAAAGAGACTATGAACTAAAAAAAAAAAACATTTTGAGGTTGAGTGCCTGAGAAACTAGAAGCGGTCCTAAACATAAAGAGGGGGTGGATTTGGGGGAGGCAGGGCAGGGAATGGGATGTGAATTGCTTTAGGCACGATGAGTTTGAGGTGCCAGATGGAGATACATAGCAGACAGTTGGAAAGTGAAGAACTGAAGCCTGGGAGAGAGGTCAGAGCTGGAGATGGAGGATTGGAATGCTCACAATTTATTCACCTTGTCAGAGAAACACACATCCTTCTGCTGCTTTCCAGGAAGGGATTTCTCCCCAGGAAAGGGATATGCCATTGGTTTTTCAAAAGGAAGGGATTTGAAGAGGTCACAGTCTCTGTCTTTATTTTCTCCTCTCTTGTTATTACTTTGCAAAGTCTCCAAGGCCTTGTAGAAGCTTTCTCTTCCCACTATTATGGCTGTTGTTATTCTTCTTCTTAATCTTGGCATGAAGATGCTCTGGCTGAGTTCCAAAATAGAGAATTACTTTCTGTCTCCCCCACAACCTCCTGTTGCTTTTAATTGGATATGGAGTTTCTGGTATTGTCTCCCAGGCAAGCAAAGCTGCATACAGCTGTGGAAGAATCTCAGCAGCAATGGCCCTGAGGTGAACAGAGACTGGTCATCCTGACTGGAGCCTGAGAACAGGCTTTGTTTCTAATTAGAATAATTTCCAAGGAGATACATTAGTGACTCACCTGGATATACACGGTTAGCCTGGGTTTACTGCTGTTATTGTGAAATATTAGGGGGTGAAGGGACCCCTACTTAAAAACACAAACCAAAAAAGTCTTTCCTTCCTAATCGGCTACTTCTGTACCCCCAAATTCTTTTAACACAAGAATTCACCATTTAGAGATGATATATCATGTATGTCATATGTATGGATATTTGCATTTTGTCTCCTCCCATTAGAATGTGAGTTTCTTTGAGGACAGGGATTGTGTTGTTGTTGTTGTTGTTGTGGTCTTCCGTTCCTTATATCCCCAACACTTAGCACAGTGCTTGGTATATAGTAAGCATTTAATAAATGCTTCTTGTCTAATAGACACACACTGTGACTTGAATTCATACTAAAGTATAAATGACTGATAAAATCTTTAGCAATCTTTGAAAAGCAATGGAGGGAGAGAGTAGGAGAGCAACAACTGTCTGATGAAGTGAAAAAGGGGGAGGGGAAGAATCATAGAGACACTCTGAGGCTCTAAAGATAAACTTCAGGATTTTACTTATTGCTGGCCATGCATGTACTGTTGTACATATGTACTGTTCTTTCTATTAGAAAAAAGAGCTACTGAGCCATCATGATAATGATCTCAATAATTCAGATTTTTATTGTGCTTTAAGGTCTACAAAATACTTGCTCCCCAAAGCACTAGGAAGTAGATAGTTTGGACACAAATATCCCATTTTACATACGATGAAACTGAGGCAGTTACTACCAAAGGACAAGGAAAGAGAGCAGATCACGGATTTTGTTGGTATAGGGAAATACTGAAGGTGAAAACTCCCTCTATCAATGCAGGCTAGCACTTTCTTAGCAAATTATACTCCTAGAAAGTTGCCTAAAGTAGATTAACCTTTAGGTTAATTTACTCATCCAAGATCTTATAGCCAGCATGTGTAAGAGGAAGGACTTGAATCTAGATCTTCCCAGTTCTAAGGCAGATCTCTATCCACCATGCCATACTGCATCTCAAAGATATGTTGTGATAATCAAGCTCACATTGAAATGATTTATCAAAGGTCACACAACTAGTAAGTGGTAGAACTGGGATTTGAACCCAGGTTTCCTCATTCCAAATCCAACCACTTCCTGCTATACTATCTAGAAAATAAACCACTTGGGGCAGCTAGGTAGCACAGTGAATAGAGCACTGGCCCTGGAGTCAGGAGGACCTGAGTTGAGATCCAGCCTCAGACACTTAACACAAAAAATAGCCATGTGACCTTGGGCAAGTCACTTAACTCCAATTGCCCTCCAAAAACAAATAGAAAAGAAAAATGAACCACTCCTTTCAGTTGTGTTTTTCCCCCAGTCATATAAGTTGCTAATCCTGTTTCCATTCTCTAAGGGTCCCCATTGTGAACAGTAGACACAGAACTGATTGTCCATAGGAGGAATGAAACTTGAAGTTTGTAATTTGAAAGTGAAACTTGTATTTATACAGTCCTCTAACTCCTGGAGCTAATATACACACAAATACATATACAGGCACAGTCAAAGAGTGATAAAATATATTGGTTCAATGTTTCAGAAGAAACAAACTCAGTCATAACCATCCTAAACTCCTTGTGTGGCTTACTTCATAACACACATACCATGTGGCCATACTATATCTCCTACTGAAAGGGGTAAAAAGGAAGAAACAATGACTTCCTTGACAACCATGAGGTCTCTGTGTTTGTCTGTTGTGGGGAAATCAAGCTTCATACAATTGTGAGGAATTTGTCTCTATTGAGACACTATACCAGGCACCAGATGGGCAAGACATGTCAGGGGCTATGTGGTTTTATGCTATGATAGACACGAGGAAGAAGTTCCATCAATCTAGGATAAGCAAATAAGGCTAAGCACTAGGTTTGGTCAAAATTTCTCTGGATTCAGGGGCTATCTTCATGCCCAGTCATCACTCTTTGTTTCTATCTACATGACCACCTTTTTCTGAGTAAAAGAGACCTAGTCTAACTGCTATCTATGCCCCTCGTGTACTCACCTTGGCATTAGAAGATATCAAAACATGGTCCACCCTCAACTCAATGTGCTCTAATGATTTTTTCCTAGTAACAAATGCTTGATGAGTGATTGATTTGAACCACTCTTCTCCCTAATCCCCTTTATAACCAATGGGTGGGCCAGAGACTGGGATACAGTTTCTGAAATCCGCGGAATTTTTCTCTGCCTAAAGCTAATTGACTTTATACAGGCATCAAATTTACAACCTCAGTCTTTTTGCAGGGTTCTAACTGAATAGCTGGAAAGAAGCCTTTATATCAGAAACCAGGCCTGGCTGCTATAAAGGTAGAAGCCAGGCTGAGTTCAGTGAGTTAAAGCTAAGAATGTCTTCCTTATGGGATTACTCTGTTTCTGTTATTAGCTCCACATTATTTGTGGTTTTTTTTACTAACACAATGTCATCTCTATATACCATACAGTAAATGGAGAATTGAAATTAAATTCCAAACTTCTATTGAGAAGACTTTGTAGGTTGTATACCCATGCAGGGATATTTTCCTACAGTTGTAAAGATTCAGAAACTTGTCGCTGTAGTTTCATGGGTCAGTGTTCCGTAAGAGAAGCCATTTTACATGGCAGGTGATCGCCAATGGTCCCTTGCTCTAATATTATTTGGGGGAAAACTTTAGAGCTCAGAGGTCATAGGAACTTAGATTTAGAGTTGAAAAGGACAATAGAGGCCATCCAATTTAACCTTCTCATTTCACATATAAGGAAACTGAGACTTACAGAGGTTAAATGAGTCTCCAAAGGTCATGTGGATAGCAGAGCAGGAACTCAGGTCTAGGTCTTTCAGCTTCAGTATTCTATCTAGTATACCATAATATTCAGATGTTGAGTAGATTATTAACAATAATAAGAATGTTAATGAAGGTACAAAGGTTTAAAGTGCTTTATTCTTTTTTTTCTTTAAGAAATATGCAATGATAAAGGAAGGAGGGCCAGAGAGGACTGTCCAATGAGTCCAGCCCTTTGAAAGTCCAGCACGAGATGTATATTTGGTTAATCTGCACTTGGACTTTGACATATGGTAGACAATCTATAACTGGTTTTGTTTCACTAACCACCTGTTGAAAAGGAGACTTTTTAATGGATTGTGGAGGCAAAATTGGGAAGTAGAGATATTCAAAAGGCACTAACACCAGCCAAGCAAGAGGTTGGTCTTTGTTGTTGTTGTTTTCCCCCTCCATGGCAGCATATGAGAAGACAGATATGCTGTAAGCCTCAGGATGGGTATAAGTCTCAGGCCCTCACTACACAAGGCCAAATGATACCCATGAATGTGACCTGTGTTCTTTATCTCTTTGTATTTGTTCTTTCCAGGTTTTAGAAGCTTCAAGAGGTCAAGATAGCAGGCCACCAGAAATGGTTTCAGGGGCTCCACTCCAGGAGCTAGAGCTCAGGCTGAGATCTTTTGGAAGCCTAACAGTAAGGAGTAAGGCCCCAAGTGGCCTGACTGATCCATCTCAGAAGTAGCGGAGACATATCCATCATCCATGCATCCATCAGTCACATCACAGTACAAGTAAACTTTGCGCAGCAAGTGTTACATAGAAACAACGTTAAGTCTAAGCCTGCTCTCTCCAGTGGCTGAGGTAGTCTAGGAAACAGTGTGCCCCTAGATTCAGAGTTGGGGAGGATATAACTTCTCTTCTTGAAATATCTTCACAATAAATATTCTTTTGCTGTTGTTCAGTCATGTCTGACTTTTGATAAAACCCATTTTTAGGGTTTTCTTGGCAAAGATAATGGAGAGATTTGCCATTTCCTTCTCCAAATCATTTTATGGATGAGGAAACTAAGACAAACAGGCCCACACAGCTAGTAAGTGTCTGAGGCCAGAGTTGAACTCAGGAAGGTGAGTTTTTCTGACTCCAAGCCCAACACTCTACCCACAGTATCACCTAGCTGCCCAAATATCTCTTTACAAAAGCTATGTTACAGAGTGTAAGAGGTGGGGACTAATTGCTGTTAGCCAGCAATGGAAGTAGCACAACAGAGCAGTGGTTTGAGTACATGGCATTAGAGAATAATCCCTCCAGCTGCTCAGAAGTGCTCCTAGAATCATGAGGGGCAACAGCCAGCCTTACTCTCTGAAAGCAAGCCCAGTCTTGCTATGCTAGGGTGGGCTTTTCTATCTTCAGTCTTACTCAGTGAGCCTCTTGGGTGTGTTTGGCCAATTTGGGTGGACAGATTTTTCAATTATTCATTCTATTAACATGATTTTTAATTTGCTATGGACTTCATAACTATTTTAACCAATATATTCTTTTTTAACTAATAACCCAGATCATTTTCCTCAAATTAAATTTTATTATGTTTTCTGGTTAACAAGAATTTCTTCTCTTTCCCTTCCATCCCACACCCCCCTATCCCCCATCATTGAACAGTAACTAGGTCAAATAAAACAAATTCCCAAACTGGCCATGTCCAAAAATGTTCATCTCATTGTGCATTTAAATCTTTCCCTTCTCTAATAAGCGGTAGGTAATAGGCTTCATCTCTGATCTTCTGGAATCATGTTAAACTTATATAATCTGTAAGACTAGTTATTCTATTACCAGGAGAGACAGTGCAGTGTAATGGATTATGGATTTGGATTCAAGAAGACCAGGGTTTAAATTGTGCCTGATATTTATTAGCTGGACAAAGTATTTGGCCTCTCTAAACATTAGGCAACTCTGACAATGATTGACTAATAGGTTATGATCTCCTTAAGTGAGTTTCCCAACTGAAGACACCACAGGTGCTTGTCATGTCACTGGGTTAAGAGGAGGGATGGGAAGGACAGTGGGAAAAACAATGAATTTAGATTCAGGAGCAGATATGGTTCAAATTTTGTCTTATAGACATTTACTAGCCATGAAATTATTTAATATATTGTCTTTATCTTTAAAACAGGCATTATGGGGGGATCAAAGAACATAATGTAGGCAAAGAGCTATCTAAAGGGTGTCCTAAAAAGTCTTAGTGCCGATTTAAGCTTTAATAGTTCAAAACCACACTAAGACTTTTTGGGACACTTTGTATTAACAAACCGATGTTTACTTAGTATTTTTAAGGACAGACAAGAACTTTATAATATTAATGCAACTGATCCTCATCAAAGTCCTTCAGACATTGGCCCCAACCTCCTTCTCAGTGCTCTTGCATATTTCTCTTCTTTATGTGCATTTCGATGCAGTCAAACTGGCCTTGCTATAACTCTCACGTCACACTCCCTCTCCCACTTCCAAGCTTTTGCACTGGCCATCCACCCCATGCTTGGAATGCATTCTGTCTTCCTCCATCTCTCAGAGTTTCTCACATCCTTCAAGGTTTGACTCAAGAGTCACCTTCTGCAGAATATCCTTTTTTTCTGACCCCTTTCCCCCTACAAATGCATCATCTAGTGTTTATGTCTCAAAATCACTTTCTATCTATGTGGCATGTCCCTGTGTATGTCCTTGCCTCCAACAACTAGGCCAGGGGTGGTGGGGCACCTGCAGCTTTGAGGCCACATGTGGCCTTCTAGGTCTTTAGATGCAGCTTTCTGACTGAGTCCCAAGTTTTATAGAACAAATCCTTTTATTAAAGAGATTTATTCTGTGAAGTTTGGATTCAGTCAAAGGGCCAAACTTGAGGACTTAGAGGGTCACATGTGGCCTCGAGGCCATGGGTTCCCCACCCCTGAACTAAGCCATAAACTCCTTGAGAGCAGGAATTGATTTCACCATTGACTTTGTATCCCCAGTACATAATACAGTGTCTGGCACATAATATTGTAAGAGCCTGATAAAAATAATTAATCAAAATTTAATTAAATTCATGAAAATAATTAAAAAACAAAAATGATCGTTGATGGATTTAGGCAGGTACTACTGCAGCTGTTATTCCTATTTCACAAATGAGACAACTGAGGTTCGGCCACGTATTTGCCTATGTGACCTTGGTCAAGTCACTTACCTCTCTGACTTTCAGTTGCCTCATCTGTAAAATGTGTTTAGATTACACAGCTTCTGAGGTCCCATCCCATCCAGCTCTAAATGTATGATCTTAAGACACTGAACCAGATGAAATCTGAAACCCTTTCCAACTAGAGATTTTTTGATCCCAAGATGTGCCCATGGTCACAAAGAGCCAGAAGTAAGAGAGAAACCCCAGCTTCTATTGACTTCAGGTTCAGTGTGCTATCCATTGTACCACACTGCCTCTCTCTATAGAAAAATGGCTTTTTATTGCTAAGGTAAGATTACTCCCCTAGACCTCTTAGCCCTACCAGCTTACCTAACACCCCAAGATGACCAACTTAAAACACCTGTCTGCCTGCCCCTTCCTCCTCCCAAACTCATTCATCCTCATTATACGTCTCAGAACAACTGTTCAGCATCCAGGTTCACAGTTAAAAATAGGGACATCCCTGTCCTCATTGAGAGCTGCTCCCCGGGCTTTCCCCCAGCCAGGCAAGGGACTTACTAAACAAAACAAACCATGTCAGAAGCACTGCTCCTGTTATTATAAATATGCAAAGCTCAGGGAGGCAGCAGGCAAGGGGGGATAAAACACCCAGGGTTTATTTACGAGCCTCTGACTCCAGCTTGGGAGCTTTATTTGCTTAATGAATGACCGGGGCCAACCATCAACACTGGGATTTATTTGTCATCGGGAAAAGAAGACACTTGGATGTGGAGATGTAAAAATGACAAATACACAGGCTCAGTCTGGGTGGTATTTCACTGCCAGGATGCAGGGAGAGAGGGAGGTGGAAGCAAGGTATGCCAGGGGAGGGAAGGTGTCTGTGAGGCTAGAGTAGCAACCTCTCAGAGCTACTGGAAGCAGGGGGATGGGGCCCGTTTTCAAATACATAAAACAACTGGAGCCTTCTGTGCTGGGAGGGAAAGTCCATCTTCTCTATTAAGCCTTTCCTGATTTCCCTGGCCCAGGGTCCTGGCATTTAGAGTTATAAGGGATTGTTGTTGTCGTTAAGTCGTATTAGGGGCTATTATTATCGTCCCCATTACACCAATGAGGAAAATAAGGCTTTTCTTGGCAAAGATCCTGGGGCCGTTTGCCATTTCCTCCTCTAGCTCATTTTACAGTGAGAAAATTGAGGCAAACAGGGTTAAATGATCTGCCCAGGATTACACAACTAGAAAATGCCTGAGGACAGATTTGAATTGTGGTCTTCCTGACTCCAGGTCTGGTTCTATCCACTGAGCCACTTAACAAACTTAGTTGAGTTTGTACATTCCTCTCAGTAGAATGTAAACTACTGGAAGACAGGGGATGTGACTTGTCTTGTGCTTACAGTGACTGGCACATAGTAGGCAGCATATAAATCTTAGCTATTATTATTACTTTGCTTTCTATGTTTCCAAGCTTACATTAGCCTCTGGTCTCTCCCACAGTGTCTTTGGGAGTCCCAAAAGGGGCTACTCTACCCCCCCATAAGTTAAATGAATATCTGGGGGACAGATTGTGCTTTTGGAACATGTTGAAAAGAGAAAGAGGAAGCAAAGAGGGGCTGTGGCTACTGGAAGCCACTGGTGGCTTGCACCCCAGCAGTTTGGCAGACCTTGTTCTGAGGGGTCATTTCAGTCTGCCCCGATTTCCCAGTTTCAGGAGCCACTGGTTTATGTGGAAGGCATTTGAGTCACGATTGGTCTCTTTCTGTCCCTGGGTCTGACTTCAGGACAAAGTGACTCCAGAGCTGCCCTCAGGTGTAGGGCAAGAGAACAAGGCTCTGTCCTTAGATATGACTTCTGTGTTCTCTGGAAGCAGCTTCAGTCTTCTGGTTCTCTCTCCATTTACCTTAGGGACTGCAGTACAAGCAGTGACTCCTAACTCTTTCCCAAAGCTCTAGACATATTAAGTGGCTCCAGGCAAAAGGGCTGCTCATACATCAGGGTCACCCAGAATGAACACCTCACTTACTCACTGTGCTAAGTCCATGGAATTTCTTGATGCTCCCTGAGGAAACCTCAGATATTCACATGGGCAGCCACAGGGAGTAGGACACCTTGTCCTCTCTTGCACTACTGTCAGAAAAGTGTAGCAGGGGAAACCTTTTTTTTAAAATTAACTTGTTTTTACACATTTTCTCACAAATTCCTATTGGGTTATCTAAAACAATAGCTATCAGACAGCATACTAACATCATAGGAACATCAGATCTACAGCATGGTCTAATCACAACCATAGTTCACATTTATAGGATCCTCAATGTATCATCAAAAGTGACCTTACAGGTCATCTAGTCCAACCCCCTCATTTTATAGATCAGGAAACTGAGGCCTGAGGAGGTTATGGGATTGGACCAAGATCACACAAATATTAAGTATCAGAAGTGGGATTTAAACCCAAATTCTCTGACTCTTTCCCCTGTGCCATGCTTTGTTGTTCAGTCTTTTAAAACCTGTCCGACTCTTTGTGACCCCATTTGGGGTTTTCTTGGGAAAGATATTGGAGTGGTTTACAATTTCCTCCTCTAATCACCTGACTAAGTGGATCCACTGGATAAGGAAATAGCAAATCACTCCAGTATCTTTGCCAAGAAAACCCCAAATGGGGTCACAAATGGCGGGACAGGACTGAAATAACTGAACAATTCACATGACCACAAGTAGTAAATGTCAATCAAGTCTCTGAGCCCCATTTCCCCCACAGTTCCTGGTGTTGTTATGAGGATAAAAGCATACATCCATATGAAGTGCTTTGTCAACCCCAATGGGGCATCTAAACGTCAATTGGCATTTTTTTTAGAGATGAGGAAAATGAGACCCAGAGGAGGGAAGTGGGCCTTAAGTAAGAAACAGAGAGAACCAGATGGTCCCACCGCACAGCAGCTGCCATCCCCAGCCCAACAGTATCCTGCAGGTGAATTCTGCTTTATATTCTTGGCTCACTCCTGTCGTCACGGGCCAGGTCTCATCCTTTTTTATTTTGCAAATGGGGATGCTGAGCTGGGAGAGAATGAGAGTAGTCAAGGAATAGCAAGGTGTACAATCACTGGCTCCCCAGTGCTCATGGCGGCAGGTGAAGAGAGATATGGTGGTTCTGTCCATCTCAGGACAAAATCAACACGAGAGGAGAACATTTCAGGGTAGAGAGGTCAGACTGTGGCTGCCTTCAGCTTTCCCAGTGTCTTCTCAGGTCAAGCATACTAGGAAGTATCCTGGGGGGGCTGTGGTGACTAAAACACCGAAGTGATTAAGCACTAGATGGCCTAATGAATAGTGCTGGACCTAGCATTAAGGAGATCTAAGGTGAAATTCTGCTTCCATCTCATCTCAGCTGCATGACTGTAGGTGAGTCACTTAATCTCTCTATAAGAGGGGGATAATAATAACACTCACCTGGCAGAATTGTTATGAGGATCAAATGACATAACATGTACAAAGAACTTTGCAAAGCTTTAAGCACTATACAATGTTAGCTATATGCATGCACACACTCTCACACAGACATACACACATGCATACGCTCCTGGCTCCGAGGGAAACTTTACTACCTTTCAACACCCTCTCTTCCCTATACTTTAGTCTGGGAGAGAGTTTGGGATCACATGCTTTTGGCATCCCTTCCTTGGCAAACTATACTATATGGCCAACGTGAAGTGTCTTGCTTCCACAGGCAATGCCCAGTCTAATCACTTCCTTGGAGCTGTTTTACTCAGCTCAGAGGTTAAAGCCCCTATCACTTCTCTTGCTGGCTGCTGCTCAACCTTCCCAACCCGCCATGGTGAGCCACATTCAGTGATGGGTGGCTGACCATTACAAAACCAAAATCCAAAGAAACATCATTGGCTGGAAGAAAGGAGTGTCCCTAGTCTCCTAGATTCACCAAATATTAGAGGTGGAAAGGATATTGGAGGTCATTGTGTCCGAGTCATTCCTTTTACAGAGGAGAAAATGGAGGCTAGGAGAGAGAAAAGTGACCTGTGTGGCCTCCAGCATTTAGTCTATGACTGAGCCAGGATTAGAACTCAGGTCTCCTGATTCCTGGTCCTGCACTCAGCCCACTGCACCATACCTATGCCCCTACTGCAACTCTTAATGAGAACCTTTTCAATTCTCTTGGAGTTTCAAATTTCCAGAATCAAATAACCAAAGAATATCAGCTGAGAGAGACCTTAGGGAGATCATCTGGTTCAGTGCCTTAATTTATCAATAAAGAAATTAATGCCTAGAGATGGTGAGTCCCTTGACCAAGGTCACACAGCAAGTCTGCAACAGATCTGGGCCCCTAATCCTGGTCTCTTGATTCCTGCCTAGCCCAGGGCTCTTTACATCAACTCCCAAGTCTCCATCCACCTCTGTTACAAGCAGGAAGGGTCAGGGTGATTGTTTATTTCTAATCCTTTTCATTTGAGGATTTGTTCTCCTTGATCTCCCCTATGCTCCTGAAACAGTGACGTCTAGACCATGCTCAGGGACTTCGATCCAGAGATAGAGGGAGCAAAAGGAGAGAGCAAGCTTTTAGGTTAACGTCTCCCTGTGTTGGCTCCTGGGCAGATTTATCTTTCAGATGTGCCCAGCATCACAAGTTGATAACAAGGGGACAGAGTCCCTGGGCTGCATTCCCAATTAGCTGCATATCTAGATCAGAGGCCTACACCCTTTGAAGCACAGAATGTTGATAGAGACAGACAAGGGGAATGGCCATCCCCAGCTCACACCAAAGCCCCTACAGTGCTTGGCATCAGACACACTATGCACAGGTGTGAAACGACAGAAGGTGCTCCAGACGAGTAGTTGATACCATTTCTAGCCTTGAGGCTAGAATGTCAAGGACAGAAGAAACAGACATAAGACTGTAAATAATGAGCATAAAACAAAGCATATACATGATCAATCATTGCCAGTCGTACTTTTAATGTCAACCCATATGTGTCTGTATATGTTTAGGTGTTTGTCCAATTGAAGTAGATGAAATGTAGGAAAGTTTAAATTTACAAAACTGAAAAATTAACAGTTATTATTCAAAACCATTAATGACAAGGTTCTTTTAGTTTATATATATATATATATATATATATATATATATATATATATATATATATAGTGTGTGTGTGTGTGTGTGTGTGTGTGGTCTGCTATGGCACAGTCTGGCAGGCTATGGACCCCTTCTCAGAATGTTTTTAAAATGCATAAAATAAAATACCTAAGATTTCAAAGGAAACCAATTATACTGAAATCTAGTTACGAAAATATTTTTTAAAAAAGGTAATGAATCCCAAGTTAGTAACCCCTGCTCTAAATAATCAGCTCTACTAGTATAGTGGAAATAGGATACAATGTTTTAAAGAGACTTATGGATAGACTTTCAGGATTATGTTAAGCAAGACACACTAATATATGAATATTGAATAAATCACTGACAACTTAAGCTCAGTAGAATACATTTCAAAAAGCCTCATGTGTGATGCAGTGCTAAGACAGCAAGATTTGGAATCAGAAGACCCTGGATCAAATCTTAGCTTGCCACTTAAGTGTTAAGAAAGCCACTTGAAAAAATAAAATAAAGTAAAATAAAATAAAGAAAGCCACTTGATTGTTGGGTGAGTTTTCCTAATACGTCAAAGAAACTCCAGACCACACTTCAGAGCCCCCATAGCCATCCAAAAAGAGCTGTTGAGCTCTTTCAGTCATGTCTGACTCTCCATGTCCATGTCCCCATTTGGAGTTTTCTTGTCAAAGATAGTGAACTGATGTGGCATTTCCTTCTCCAGATCATTTTACAGAAGAGGAACTGAGGGAATGGTGTTAAGTGACTTACCCAGGGTCACATGGCTAGTAAATGTATGAGGCCAGATTTGAACTCAGGTCATGATTCCAGGGACAGTGTTCTATCCACTGTATCACCTAGCTGCCCCTCTGAAAGAAAATTTAACATGGGAATCTTGACATCTTCCCCATGGCTAGCTCCTTCTTCCTGTCAGGACACCTATATGGACCTGGACCTCTAGAAACCAAGTTCTCTGTTAAGGAGTTAATATACTTGTTTTGGGGCTCCATTTGGGACCTGACCTGCGCTCCAGGATAGGTGAGTGAGAGAAAACTCACTTCAACCTACTATGTCACCTCAGACCACATGTCTCAACCATCTAGCAGGACAAGCCAAACCAGCACTAATATCTAGCATTCTTCTTTCCTCTTCCCTACCTCTCCCCCTCCTCCTTCCCATACTTCTTTTTCTTCGTTAGGCAAAATTAATCAAATCAAGATTACCATTACACTTTCTGTGACTGCCTAGCTAGGATTTCTTAACCTGGGATCCATGAACTTAGGTTTTAAAAAAAATATTTTGATAACTTTATTTCACTATAATGGGTTTCTACTATAATCCTCTAATTTTGTTTTATACAGTTAAAAATGTTATTCTGGGTAGGGGTCCATAGGTTTCACCAGATGTAAGAACCTTTGACCTAGGAAATAACTACTTCCCTTAGATACCACTCCCTTACAGGTGTTGTATCCCAATAAAATGTAAGCTTCTTGAGGGTAAGTAAAGACTTGCATGTAGTATAGTCTTAATAAATGATTGCTGACTGACTGATGGATTAATTCACTACTCTGGATGGTGGCTGGACTAGAGATAGCTTCTAAGGTCCATTCCAGCTTATAAATCTATGGTCCTATAATCACCATAATTGTGAAAAAATAAGTAGTAAATAGAGTTATGAAGAAGTAAGAGATCATAGGTCTCTACCTGGAAGGCTGTGGGATTAGCAAAGAAGAATTGGGCCCCAAATAAGTCATGAGCTCCCTGGCAAGGAGAATGGGCCAGGAAAATGTAAGAGATTGGGACTAGGGCTGGGACTGAGACTGGAACTGAGACTGGAGCTGAGGCTGGGGCTGGGGCTGGGGCTGGAACTAGGGCAGGGGCTGGGGCTGGGATTGGGTCAGCCTATTTTGAAACAGCAGAATGATAGAGTGATAGAGAGATGAGGAAGCTGGTACTACTCTCTTACTGCCCCAGGACAGCATGTCCTGCTGAAGTCCCTTCTCCTTATTTATGAATCCCAACCTTACACTCTGAAAACCCATTCTGGTATCACAAGTACTAGAAATGTAGCTACCCAGCTGTATCTTATGCATGTCTCCACCCCCTCCAGAACCCTCTGGAAGACCTCGTGTCCTCTATTGTCTGACATCACTATTGCAACATACCAGGTAAAGGACTATGAGGCTCTTTCCTAGTGAAAAGTATTTATCTTCAAAGATCAGGGTCTTTTTAAAAAATGTAATTATCCCTTCATGCTCCTATTACTGAGCCTTTTGTAGTAAAAGGCTATTGTACAATGATGGACTCTCTGTACTGTCAGACACCAGAGCCCCCAGGAAGATTTTGACGGACTAAGTGGTAAAATAATACACCATTTATTTTATCAAACAATTGCATTATAGTTACAAATTCAATGCCCTTCTCTTTTATAATAAATATTCTTAATAGAGTGTTTTTCTTAAAGCACAGAGACTGGTTCATATTCAAGGAAAGTCAGTCCTTCTTGCTTCACATCCATTATTATTATTATTAATTATTATTATTACATATAATTTTCTACCACCATTCTACATATTTCTTAAAGATCTAGGCTCACTGCCAGGAGTGCTACATATATATGTGGTCTTCAAGAGTATGAAAGTCTAATAGGAATGATGACATCTCCATGAATAAGCTGTAGACCACTTCTCTCCCTTGATTTCTGAGACACTCTTCTCACACAGTTTTCCTAATATTTTATCCCAGCGTTTCCTCTTAAGTCTCCTTTGTTCATTCAAAATTCTTCTCTCCCTATTAACTTTATGTCTCTGTAGACTCTATGATTAGACCTTCTCTATTTCCTTCTCTATACTCCTCTTGGACATCTCAATTATTCCTCTGGATTCAGCTATTAATCTCTCTAAAGATGACTTCTAAATTTGTATCCAGTCTGTAATCTATACCCTAAAGTCTAGGCCCACATCTCCAAATGCCTGCTGGACATCTCTATCCACTGTTACTACAAACTCGGTCTCCAGATTCAAAGTCCAAAATGCAAATATTCTATTTCCTCCCAAACCTCCTCATCCCCAGTTCCCTATTTCTGCTATGTACCACCCTCCACCCAGGCTTTAAACCTTAGTCTTCTTCCTCACATCCAATCACTGGCCAAGTCCCAGGTGGACTCCTTTGGCAATATCTCTCTCTTACACTCACATAACCAGCACCTACTTCAGGTCCTCATTACCTCTCCCCAAACTACTGCAATAGTCTCCTAGCAGAATTCCCTTCCTCTAGTCTGTTTGCTTCCCAATCCATCCTTCATTGAGCTGCCAAAATAATCTTCTTAATGCAGCCTTATGACCATGACATTCTCTTGTTCAAAAGACTTCAGCAGCTCCCTACTGCCTAGAGAAGGAAACACAAACTTTAAAAAAAAAATTTGGAGGGGGGAAGGCAAGGCAATTTGGGTTAAATGAGTTGCCCAAAGTCACACAGCTAGTGAGTGTTAAGCACCTGAAGCTGGATTTGAATTCAGGTCCTCCTGACTCCTGGGCTGGTGCTCTATTCACTGCACCATCTAGCTGCCCCTACAAACTTGTTTTAAAAGGCCTTCTGTATTCTGGCTCCAACCTACCCTTTTAATCCTTATATTCTATTAACTTTGATACATTCTATATTCCAACCAACCTGGACTACTGGTTGTGTTGGATTGCCAGTTATTTCCCAATCTCCTATTCCCCAACCACCAGCCTCCGTGTATTTGTGCAACCTTTTCCCTATACCTGGGATGAAATGTTGACAATTTCCATCTTTTTACAAGACCCAAATGGGGTGCTACTTCTTCCTTCCTTATTAACCCTTCCCTGACCCAATCATGTGAAAGTGATCTCTCCCTCCACCAAATGCCTGCTGTACCCACTTCTTCTTCGTCCATACCTTGTATTTTATTTATTTGTATAAGTGTCTTAGCCTCTATGAGGCTATAAGCTCTCTGAGGACATGGACTGTGTTGTTTTTCATATCTGCATCACCAGGCTTCTATTACAGCTGCCTTGGACATAGTAAGTACTTAGTAAAGAGTTGTTGAGTTGAATAATACAAATTAGTATATAATAAGTACATGAGAAAAGTACAGTGTGTGATGAACTAAACCTCAAAGAAAGACATGGGGATTTTAGGGGCAAGGAGAGCAGAGGAGAAGATATTCCAGGGATGTGGATACAAGATAGACACTGGTGTGTGTGTGTGTGTGTGTGTGTGTGTGTGTGTGTGTGTGTGTGTATGCGTGTGCGCACACGTTTGTGTGTAGCAGGGGTCATGGGTAAGTTGTGTTAAGAAGAGCTATTTGAATAATGGAAGAAAATGAAAAATCATACTTAGATAATACTTTAGGTTTCACAAAGGTCTTTCCTCTGGGTGAAAAAAAAAACTGTGAGGGGCATTTTTATTGCCATTTATAGATGAAGAAAGGAAGCTGAGAGAGATAAGAGTGACTTGTCTATGGGTTCACAATTAATATTATATTTAAAGAGAAGATTTAGCAACAGAGTATGGATAAGTCAGTTTGTCTTAGAAGATACAAACTCACAGCTTGGGGGAACAGGGTAATCTGAGAGATGAGTTGACTTGGAGCTGTCTAATAAAGGACTTTGAAGCAAGAAGTCAGAAAAAAAGAGCTTGATCGTAATTTTCTTCACTTCTATTACTGTTAATTTCCCAAGAGGCACTCCCAGAAAACTCTAATCTCTTAGCCATATTATGAATGTAATCAGAGGAGGCAATGGAGGTGAGGATGGAGAGGAAGAAGGCTATATAAAAATTCCTTTTATCACTAGATTTGAGAGCAAAGACTGAAATATGCAGAGGCATATTTAGATTGGCATAAGGAAAATTCTCCTAAGAATTGATGCCATGCAAAAGTAGAATGCCGTACCTCAAGCAGTAGTGGATTCCATATTATCAAAAGTCTTTAGTCAATGGCTGGAAGACCACCTGTTGGGATATCACCCAATAAAGGTAATTCTTGTTCAGGTCCGCATTGAATGAAATGGCCCTCGAGATTCCTTAGAAATCTGAGATTCAGTTCTTTCTATTAGACAGACAGATAGATAGATAGATAGATAGATAGATAGATAGATAGATAGATAGATAGATAGAAATATCATTCCTCCCTATGCCACTAAGATTTTTGTTCTCTATCTATGGCTTAGGTATACATGAACAGTATGCTTATATATAACCTAATATATAATATATTAATTATGTATGTGTCTACACATGTACACACATATATATCACTGGACAGGGTATAAACACTCATTGATTCCTAAAGAACTAAAGGAAATATATAACAACAGCATCAGAGATTCTTAACTTCAAAAGGTCCAGGTATAATTTGGGAAATTTTCTCATTGTTTTGACATATGGCCTCCATCCAGGAAATTGCTTTTGTATGATATCATTTAGTTATGCTTAGATATACACAGTTCACAATATTACAGAAGAAAATTTTATTAAAAGGAAAATGAAATCAAAGCACAGACCCTTGACTGAGAGACCATTAAAGCCAAAGATATATGTAAATTACTTGAGTTGCAGTCCCAAATATAAAAGCTCCTCTGATGGACTGCCCCTCTCCACCCACTACCCAGCATCCTTTCCTGGACCATTACATCTTACTAGTTGAAAGGAGGATGGCATTTTCATATTTTGTCCTTTTTTTCCTCTGATTTTCTGTCATTGCACACAGTGCTCTGAGATTGATAGCATAGTTATCAGGTCTACCAGGTCCTCAGGCAAAGTGAAGATGAGTCTCAAGTGTTCTCTACTTTTTTTCCTATACCATTTCCCCATGCAAGATGAGGGCAGGTCTTCCTGTATTCTTTCTCTCACCAACATTCTCCTTTTTATAGCTTTCCCCCTTTCCAGGAGACACCCCAAGCTTTTTATGATATTTTCCTATGTCAGAAAACCTGCTCCATTTGAATTTCTAGATTGACTTTGCTCTCTTCATTCCCCTCGAAGTCCTAATCCTGACTTACTGGACTTCAAAACCAGGCCTCTGCTGTTATCTCATTCTGGAACTTCTCTGAGATCTTGGGGTCTCCTTGCCATGGAACATCCAACCACTCCTATATCCTTCTCATTCTGAAATATTCCTTTCAAGACTTGCCCCTTTCTCCCATTGATGAGTACTTCCTTGGGCCTCCGTTCTGTGGAGTGTCCCAGACCAGCCAGACTCTATTCTCCTCCTGGTCCTGTTTCTGAACTTCAAAATAAAAGTCCATGTCCTGGGTACATTCATCTCTGCTCCATATCTCCTGCTCCCATTAGAATGTAAGCTCCTTGAAGGCAGGGGTTGTCCTATCTCTTAGCAGGCTATCACACAAAGTGAGCACTCAACAAACTTCTTCCTTCCTTTTCCCACAGGAATCATTTTGACTTTTCACACATAAGGCCTACTAGACGGGGCCATCTGTCAATGCTTCTCTTTGACTTATACAATTAACTCATAGTTGGTTAGGAGAACCATTCACCTCTGCCTCATGGTTGATGCTAGTTGGATTATAAATCAATGAACTGATATCCAACTATACCTGAACTAAGGACATAAAGCCTAGAAAACAGAAGACTTGTGGGGGGAGGAGGTTAGAGGAAAATGATAGCAGCCTCCAGAACATAGCAGATCCTTTAAAAATGTTTGTTGAGTATTGATTTCTATAGCAGAAAGAATAGGCTTATTATATTCGGTCCCAAAGGGCAAAGCTAGTAACAACAGATGGAAGCAACAAATAGGTAAATCTAGGATTGAAATAAACTCCAAACAATTTTAGGACTATCCACAAATGGAATAATCTGCCTCTGAAAATGGAGGGTTCCCTCTCACTGAAGGTGTTTAAGCAAAGCCTATGTAGCCACTTCTCAAATCCAACATAAAGGGGGATCTGATTCAAAAACGGATTGGACTAGATGGCTTCAGAGGTTCCTCTCGTTGGGATGCTATGGTTCAGTATTCTTCACCAGGGAATGGATGACTGCCTTCATCTCTGTGACATTAACTCTCCTTAATTCCAGCAGAAGTGACAAATCTATAGGAGCTCAACCTCCAATCAATCAAGGAGTATTTATTAAGTAACTGCTATGTGCCAGGCTTTGTGGTGAGCAAAGGGGATACAAAGACTAAATGAAAAATCCCTGCCCTCAAAGAACTTGCATTCTATTGAAGAAAAAAATCTACACAAGTATATATGAAAATATGCAAAGTGAATTATTTGGGGGTGGTCATTATCAACGAGGGGGATCATGTCAAAGATTTCACTTCAGTCAAACTGTGAAGTCTAGTCAAAAGCATTTATTTTGCACCAACTATGTGCTCCAGGGTTATAAAGAAAGGGGGAAAACAGTCCCTGCTCTCAAGGAACTCACAGTCTAATGGAGGAGACAACATGCAAACAACCATGTACAAATAAGGTATATATAGGATAAATTAAAGATAATCAACAGACGGAAGACATTAAGATAAAGAAGGAATGAGAAAATACTCTTGCAGAAGGGGGGATTTTAGCTAGATTCAAAGGAAGGCAAGGAAGCCAAGAAGTGGAGATGAGGAGGGAGAGAGTCCCAGACATGAGGGACAGCTAGTAAAAATGCCCAGTCAGGAGATGAAGAGTCTTGTTCAAAGAACAGCGACACTGAGCTATGGAAGAATATGAAGGGGAGGGCAAAGAGTGAGAGGACTGAAAAGGTAGGGAGGGGCCTTGCCTTGCCAATTAATGCAATACCTTCCCTCATCTTTGTGTGTGGCTGGACAGGGGTCAGTGTCAGAGATCCCTAGCTAGTATGAAGGATCGTAAAACTCTCTATATCCCTCAAGTGATTATCCAGTGGCCCCAAATACTGATACATTCTAACAGATGGGTTTTCCATTTTTAACATATGTGACATATCAAATACAGAGCCCTAGAAGCTCCTTAGCAGTTATCTTTGTTTCTCTGTGTCTAAAACCTGATGTTCCTGCAGCATTCCCATAGTAGATGCCAGCCAGTGTTCACATTGCTCCTTTCTTTCTAAGTCTGTTGCCTTAGAAGAAAAATGCCAAGTTCCCATATGGCTTCCACTTTGGGCACACTTAGAATATTGATCACAGAGCCTGGCCTTGGTCCTGGGTTCATATTTTTGGTGACGTGGTTATTTTCAGAGGTGGAGGAGCAATCTTCAACTCCAATAGTTTTGCAAAAGGGATAGAGACTGGATGTGTGATTTCATTAGTATAGAGAACTCTTGCGTGAGTAAACTACCTCCATCAAAGCACATTCTAGTCTCTACATCTTAGAGTCTTAGAGCTTTCTCTAGAGCACCAAAAAATTAAGTGGCCTAGGTCCCACATCCAGTATGTGTCAGAAGGGAGTTTGAAGCCAGGCTGGCCTGGCTCTAAGACTGGCTCTCTATCCATCTTGTCATGTCAGCTCTCTTGGGTTTGGGTTTGGTTTGGGGTTTTTTTTATATCTGATATAATTCTCCCTTCTTTTGTCAGTTCTATTCAACACTCAGATTCTGAGGTAGCAAGTTTCATAATTACTTTTCACATTCCTTGTTTATCTCCAGGTATTTCTCTACAGGGAATCTGCAAAACCATGATACCTCAAAAACCTACCACAGAGGAGCCTGGTACTTCCTCCACAGATGCCACATCTTCCCAGGGCATCCAAAGCAGCTTGCAGGGTCTTTTCAGTGGTGTTGTCATGACAAGTCAATAGTATTTCCACATTGAAGAGTGCTTTGTGTGGGTCTGCATTCACCCCAGGGCACCAGACCTTTAGCAGCCAAGACATCATTTCTTTAGCTCACACTGACAACACTGTGGTCTAAGACCCACTAGTTCTATGTCTTGTCTTTGTACTTGCAAGAGGTGTTCTTTGATACTATTAATGCATAAGACATAAATTTCAATGGATACTTCCAGATGAATCCCTAAAATATAACCATGAACCAGAGACCCTTTTGACAACAGAAGCTCTACTTATGCCTTGCCCTTTTATCTTTTTTTTTTTTTTGCTTTTTGGAGGGCAATTGAGGTTAAGTGACTTGCCCAAGGTCACATAGCTAGTATTTGTGTTAAGTGTCTGAGGCTGGATTTGAACTCAGGTCCTCCTGACTCCAGGGCTGGTGCTCTATTCACTGTGCCACCTAGCCGCCCCAACCCCCCCTTTTTATCTTTATGAATTATTATTATTCTCTGGGTTCAAGGTGATGAGGATTTGGGGAGAGAGACTGACAAATCATATTCTAATGGTTTAGACATATGGGAGGGGACAATCACCTTTCCTTTATTGGGAATCTAAGGTAGGAAGCATTTGCAACAGACAAAAAGCCATTCGATGGTATAGAGGGGTATGAGTGCTGTAGGTGGCAGAGACTAGAGTTGGAGTCAGGAAGATCAAAGTCCAAATCCTAGCTTAGACATTGTGACCTTGGGCTAGTCAATTAACCATTTTCTGCCTCAGTTTCCTCATTTATAAAATGGAGAGAATAATAAGACTTGCCGCACAGGGTTATTGTGAGAACTGAGATAATAAATCTAAAGTATTTCACAAATCTTAAAGTACTATTAAACATATGCATTAACTATTATAATAATGATCTGGGTTGGCAGCCTCTTTCTTGTCCCTTGAGGGTCAAACTTCCTGAATGAAAGTTATAGGACACAAGGCACCACTGCCCTGGTTGTTGGTCTTCTAGCCTTCCATGAGAAAAATGAGAGCATGCAGGAATGTAGCTTCTGGAGATCAGTGATATGATATGATATGATATGATATGATATGATATGATATGATATGATATGATATGATAGGCAGCTTATAATACTGAAGCAGAGAAAGAAACTAGATAAAGTAGGAGGAGGGAGCATCATGAGTTCCAACCCTGACAACTGTTGTGACTCCTGTCAGATTTGTGAGATTAATAGGAAAATTGGTTTCTCTCATTCTTCCCTCTGCTTTCCCCCTTAGAGTAGGTAACACCAGAACAGATCCCTGGGCACACCCTCTCCAGGAGCTGGAGGTATAGGGAGTATGGAAATTTCCCCACCACCCCTCACAAAGATCTAGGAGGGCAAGGAGGGGGAGGTTTAGGAGATGGCTAGAGGTAGATGGCTCCCTGGAGAAGCAAGTGACTTATATCCTCCCAATTCACTAATTGCAATAAATGATATGATCACAGCATGTCAAGTCTATAAATCTATGAATTGAGGGATGAGGTGAGAGTGACAGAAACAACAGGTTTAGTGGTAAGAGGAGCAGTATACATATCCACAGACTGAGTGCACTCTGATGGCCAACAGGGATACAATGGCATTTTTAGGAAGCCTATACCATATATGTGGCAGAGAGATTCCAAAGAGACCGATGACTTTCCACCTAGTGGGTATCCAAATACTGCACTCTCTTACTTTAAAGATAGAGTTACACACTGCAGGCTTAGGAAGGCAGCATTCAAGACATACAACTGAGAAGCACCAGGGAAGGTAGCCCAATGCTTACAGAAGACACAATAGGAACGCTTCAGATTTTGAGGGATTTTATCACTTTCTTGACTTATAATCCGCCTACCAGAAAACCTGGAAAAACACATATATGATGTTGTTATTCAGTCATTTTCAGTAGTGTCTGACTCTTAGTGACCCCATTTGGGGTTTTCTTGGCAAAGATACTGGAGTGGTTTGCCATTCCCACCTCCAGACATATATAAGTAAGCATACAGTTCATAATATTGTGGTAGAAAAATTATTATAAGAAAGAAATCAAAACGAGACACTTGAGTAAGCAACCATTAGTTCAAAATACATATGTTAATCCTCAGAATTAAAATCCCCAGTAGGAAAGCATCTCCAGGAGAGGCATCCCACCTCTAACCCCAACAGTCCTACCTTTACTTCTTCTCCCTACCAATCTTTGGCAAAGAGTGGATTTTTTTTTCTCTTTCTCTCAAATTTTCTGATATTTTGATGAACATGCCTAGCTTCACAGCATGACTACCTGGTCCACCAGTACATATGCCATTTCTAGTTCTTTGATGACTTCTCCCCAGGCAGTATGTGGGTACAATCTCCAGACTCTTCCTCTTCAGTCTCTGCTACTAATCTTTTTCCTTGATAGTTTTTCCCTTTCTCTTCAGTATGAACCAGTTACCAGCCTCACCCATTACCATTCCATTAGGCAGGCACACTCTATTCTGCCTGTTACTCAAATGGAAGAGGAAGGAGAAAGGGGAAAAATATCTCAGTATTTGTTTTATTTATAAAGTTGTCCATATATATGTGTCTGTATATACATGCATATAAATATGCTTACATATTATATATGAATATATATATATATACATATATATATACAGTGGAGTATATTTGTGTGTGCATAGGCATGTATATATAGACATGAGCATATATACATATCTATGTGTGTATGTATACAAATACATATGTATGAACAATTACATCTGTATCTGCATATGTACATGCACCAATACATACATATAAACCTGGAGGACAGAATATGACACAAATTCAGTGTGCATTAGCTTGGGCAGATGTATTCCTGTCTAGGAGTCAACAGAGCCTTGAATATCCTTAAGATGGAGTTAAATGTCCTTCCTTGTTCTGCCTACCAGGCTGGATGTGCGTCTCTCAGCAATGATTACTTGGCTCCCCAGGTGTCTCTCCACCACATACACTCACGGCATCTGGCCCTGGCAAGAGCACAGAAAATCCTCCTCAAGCTATAGTGAGGAGGGAAATGAGAAAGGAGAGTGTCACCAGGCTAGGTGAAGCCAGTTGTCTGCCTGACAGGTTTTTCCAGTGCATATGTAATCATCCCAGTAGGGAGGTAGGCTGTCTTGCTGGGAAGATCATAGGATGTGCCTAGGCATGGGCCCACCCTCGCTCCCTCAGCCCTCCCTGTTTTCCTGGACAGACAAGATGAGGAGGATGCCTAGAGGGCCAGGCTGTTCATTCATTTCACTTTGTATAGTATCTGGCCCCACACTTTCCATTTCAAGTAGACTTCATATGCATACTGTGCCCTTCAGGAACATGACAATCCATTATTTTCTAGTCATTGTAAAGCTCCACAAAATAAAGCCCTCTCATATCCTAGAGTCTCCTGTGACCATGTCATCTATCACCAAATCGAGGGCAGGTAAGAGAAGAAAGAAGAGCCAAGATCCAGACCTGTGCCTCCCCCAACCCCCATACACACACACACACACACACACACACACACACACACACACACCACTCTCAAGGACTGCCAATCATAAATAGAAAGAGCATCACTTAAGAAAGAGAGTGAAGCCAATGATATGCTGGAGTCACTAGCTAGAGCTCTCCCCAACAATCTCTACATCCAAGGGAGGTTTCAGTGTTAGCATTCCAACCAGGCAAAAAGCAGGTGCCAAACTTGGATGCTGACCCCTTTGAAAGCATCTGATGCAGTGGCTGGTTCAGTGCCAGGAGGTTCCAGAATGGAGTAGGCAATAGCTTGTTTCTAAATCAGTGGAATTTCATTCTGAGTCACCTTTCCCTCTGCCACTTGAGTTACTGGTTTCCTGTGGTAGAAGGAGGCTTTAGGTACTAACTCCATATTGGCTCAGGAGGTAGCTGAGATGTCTCTTTCTCCCAAGCAGAGAGATCAGATCTTGGTCGCTGAGTCAATTCCATGGAGTGAAGAGAGTGGAGGTCCTACTCACTGTCACATAAGAAATATGTAATAAAGAAAGAAGGACATGGTTATGGAACAAGATTTATTTAAATTCTGTCCCTGTGACCTCTGTGACCTTGGGCAAAGTATTTTGCCCCTCCTCTGGTTCAGTTTCCTCCTTTGCAAAATTGAAGGATTTTTAAAAAAGAAGCATTTATTACATCTCTGCTGAGGGCTAGATAGTGTGGTAGGTGCTGGAGATACAAAAACAAAAATGAAACAGCCCCTGCCCTCAGGGAGCTTATATTCTATTGGGAACAAAAATGAAATGATAACTAATACTTAGCACTTGGAAGATTGCAAAGAATTTTATGTACAGTATCATATTGGAACACACTCAACCTTCCATCCTTCTATGATTTTTTTGGGGGGAGACAGAGAACAGACAGGATATCATCAGAGTAGGGTGCTCCCTATAATGAACTTCCTCTACCACTGAAGGCTGGCAGCTTCTCTGCAACATCTGGTCTTCGTTGGGGCACTGATACATAACCTGACCTTATCCAGGGTCACTGAGGCAGTGTGGGTCAGAGGCAGTAGCTTTCCATCACTAGTCTCCACTGTCTCTCTCATGCCAGGACCACTAAGAGCTATTTAGGTTTCTCCTAGACTGCCTGCCATTCTATTTGTCAGGATTCCCCTTCATATTAGCCACAAAATGATGTGGACTCACTGTAACAGTAAGGGAATGTTAAGATCTTCCCTGTCCCTTAATGGGGCTCAAGTGGAACCCAACAGGAAGGGCTTGATTGAGCAGAGGCTTGTCTTTCAGGAAGGCCCACACCTTTTGTTACTTTGTAATTAGGCAATGGGTTGCAAAGGCTCGACCCAGAAGAAGGGTATATATACTCTGAGATGAGATTTTGCTTTGGGGCTCACTGATGGGAAAAGTTGTGTGATCTGGCCAGATGAGACTCTGGGTAGCCATTGAGCCTCCTGCCTTTGAAAACCCAAATGCTGATGCTTCTCTCTCTGGTAACTAACTATGTATGTATGTAAGCTAGAAGCTAGAAGCCCTGTCTGTTGGTCTGTTGAAGTGTGTCATTTTCTCTGTATTTTTTATCTGCTTGTAATTTCTGTTTGTATTTTCTGAAGCTCAGGGTTCTGACTTTTCCCCTGAACTAAGTGATATGTGTGTGTGCATATATATGTATATATGCACATATACATATATGTGTAAATGTATATGTATATGTGCATGTGTGTGCAAGTTTAATTACAGAGTGTTGACCCCTTTTGAGTTGCTTTTCTTTAGAAAAACAGATCAAAGAACCTGTGCTAGCAGCCATCCTGGGTATGCTAGGGTGCTTGCTGTTACACCCACCTCTCTACATATAATGCTTATTATAATGTATTATCTGTTTATTTGTTCTGTTAGGTGATACAGTGGATAGGACCTTGGGTCGGGAATCATCTGACCTCAGCATTTACTGGCTGTATGACCCCCACAAGTCACTTAACCTCTATCTGTCTCAATTTGTATAAATTGTATAATGGGAATAATAATAGCACCTGCCTTCCAGGGCTGTTGTGAGAACCAAATGAGATAATATTTGTAAAGCACTTAGCACAATGCCTGGCACATAGTAGGTGCTTAATAAATGCTTATGCCCCCCCCCCTCCTGTTCCCTTGCCCCTTATTGCTATAATTCCTCAGTGCAGTGGGAAGTCCACTGGATATGAAGTCAGAGGACTTTGGGTTTGAAAATCCCAGTTCTTCCACTATCTATGTGACATTAGGTGAGATACATAACCTCTCTGGGTTTTAGTTTCCAACTCAGTAAATTAAAGGGTTGGACAAAATGACTCCTAAGATTCTTCTGAGTTCTAAATCTCTCTGTATTCATCAATACCATCCATCCCAGACTGTAAGTTTCTTATGGGCAGGGTCTGTGACTATGCACATGCAAAAAATGGTCTATCTCCCAAAAGGACAGTGTCTTGCTTAGGGCTTCAAAGGAGTCCACTGGGCAAATAGTTCCTTAGACCTTTGGGAAATTACCAAGGAATTCCCAACAAGGTTCAGCTGTTTTGGCCAATCAAGGATAGCTGAAGCCAGACAGGAGGGTGAATTTCCCCTCTGAGCCCTAGTAGGGCAGCTTTGCTCTCATGTTACAAAGGAAAGCGCCAGAGAGATAAGTCTTCTGGCTCCAGGCTTCGCTGGCCAATATCAGGAATTCATTCTCAGGTCCAAGCCCGGGATATAGTCAAAATAAGCTAAGCCAAGATCTGGGAACTGGATAAGAAAAGAGGCAGACAGGAACTGAGAAAATGAACCCCAGGATTCTTTTTTAATATAGCCTGAGTGCAGCCCTGTCTGAAAGGAGTAGTAATTTAGTAACATCTCCAGATCCTTTTAGGCCTTGGGCGTATGTAAAAGCACTGGTCTTCCAGGCTGGAATCCTACCCATCCTCCTTCCTGTCTTGTACTTACTTGACCATCTACCCAGCACAGGTTGTTCCCCCAAAAGTGAGTTCTATAAAAAAAGAATTTATCAAGAGCCTTTAAGTATCTATATATAATATAAATATTAAGTATGCTCCTGGTGCTTTTTCAGCTTCCTGTACTTTCCTATTATTCTGCATAATTGCTCTTCATGCTGACTCTGGTAAGGGAGAAGCATTATTTTTTGCTTCCCCCCTGGGAAAGGAAAGCTGGGGTCATTTGAGGGAAAGAGGACTCATCCAGGCGGGCTGCACAAGTTGGAGTGATCTCAAAAACAACGTGCAGAGTTCTGGGGCTACAAAGGAAAAAAAATGAAACAATTCCTGCATATCTGCCTACAGTATATGCATGTTTAAGGTCTTTAGGTTGAAGGTGGAGATACTTAACCTGGAGAAGATTGAAACAATGCATCAATTGATAAAAAAAATTATTAAACATGTATTATTAAACATGTATTGTGCTAGGACCTGGGGTTAGAAAGAGAATACTGAAATAGACCTTGCCTTCAAGGAGTTTATATTCTATTATTCTATTTGGGAGAAACAATATGAAAACACAGAAACACACACACTTGTATGTATAAATGTATACACACACTGAAAATGAATAGAAGGTAATCTTAGGAATACAATAGCAGCTGAGGGATACAGGCAGAAGCTGGGGAGAAATGATAGCTGTCCAGGTCTAGGCTGCCATTGATAAAACAGGGATTATATTTGTCTTAATTAGCTCCAAAGGACAGAGGAGGTACCAAAAGTTCAAAGTTATAAAAAGGAAACTTTAGGCTTTTTTTAAATTAAATCTTATTTTTTAAATTAAGAAATATTTATATTTTCTCCATTCTATCTTCCCCCCACATGCGCACAGACACACACACACACACACACACACACACACACACACACACACAGAAAACAACTATGGAGAGTGAAGCAAAAACATTTCCACACTGGTTATGTTCAAAAATGAAAAAAATGAATCCTACATATTTGGTTCATCACCTTTCTGTCAGGAGGTAGGTAACATTCTTTATCACCTGTCCACTGGAATCGTGGTTTGTCATAGCTTGTTTGTTTTTTTTTTTTTCAAAGAAAACTTCCTGACAATGTCCAAGAGAGCCATGGGCTGCTTTTAGAGGTTGTATGGGTTCCTCTTCCATTGGAGATTTTCAAGTAAAGGCTATGTGGTGACTTTCAGGGTATGCTGTACGATAGTGATCAACCAAGTGCCCTCCACCCCTAAGTCTGTGATCCTACCTGAACTCCCCAACTTGACATGGAGGAGATCCTGGGTTTTCTTGGGTTATGACAGCAGAGCATAAATTGTTGGTTCACAGCTCAAAGTTAGAAATGCTTTAAGAATGGGCATAGTGATGAATTATTATGTCTGTCATCTAAGGTCCAGAGGATCAGCCTAGTTATAACTGGAAAGGCTAATCACTAAGTTATTTGCAAAGAGAAAACACTAATAACAAAAATTTATAGTGCATTTTAAGGTTTGCAAAGTCCTATATTCATATTTTATCACTTGTCTCTCAAAGGAATAGTTGACTCAAATAGGTGCAATTATCATCACCATTGTACAGATAAGGAAACAGAAACCCAGAGAGGTTTAGTCACTTGCCCATAGCCACATGGCTATCTTCAGTCATTTTGACCTTTGTCTTGCCACTAAACTCTAGTGACTCTGGAGGAGACAGCAACAGACTTTGCCCAGCTCTGCCTCACTCAAATCCAATTCACATGCAAGTCAAGACTCCACCCTAGGGATGTCACTGGTCCTCTTGGAGAATTAAAGATGGACAATAACAACCCCAGGAAGTTGATCCGCTCCCCAGGGGGCAGTCTACCTTTGTAGGTCATTTCCCCCAAAGTAGCAACTAGGAGAGGCAAACCTGAAGAGGGAAGAAGTTGAGGGGAAATGATTTTGGAACAGGCACAGTTGGGACTTTTAAGGAGCCAGTAGTGAGTCAGGAGTCGCGCTTAGTGAATTCTCCAGTAAGTCTAAGAAAGGAAGTTACCAGTCCCTGACGTCCATACTTTGGTTTGTATATTTGGTTTGAACTTGAAAAAGCCCAGGCTAGAGGAGAAGCAAATCCCTCCTAGGATGCTCTGATGGCAGAGTGATATTAAACTTCTTTAAGTGAAAATCATTCAAGCTCCCAGGGCTCTCTGGAAACCTGAAGAATCACCAGCAAGGAACCTTGTTACTCTCTTTAACTAATGCTTTTCTATTTCCTGCAGAGTAAACAACTCGATTCCATTAGATGTTGTAAAATATTTACCAAGCTCAGAAAGAATCCCTCTTCTCCTGGGCTGAGAGAATAAACTCCAGCAGGGAAAGAAAGCTCAGGGCAAGACCTAAGGACAAAAGTCAACTGAGATGGACTTGGGTTTCCAGTTGGTGGATGTTCAGAATATCCAGGTTCCAAAACAAAGACATTTAAGTCAGGAGGTAGAAGTTTAAGAAAGTGAAAAAGGAAGAGGTGTCATAGGACCCAAGTTCAAATTCTGGCTCAGTTGCTTACATAACTGTATGACCTTAGACAAGTCACTTAATCTCTCTTATTCTCAGTTTTCTGGTTTGTAAATGAGGGGGATTGGAATTGATGATTCTTTTGCTTCAAAATCAATTATTCTATTTTGTTGCTCCTTTAGGAGCAATATGCAAAAAACAAACAAACATAAGCCTAAGTGGAAGATTGCATACCCATTCTTTCTAATGGAGGAAAAGGTGTTGGTCCATATTTACTAAGGCCTCACAGAGCCTCAAATAAAGGTTTATGTAATTCTGTACTATGCATGGGACTACTCATACTGAAGAGGGGGAGCCACTGATTCGAGTCAAATCAAGGGCAACTAGGACAGAGGGCCAGGCATGGAGATGGGAAGGCTCCTCTTCCTAAGTCAAAATTTGTCCTGAGACACTTACTAGCTGTGTGACCCTAGGCAAGTCACTTAATTCTGTCTGCCTCAGTTTCCTCATCTGTAAAACATACCAAAGAAGGAAATGACAAAGTACTCCAGTATCTTTGCCAAGAAAACCCCAAATGGGGTCATGAAGAGTCAGACATGACTGAACAACAATTAGCCAAATCAAGTCAACGCCAAATTAAAGTGAGACAGACAAACAGATGAGGGGACAGAGGAACATTGGAATCAGTGAAGAGGAAAGAGGTTCTCCACAGTGATGGAGAAAAAGGAAAATCTTAATGAGATAAGAAAAGAATAGATTTTTAAAAAGAGGTGGGAATTTTCAGAAACAGAAATAGTATCTCCCATACAGGTATCTCCAGGCACTGGGGGAGATTTCAAGAGCTGCACCAAGGAAGCCTTTGCATTGGACCTCTGTGGAATTTCGCCTGGGCAGCCCCCATCACATGTTCTCTACAAGGGAACATGTGTGCAATTTTTGTCATGCATAGTTGAATGGAATGTGTAAACAAGAAGAAATATTAAAGAAATGCAGTGATCTCATGGTCTGGGATGGTTTCTAAATGTTGATACCATTTGCTTTTTGTGAACTCGGACCTGATGCCTCTTCTGGTGTCAGCTTCATCCCCGGCCCCCATCCTACACCTGTTGTAGACCCCGAGTAGATAGTAAATGGATGAGTGATTGTAGTAGATGTGTCCCTCAAAACTCCTTCCCCTTACCTCTTCCACTACAGGTCAGTTCTAGGTCTGTATTTAACACTTTCGTTAGCCCTGCTCCTGGCCTTGACTCTGGCTCAGAAGTGAAAGGTGGAAAAAACAAAAGACCAAGATTCTGGAGACCTAGATTCAAGTGAAGCTCTAATCTTGGGACAAACATTCATTTCATGTCTTTGGCTCTCAATTTCCCAATATGTAAAATAAAGGAGCGGATACTTGATATTTATGGTGTGAAGTATTGTGTTCAGTCTGTGTGCCATGTCTTAAGCAAGAATGAAAGCTTCACGAGGACTCACAGGGACTAATGCCAATCTTGTCTCTGTCCTCAGCATCTAGCATAGAGCCTGGCACCTGACAGATGCTTAAAAACGAGTAGGGCTGAAGAGACAGGGAGGAGAAGGGAGACGATGCCATGCAAGGATCAGTGAAGGACCTAGAGATGTTTAGGCTGGAGAAGAGAAGACTCAGTGAGACATGACAACAGTCTTCAAGAACATGAAGGACCATCAGGCATAGATAGGAAGGAACTGATTTTCTCTTCTTGGTCCCAGTAGAACTAAGACTAATGGGTAGAAGACAAATTTAGATTGAATGAGTTGGCAAACACTTCCTTACTATTAGAGCTGTCCAAGAGAGAGACAGACAGTCTCAAATGGCAGTGGATTCTCCCTAAATGGAGATCTGCAAATGGAGGCTGGAAGATCATTGTAGGGAATGTTCTGTGGGAGACAGTGTATACTTTATTTTAAGTTGGGCCAAATTCCTGCTGCAGTACTCCCCAGCTCTGGATGCCTGTGATTCTCTTTCCCAGCTGTAACATTGTGTGATTCAAGACCTTCCCCTTGGTGCCACTTCTGCACTGAGCCCCCTGTGCCTTTAATCTATGCAATTTCACAACATAGGAAAATAGAGATGGGGCAGGGGCAGGAAGACAAGGACAGAGACTGAAGAAGGAATCCACAGAGCCTCTGTGGGAATAGATAGATGTCAGAAAGACTAAGGAGATAGATAGATAGATAGATAGATAGATAGATAGATAGATAGATAGACAGAATATTTATTAAACACTTACATGTAAGTCATCGTATTAATAAGTACAAGGGCTACAGATCAGAACAAATAAGACATTCCCCTGTGGGGAGAGAATGATTGTTAAACCCTAGGTATGAAATATCTCCAAAGTATCATCACAAAATAACCTAAAAAAAGAGTTTATATTGATTGGCCTGAGAGCTTGTCTTTCTTTATACTCAGAGGTGACAGTAAGTGACAACCACTCCAGAAACAGCTTAGTGGACCTTTTTGTCCCTCTCATTTCCAACAGAGAAATAACATCTTGCCATTCCTTTTACACTCCGCCCCCAATCATACACAGATACATAAGCTCTGTCTCTGTCTCTTTGTGTCTGTATCTGTCTCTGTGTGTGTGTCTATCTTCTCACTTTCTCTCTCTCCCTCTCTCCCTCCCTCCCATGTTTCCCCCCTCCCTCCTTCCCCTTCTCTTTCTCTCTGCCTTTGTCTTCCTCTATCTGTCTCACTCTGTCTTTATCTCTGTCTCTCCTCACTACACTGCATTGACAGAATTCCACAGTAATGAAAATGAACATTCTGCTTGCCAAGGAGACACATTCATTTCATTCATTCAGGACATCACCTTAGCCAATAGCCAAGCACAAAGAGACTACTTCATTGCGATCTGGCAGTGGTCTTTCCACTGATGCCTCCTGTCTTGACATCTCCAGTGCATCTGAGTAAGGAGTGAGGTAAATGGATGAACAAATTTAAATTATTGACAAAAACATTTATTAAAGGCATCCTATGTGCCAAGCCTGAGAATACAAATACAGAAAGCAAAGAAAATGCCTCCCCTCAAGGAACTTATGTTCTATTGGGGAAAGACACTTCCATAGGGAAGTGGTGGGGGCACTCTGGTTTGGAAATTCACTGGGACAGTGAGTGGAGCCATAGATAGACTGACAAACCCCACCAGGAAGGGTGGCAGGGTTCATTTGATTGAGGTTTATAGCATCATTCCCTTCTCCCCATCTTGCCTTAGAGATTATGGCCAGAAACTGACATGAACCGAGACAGGTACAGCCCCCAATCAGGAGAACAGTATGAGACCCCAGAACTTCCTCCTAGAAAAGGTAGCTGCTGAAGCCATAAAGAATGAGGAATGAATGAAGCATATATGTGGCTTCTAGAATAGTCATCCTCAAAGAAATGGAGGAGAGGGGCACAGCAGAGAAAGACTGAGCTCTGGTAGTTTGGAATCCATCAAAGGACCACAGATTTAGAGATAGAGGGGACCTCTAAAGTCATCCGGTCCCATCCCCAAATTTACAGTTGAAGAAATTGAGATGAATTGCCCGATGCCAATAAGCAGCAGAGCCAGGATTTGAACTCAGATTCATTGACCCCAAGTCCAGTTTCCTTCCACTGCAGGCCACTGTCTCACACTATCAGCTCTCACTATGTCTCTCTGACCTCTCACATCCCCCATCTATGCCATGGAAACTGCAATATTTCCTACTATATGATAAGAACATCTACAAGACTTTAAAAAATGGGTTCACAAAGAAGGGGGTATCTTATCTACAAAGGGTTATGATATTATGCAATACTTTATGTTTTCTAAGCTCTGTTCTTACTGCAGCCCTTTGACATAGGGAGTAAGTATAAGCATTCTCATTTTATGGATAAGGAAATTGAGGGACAGAGAAATGAAGTGACTTGCTTTCTGGCACATATGTCACAAGCAGCAGGCAGGGTTATTTTGCTGGAGTTTTTTTGGGTTTGTTTTTTGTTTTGTTTTGTTTTATTTTTGGAAGGGGGAAGGCAAGGGAGTTGGGGTTAAGTGACTTGCCCAAGGTCACATGACTAGTTTTTGTGTTAAGTGTCTGAGGCCAGATTTGAACTTAGGTCCTCCTGACTCCAGGGAAGGTGCTCTATTCACTGCACCACCTAGCCTCCCCTATAGGCATGGGTCTTAAAGGTAGTATAAGAAAGTAGGAGAAGTTCTGGATTCAGAGTCCCAGGATCTGAGTTTGAATCCTGGGTCAACATTTACTATGGGTGTGAGTTTGGGCAAGTTACTTAATTTTCCAAAGTTTCCCTTTCCTAATCAGTAAAGTGAGAGACAGCCTACAAGAGTGGTGTCAAACTCAAATAGAAAAGAGGTCACTGAATCATACTGAAAGGTCTCTGAAGGAAACATATTGACTTTTTTCTTGCTGTTGTTCAGTAGTTTCAGTCATGTCCAACTCTACATGAACCCATTTGGTGTTTTCCTGGCAAAGATACTGAACTGATTTGTCATTTCCTTCTCCAGTTCATTTTACAGATGAGGAAACTGAGGCAAACAGGGGTAAGTGACTTGCCCAGGGTCACACAGCTAGTAAGTGTCTGAAGTCAGATTTGAAGTTAGGAAGATGAGTCTTCCTGACTCCAGGCCTGGCACTCTATCCACTACACCACCTAGCTGCCATATATTGACTTAGAAAATCACATATTAACCTTGTCTGCATTCTACTGTATTTTTTAATTGGCTATATGGTGGTGTTTGACACCTCTGACCTAGATGATCTCTGAGGTCTCCTTCTAGTTTGAAATCTATGATCTTATGATTTTGAGACACAATTCTTCTGGGATTTGTGGTTATTGTTCATCTTCCTTTTTACCAAGCTGGCTGTGAGCAAGGATGAATACAGTGAGTAGAGGAAATGAAATTTCAAGAATCAAATTACCTTAAAGGGCAATTGGCCATTTGCTGCAAGTCATGTTTTACAGAGGAAGAGGAAGCAAGAGTAGCCCACTGTCCTTCATGGGAATTTTCCCCATCTGAACTGTGGGCAGCACAGGATCATAGATTCATCACTAGAAAGGAGATCAGAGGACAACCAGTCAAATCCTCCCACTTTACAAATAAGGAAACGAAGACTTGGGGGGAGGAAGAGAAAGTGAAACACAGAGAGAAGTTAAGATTTTTTTTTTTCCCAAGGTCACACAGGTTGTAAGCAGCAGAGCAGGACCAGAATCAGAGAAAACATTGACTCTAAATCCAGTATTCTTCCCTCTGTCCCACAGGTCCCTTTCTGCACTCACTAACAAAACCCCCTACCTTTCTCAGGAAGCCACCACAACTTGATCCCTGAGCTAATCTGATATACCTAAAACCAGATTGGACAGCAGTCCTAATTCTCTGGGTGTTTCTGAAATGTGGCCATTTGCCTCAACCAAGCTAGTCATTTGAAAGAAATGTTCACTGAAATGGACAGGAAAAGCTAAACTCCACTCTTGTCAAAAAGAAAATAAAGACAATTGGGACTTTGAGAGAATTTAGGACATCTGATGTGAACTCCCCTCATTTTCTGCATTCCAAACCCCTACTGCCTTCAAACATACACAAGTCTCTCTCCCATTCTAAATACACACACAAAAAGACCCTGCCATCCCCTCCAGCTATCATCCCATATTTCTTCTCCCTTTCTCCTTGAGAAATCTGTCTACATTCACTGCCCCATCCCATTCACTCCTTAACTTTTTGCAATCTGGCCTCTGACCTCATCACAAGATTGAAACAACTTTTTCCCCAAAGTTACCAAAGATTTTTTAATTGCCAAATCTGATGGTCTTTCCCCAACTTGCAGCCTCTCAACCTATGTGTTGTATTTCTTCCTTTCTTACCTCTCACTTGATAGTTTTACATCTTACTTGGCAGTAATAAACAGAGGGTCATCACACAAAGCTAGTGGGCCCTTAATAAATATTGATTGAGTTGAAATGACACTCTCTGTGTTTTTCTGGGCCTGCTCTCCCCCAGTTGATCTCCTACCTGCCTGGCCATTCCCTGTCAGTCTCCTTTGTGGGTTAACCATCTTCCCATCACTAAGGGCATTCCCCAAGTTTCTGTCCTGCTCCTTCTTCTCTTCTCCCTTTCTGCTTCTTTCCTAATGTTAGTTTCCAAATGTTCAATTATCACCTCTCTACAGATGACTCATCAATCTATATATTCATTCCTTGTCTTTTCCCCAAGCTTCATTCACTCACTGACCAACAATCTTTGCATTGATCATCTCCCAAGTTTGGAATGCACTCCCTTCTTATTTTTAGCTCGAAAAATGCTCCTTTCCCCTCGAGACAAAGCTCTAGCAACATCATCGTCATGACACCCTTCTGGATCCCTACAACTGTGAGTGCACTCCAGTCCCAAGTGACCTGATATTTAACTATTTTGTACAAGTGTGTATTTATTCATTTTATGCCATATTTACTTTTATTATGTGCATGTTGTCTTTCCCATTAGGACATAGGCTACTTATGAGTACGGCTGGACGGTTTCATTCTCTGTCTTAGATTTTCAGTGCCTGGCTCAGTACCTGGCACAAAAGCACTGAATAAATACTTGCTGATTGATTGAAATTCTATGCATCTTCAGGCTGTACTCAATAGTGGAGTGGAGTGGAGTTGGCTTGGTTTGGTTTAGGTGTTTAATTTGTTTCTTTTTAGTGGGGGAAAGCCATGGATGACTGCACAACAGCTGTTAGTGGGGCTGGTCCACCCTTTATAATAAAGCAGACAGTCACACAGACAGAGGATGCATTGGCTAGAAATATCTTATTTTCTCAGACATCCACTTTCTTCAATGTCTGGGCTGCAAAGCCAGCTTCCAACCCACTCTTCTAAAAACCAGACAATATGGTTTCTCCCACTCCTGGCTTCCTTATTTGACCTTGCCACTTTCCAGGAGGCCAGTGAATTCACTAGAAAATTATATTCTCTTTACAAGATATCCTGATTAGTATCCATGGTTTCTTCCTACTGTCATGTGTTCTTAAAGGGAAACATTAAGGTTTGCTTTTCTTATGGTCATGATGGAGGAGTTAGGGGAATAGGTGTTTTAAGAACTGTTCAACACTGTATAATTATAAAGAACAAGCTTGGCTCCAGAGTTGAAAAAAATGCACCTCCCTTCCCTAATTGCAGAGAGCAAGGAAATATGGGTTTGGAATGGACTATTATGTGGCCTATGGACTATCATATGCCTCTAAAGGCACATTTTTTATTGCTTTTCTTCTGCAATTATTGGCTGGTAATATGTTCCCACTTGCTCATGCCTGCTATGTACCTCTCCATTGTCCTTTAGATATGGTACATCCTCCATGACATTGGAAATGACCTTTGACACTCCCATATCCCCCTCTTTTACCTCTCATTTGATCGTTTTACATCTTACTTGGCAGTAATAAACAGAGTGTCATCACACAAAGCTATATCTATGGTTACATCTTTCAAGAAATAAAATTACTTTTGATGTTTGAATAGGAAACACTTTGATGCTGGTATTTTGCTGCAGCATACATAGCAAATGCTTTTTTGTCATCAACAAATCATCAACAACCAGCACAGTAGGATCTTGTAATTCTCTACCTCCTTTGGTCAACTGTATAACTGTGAAGATAATCTGGTCCTGAATATTGATTACAAAGCCCTGCATATTTCCTATGGTACTTCTATCAAGGGTGATCATGTGGATGATTTTCATGAAAAGTATGTACAGAGAGAGGAAAGTAAAAAGTTGGTAATATTCTCTTAGCCACCTTTATTTAGATCCAATATTTTTTCAAAGTCTTTGGCATCGTCCCCACTTTCAGATGTCTTCAGAATTCATTCTTCAGTGTCCTCAAAATCATGTCACTTCCAGCAAGGGCCTCCCCTGAGCACACTTGGTCTGGTTAGGCTAGCAGCTGTTCTCATCTCCATTCTTTTCAATGTCATTTCTAATTCTTCATGTACCATCTGCTTCCTCATGTACATCATGGACTGGGATATTAAAGTTCACCTGTGATAGAGTCATTGAAAAAGCTAAGAGACACAGGAGATTTAGGGCAGGACTCAGAGTCAGGAAGACTTGAGTTCAGATCTGAGCCTAGATAGTTACTAGATATGATACCCTGGGTAAGTCACTGTGCCTCCTTCTGACTCAGTCTCCTCATCTGTAAAATGGGGATAATAATAGCACTATCTCCCAGGGTTGTTGTGAGGATTAAATGAAATGATATGTAGAAAGTGGTCAGTTCTGTGCCTGGCATATTGTAGATGCTTAATAAATGCTTCTTTCCTTTTCTTCCTTCCTCTCTTCCTTGTTTTCTTCCTTCTTTCTTTTCTTTTTTCCTTCTTCCTTCCTTCACTGGTGGTAAAAAAGAATTCATTATTAAAAACTTCACAGAACTTTTCCATTTTTGCTCTCTTTCTTCTTCTCCTTCCAGTTCCATCCTGAAATGCCCTTGGGATAATTTTGCTTAGTTGGATCTCCCCAAAAACTTTCTACAAACTTGTTTTCTCCCTAATTTTTAATGGGGTTAGAATTGTACACATTCTTCTACAATCCTCCTCTGCAAGAAGAAGTTTATATTCCATAGTTTGACGATCCTATCTTTGACATCTTAGAAAGAAGATGAAGTATTTTCTGGCTGACACAATTTTCTAAGCTGTTCTGGTCTCCCTGCTATATCAACTGATTTATATAAGTTAAACTTCCTCAGGAAATGGTAAGTCTTAGACGATTTCTGTTCTTTTATCTCTCTCCTATTTTTTGCATGGATATATTGGACAAATTACAATTTTCCCTCATTTTTATTCTTTCCTGTAGTTTGTAATTTATTTTTATCTTTAACAAATGAGTAGTCTGATGATACAGACACAAATGATCTGGAAACAACTCCAGCAACAGTAACTAGCTGTTTCCTATTCATTAAAACAGAGAGCTTCATTTTTGTGATGTTATTTGTTACCTGTAAGGCCTACCACCTCCTGGTGCTTCTCTTGAAGAAAGTGCACACTGTGCTCAAGTACAGGGCTTCTATGTGGTCTACAAGCCTTTCACCTCTAAGGTTTCTTATTCTTGAACCATGTTCTCTAACACATTTTTCACAATCCTCCTCATTTTAGCAATGAAGTCACTGATATTAAAGTGTATGCTGACTTACTTATAAGGTCTTTTTATGAATCTCTTCATATAAATTTTTATTTCTCCTTTTGCCAGTGATATTGGCATATAAGCTATAATTATTTTAATGGTAGATTCAGTACTAAATTATGATTTCACAAGTTGTCATGGATAATGAATTAATCACCAAATTATCATCCCCCTGGTGATGTCTTTCTACATGTAGCTTGGTTACATAACCAGATAACCATGACCAGATCTTAAATCAAAGCTAGATATCTACAATCAGTTTCCAGTATCATTCTGGAAGCCTTTTCTGGCATGGAAGATTTTCCCAGGGCTTGTAATCCACTGGCATAGATTTTGAGCACCCAAAGGCACTTCCAACCCATGAAAATTTGTAGTTTCTTCCCAGAATTTTCTTACTTTCCCAAACAGCAGAACTGAAACTTAGAAAGAGGAAGCAGTTTTCCTAAAGCTACACAACAGATCAGTGGATCAGATAGGATCTAGCCACTGAATCATCCATTAAAATTGGTATTGGACTGAGAAATGAAAAATAAAATAAGCTGGGCTTAAGGAAATTGCATTCTAGAAAAGTAATAATGTGAATTAAAACTGACAATAATACTCATGGCAGGGATGCTGCGAGGTATACTGGGAAAAAAACAAAGGAACACAAGATTGACATCAGGGGACAGTATTTTCTCATTTTAGCTTCCCACTAATTACCTATATGTCTCTGGATGAAGTTACTTTACCTCAGGATCATAAACTGTCAAATGAACGGACTGGACTTCAAGGGAGATCTAAGATCTCCCCCTGCTCCAAAATTCCAGGTTATAAAGTATCTATAATGAATTAAATTCTTCCTCACTGCTCACTGTTATCAAGCATATCACCCCTATACTATTAATAATCTTGGGAAGGGTCAATGGAAACTGGGAAAGTATGAACCCCCTAGCAAGGCTTCAGGAGATTGCTTCTGAATTATTCTATTTTTTTAAACAAGCTAAATTTCATGAGTAGTTGGTCTCTTGAAAGCAGGATGCCCTCTAAATGGCATTTTAAATATCTGAATTAAAGGATATGTGTGAAATCACAGCCTTGTCATTTTCCTTTGGCTACCAGTCGGCCTTTACAAAGTAAGAGCTCAGGCTGCCTGAGACCATGGGTCCCAGAAGCCAAAGGTTCCATTAGCGAATTACCCAATTTGTGAGCTATGCTGCTCCCCCTGTCACAGGGACATTCTTTCACTTACTTCACAGTGAGCTGGGTTCTAGCAGATGTTCCAGAGGTTTGGACAGTTCACTGGCAAGGAGATGGAGCTCTGTGACTGGCAGATCCCTGGGGTTAATCAATGCTACTGGGATGGTTAGGATGGTGGGATACTTCTATGGGTTTTAGTGAAGACTATATCACCTCTCTTGCCTCAGCAGGCAGTCAAGGAGAGGGACAATACAGGCATGACGACCAGCTGTTCTATTTCTCTCTGAGAACTAACAAAGCCAAAGGAAAGGAATAGCTAGAGAGCAGTCTAAGAGTCTGAACAAACACCAAAAGCCAAAAATCTCCCAAACAAACAAACAAACAAAAACCAAAAACTCAAACACACCCTCCAGCCAACCTGCAATATTAAAGAGAAAGAGTTAGGATCAAAAGACTAAGAACTCTCCTCACTTTTTTCCCCCCTGCAATCCAACAACAATGGTACACCTTGATTTAGGAGAGATGTGCTCTTGAAAAGTCCCAGGTAAATAAAATTGTTGAAAAAGAAGTCATAGGAATAGCAAGGGGAATTGACTACCTACAAAAACATTTTTTAAAAATGCTTTGCAAAATATTTTGCAAAGTAAAAACCTTTAAATTACCTCTCCTATTTAATGAATTCAAATGTGATGCATATTAGACTGTCTAAATCACTTCTGTGGCATGGGTGATTCAGCTATGGGGTTCTTTAATGGATACAGGGCCATATCACTGGGTTAATGGACCCAAAAGGAAGGGAGGAGTAGCTGATCCCTAATCCTATGAAGGCAGTTGGATTCTTCTCAGCCAAAAGCAAAGGTGGTGTTTTGAATTCAGGCCCTTATTGGTTAATTTAGCCCCTCCCCTTGCCAATACTTCTACCTGTGGTACTGCCATTCTGTCCCAATCTCCTACAATCCTAACCTTGAAATAATTTTTGAATCCTCTCTCTCCCAAATCTCACACATCCCCCACAACATCTCCTGTATTCATCACTCACTTCCTCTCCTCTCACTACAACTACACCCACCCAGAACCTCATCTCTCCTCACTTAGATTAGAATAGCAGTCTCCCAACTGGCCCTCCTGCCTACAGTCTATCAACTCATCAATCTGCCTCTCCAGTGTATCCTTACTAACCACTACCTGAAGAAACCCGTCTTCATGCACTGCTCTGATCAAGTTCTTCTCCCCAGAAACTTCTACCCCCTCTGCTGTATAATGTTTTAAGTCCTGATTCTTGCCTTCAAAGCTTCCCAGAAACCAACTCCAACCCAGCTGTCCAGGCATACTTAATACCACTCTCTGTCAGGTCCAAACTCTAGCCTGATTAGACTACCCTCTCCCTCCCCTTTTCTTGTCCTGCTCTCTGCCATCTCTGTGCCTTTGCTCACTATCTCTCATATGTGGGATAGACTCTGCTCCACCTCCATCTTCCTCACTTCCTAAGATATAGCAGATGAAAAAAATCATAATCAGAATTAGGAATTAGAGGATGTGTGTTTGAAATCTGGCTCTTCTACTTACTTAGTGCCCAGGTGACCATGGCAAAGTCATTTTAACTGGCTGGGTCTATTTCCTGGGCAGCTATGTGGTGTAGTAGATACAGTACTAGTCTTAGAGTCAGGAAGATTCCTCTTTCTGAGTTCAAATCTGGCCTCAGACACTTACTAGTTGTGTGAACCTGGATACATCATGTAACCATCTTTGCCTCAGTTTCTTTGTCTATAAAATAAATAGAGTAGAAAAATTATCCTTTGTAGCACTAAATTCTATAATCTTCCATGAAGTCTTCCCTCATTCTACTGACTAAAATAAACATTATCTCTCCTCACTTTGCCTCAAACTCTCTTTTGTAATTTTTTCTTTCTCCTTCATTCCAGAGTTTTCTTTTGTTTTCAATGCATACTCCTCTAGTGGAATTTAAGCTCTTTGAGAACAAGGACTATTTCATATTTGATTTTGTATCATAATTATCTCTTACAATTATAGGCACAATGCACCTTACTATAGGTATACAATGCTTGACACATAGAAGGCACTTAATAAATACCTACTGATGAACATTCACTCAATTATACTACAAGTTCCTTAAGACTTCACATATATCAGGCACTTAATATAATTTTGTTGAATGGATGAATAAGTTCTAAGTGACAGATCTTCCCATTTATATTATGGTTAACATTTGCCTTCTAGAACTTCAAAGTATTCTCTCATCATTTCATAGAACAGCTGAGTGACTGGCTGATGGTCAGTATCCTCATTTTATACTGATTGGGGAAGGCTGAAGTTAAAAAAAAAATCTAACCAACCTGAGCCTTTTAAGAGACACAATATAGGGGGGCAGCTAGGTGGGGCAGTGAACAGAGCACTGGCCCTAGAATCAAAAGGACCTAAATTCAAATTCGGCCTCAGACACTTAACACTTACTAGCCCTGTGACCTTGGGCAAGTCACTTAACCCCAATTGCCCTGCCTTCCCCCCTCCAAAAACAAAAACAAAATCCAAAGAGACACAATATAGCACTAGAAATGAAACCTAAATCTAGTTGTCCATAGCAACATCTACACTGAAGGGGAACCAGAGAGTAACGTGATTTTCTTAAGTTTAGTATTGGGATTTCAAGTTAATAAAAAAAACAGGATGAATAATCCCAGCCCAACTCACTAACTGGATTTGTGTAGAGCAGGGGTGGGGAACCTGTGGTCTCAAGGCTGCATGTGACCTTCTAGGTCCTTGGGTGTGGCCTTTTGACTAAGTTCAAGTTTTCCAAAACAAATCCTTTTATTAAGGGTATTTGTTCTGGGAAGTTTGGATTCAATCAAAGGGCCACACATGAGGACCTAGAAGGCCACACGTGGCCTCACCCCCACAGGTTTCCCATGCCTGGGGCAGAGTAAAATCCACTAAACTCAACCTACATATAAGGGGTTAGCTGATAAGAAAAGCACATGTGAACTTAGGTTCAATTTTGAGCTCCAACACTGCAGAACTAAGAACAAGGCTGGGTAACATTTTCATAACTTTACGGAGCCTGAAATACAATAATCAGTCAACCACCAAATACTACATGAGAAAATTCTACTTCCCTCTTCCCTACTCCATTACATCAACACCTCCCCACTGTGCCATCTCCTGGAGAGGACTAGTACGAAGTCATATGCTGCTGTGGCTCCCAGAACACTCTAGAACTAGAACTAGCAATCCTGGCCTTTTGAAGGCATACTCTCTTGGGCGCTAAAGCTAAAAATCATTCAGTATGACAAAATTTGTTCAGAGATCACCAGGTTCTTTGGAAGGACATACACTTGGGAGGAAAAGAGATAGAACACTGAGCCTGGAATCAGAAAGACCTGAATTCAAATCCAGACTCAGAAACTTTTTAGTTATGTGACCCTAAGCCAGTTACTTAAGTCCTGTTTGTCTCAGTTTTCTCATCTGTAAAATGGGAATAATGACATCAGCATCAAATTAGATAATATTTGTAAAGCTTTTAGCATAGTACCTGACACCCAGTAAACACTAGATAAATGTCAGTTGTTCTTATCATCATTATTATTATTCTTGTTATTATTATTTCTAAAGAGTGATTAATCAGAATAGTTATAAAATATAATAGGGAACAATAATCATAGATCATAGAATTACAGAAATTCAGAGTTGGAAGGGGCTTCAGAGCTCCTACACCCAGATCTGCATCTGAACAAGCATCTGCTCTTACAATAAAACCAAAAAGCAGACTCACTTCCCTCCTCAAAAATTATTCAACTACTGCTTTATAAGAAAAGGTGAGTAGGCAGACTTTAGAAAAACCTAGAAGGACTTGTATGAACTGATGTGGAGTGAAGTGAGAAGAATCAAGAAAACACTGTACACAGTAACAACAATATTATATGATGACTGACTTTGTTAGGCTTAGTTCTTCTCAGCAATGTAATGATCTAAGACAAATCCAAAAGACTCATGATGGAAAATGCTATCTACATCCAGAGGAAGAACTTTGGAGTCTGAATGCAGAGCAAAGGATACTATTTTCTCTTTTTTGTTGTTGGGTGGTTTTTTTTTTTTTTTTTTGGTTTTTCTTTCTCATGGTTTTCCCTTTTGTTCTGATTTTTCTTTCATGACATGACTAATGTGGAAATAGGTTTAATATGATCATACATGTATAGCCTATATCAGATTGTTTACTGTCTTGGGGAGGGAAGTAGGAAAATTTAGAGCTCAAAATCTTATAAAAGTGAATGTTGAAAACTAAAAATAAATAACTAAAATTTTTAAAAAATTATGATGTGATTATGCTACATGTTGAGTACTGTATATACAAAGAACAAAAACACAGTCCTTGCTTTCAAGTAGCTCATACTCTGCATGAAAAAAAAAAATACATACTAATGTATCCATACATAGTAATTGGGTGTTGCCACGGCCTCTGCAAAGACTATAAAAACTCAGTTCTACAACCATACAGTGAAGTTGCTGCTTTCTGGCCCTGGGAACCAACCAAACAGAAGGTGATTATGGTTCCAAAAGCAGATGAATCTGAGCCCAGGACCACCATTTAGAAATTCTGGTTGAGAGTACTTGCTGAGAAATGCAACAGCACCTACTTCAAAAGGCCAAATGAGTATTCTTACTTGCCATATTGGAAACCCATCCTTGCTCCAAATCTTTTTAACATGAATTATTGCATAGCCGGACCTCCCTGACTCTTTAAAATAAATGACCAAATAAGAAATCTACCCTCAAAAGTTATCAGAACAGAGATAAAGGCAACTGAAATGGGTAAACAGAATGCATGCAGAGGTTGAACTCAAATAGTAAAAGGGATTTTTGTTTTGTCATTTTCAGTTGCAACCTACTTTTTGTGACCCTATTTGGGGTTTTCTTGGCAAAGATACTGGAGTGGTTTGCAATTTCCTTCTCCAGCTCATTTTACAGATGAGGAAACTGAGATAAACAGGGTTAAGTGACTTGCCCAGGGTCACACAGCTAGTGAGTGTCTGAGGTCACATTTGAACTCAAGAAAGAGTATCTTCCTGATTCTAAGCCCAAAGCTCTATCCACTGTGTCACCTATCTGCTGAGGTAAAAAAGACACTAGGCTTTGAATCTGAAGATCTGACTGAGTTCAGGGTCACTGCAGGTGACCTTGAACAATGTCATTTCAACTTGCTGATCTGAAGTGTTTTCATCTGTAAAATAGCCGCAAACATAGCTATATTCCTCCTGTCCTGGGGTGGTTATAAGGAGACAGTGGCTATGAAAAAATGTTGTAACCTCCAATTGCTATTCATACATAACATAAACTATCACTGTTGTTATCTAGGGCTGCTACTTATTGAGATGGCATTCCCTGCCTGAGGTTTGGGATTTAACTATGGTTTGCTTTGGCAATTTGGGTTTTCATGATTAAAAGGAAAGCCTTCACTTTCACTGAAGTTTTAAAAATCTCAACTTCTTTCCTACACAGCAGATGCCCTTTATTTACTTTTGTTCCCACAGGGAGAGTAAAACAACTTGATGGCTCTGGCTGCTTCTTCTTCTGTCCTAGTATTAGTTGGACACTGAGCTGTTTGCTTTTCTAGCAGCCAGGATCCAATTCAACCCCCAGGCCCAAAGTAATACTTGGCAATAAAAACAGAAATCACAATCCACTTCTAGGCTGAAGAGAAATGATAAAATGTTTTCTGGCCCCCTCCTAAAACACTATCGGTCCTGAATAAATATTAGGTGTGCAATCTAATCAAGTTCTACTTCTTCATGCTTTACAACTGATATTAGTGGGAAAAACCTGAAATGGTTCTCATGGTAGTCTTTCTGAAAGTACTTTACATTAGCTCTAAGCAAAGTAAGATGACCAAATGTCCCATGAAATGACATTTCTTATTGCCTTCATACATAAGATCAAACCAACTCTACTGATTTCTTCCTTTGCAAGATAACTGTGAACCACTCTTTCATTTTCTTCTTTCTCCTGGTTTCATTTATAGCCAGAATATCATTATTACTTCTTAGTCAATAAGTATTTATTAAATGCTTATTGTGTGCCAGGCACTGTGCTAAACACTGGACAATTTATGTCTTCCCATAGTTTGCAAAATCATTGAACAATAAGAGACATTACTTTTACATCAATAATGGCCTGTTTAAAATGAATAGACAGCCTAAAAATGTGATTCTTACTATTCCCTCCCCCATTTTCTGCCACTGACAAGTGCCACTCAAGAAGGAGAAGGAAGATACGAAGAACTGAAGACCTTTTTGTAGTTTTCATTGCTTTAGGGGTTGGCATGATCAAAAAACTCATCACTAAATGGGCAAGCTATCTGATAAGACCTTCCAAATTAAGTTAACATAGACTTTAATAACTGTAATGCAAAGGTGAATATAAGTGATGGCTATGACATTCATATGAATCAGAAAACAAAGATCAGGAATGTTGCTATTGTTGTTTGTCCTTTGTGCTCCAAGAGGACCATGACATCAGAAAGGTGATGCTATGACTTGCAAGTGAATTGGATTTAAGTGAGGGAGGGCTGTGAAAAGTCACCAGCCTCATTCTCTCCTCCAGAGTCATCTGGGTCCAACAGCAAGATATAGATCAGGACAAATGCAGATGGCCCTGGATGCAGTGGAAGACCACAGCCTTTTTACGCTAAGGTATTTCTCAGGTCTCAGTTTGTCTGAGGCAATGCCCATTCAGTGATTAAGGCTAGGTAAGAAATGAGGCAAAGAATGCCCTCTTTTAGATAGTTAAAAAAATCAGTCTAGGAGGGAAAGATCTCAGGGTGACCAAAACAGAAACAATTGCTATTTACACTCACTCTGAGCCATCAGGCCCCAAACAATGACCAAGTAAGGTATGGGCTGGGACCTACTGTTAGCCAGTCAATGAGAGTCAGAGTGATTTGGGTTATGGCATTGTCCTTAAGGAAGAAATCTGTCCCATAAACCTCAAGATATCTTGCTAGATTTCAGCAATCAAAATTTATATTCCTTTAGGAAGAGCACCCATAGATCAAGAATAATATATAAGAAAAGCTAAAAGATACAAGACAAAGTTCTATGGCATGAATATTTTCTTCAAGAAGGGAATTGGGAAGCATTATATCTAAGGAGTAGCAGTTAACATCCCTTCTCCTACCCTCACCCTCTTAATAAGGCTGATTGTATTACAAATGACAAGAAAAGACTCATTATTGATGTGGGAATCATCCCTGAATCAGCTGTCCATGTATAGTCAGATCATTAACTCTTAGAGCAAAGATCAGAATTAGTATAGAACTAGAAAAAAGAATAATGGGAAAATAGATGGCATGCAATTGAAACAGTTCAATCCTGATTCATTTAAATGCATTATTGATAATGAAAACTTGGCAATGGACATCAACACTGATGGCAATTATTTTATACAGAAGTTTAATAGATGTAACTAATTTGCCGTAAACCAAAAAAGCCTAAAAAGCACCTTATTCAGCAAATACTATCCTGGCTTAGAACAAGAACTGGTTTATACAATCATATAAAAGAGGATAATGGAAGATTATGAGCAGTAGTTCCTCATAAAGTAGAAAGAAGCAGTTTAGGGTACAACCAATATAAAGAAAGCTATGCAAGAGACCCAGCAAAGTCATTCCAAAGGCATTTAAGGATAAAAATGGACGATAACAAACAAGAAAAATGGAAAAGATCTGCAACAGTTTCCACCATCAAGGACATCATACACACCACAATAACAGTTTCAAACATCAAGAACAATAGAACCACCACACCTGGGCTCTGACATTAGAAGTATTGGTGTAGTTACAGAAGAAGAGGGAATGGCACTATAGGAAAAGAAGCCAGACTGGACCAAGTCTATGCACAGACAAAGTCCCTGCTGGATGTTACAGAAGAATAAGGGCACTGAGCACTGCCCACTCACTGAGCATTTATTAAGCACCTACTCTGTGTTGAACATTGTGATGAGCACTAAAGATATAAGGAAGAAACACAGTCCCTCTGCTCTCAAGAAGCCCACATTCTAATAGGGGAGACAACATGCAAACAACACTTCACTTACAAGATATATACATCATATATACATATATATGATATATACATATTTTAATATACAAGATATAGGAGGTAATCTCAGAGGAAAAGTAGTGGAGTGGGGGGAGATCAGGGGAAAGGGCTAGGAAAGGTCTCTTGCAGATGATGGGGTTTGACTAGGAGGCACAGGTGATGAAGAAGAGCATTTAAGGCTCAGAGAACAGACAGGGAAAGGGTACAGAGTAGGAAAGTATTGCTGGATCGTAGAACACACAAAGAGAAGTAAAGTATAAGAAGATGGAAAACACAGAAGGGGCAAGATGGTGAAGGGCTTCAAAAACCAAACAGAAGATTTTATATTTGATCCTGTAAGTAACAGGGAGTCACTGGAGTTTATTGAACAGGGGAATGATTCAGCCTGACCCTCATTTGGTGGCTGAGTGGAGAACAGACTAGATTGGGAAAAGACTTAAGGCAGGGAGACCACTACAACAGTCCACATGTGAGATGATGAGGACCTCTACCAGGAGGGGCAGATGTGTGAGTAGAGAGAATGGGACATATTGTGAGGAGAATGGGAAATACTGTGAGGGATCAGTTTTCAAAGTATCTGAAGTAGGAGAAGATACCAAAGGTACAGATAAAATCTAAGACATTATTAATACTGAAATGTGGTGACAGAGTGAACTCCAACAACTACCAATCTGGACTTCTGCTAATCTATCTATAAAATATTTTCATGTGAATCAGGCACCAAGGGCACCTTTCAAACAGGGTATTAGTGAGGAACAGGTGGGCTTCTGCAAGGGGTAATCCACAATGGATGATGTGCTTAACATTAAGCAACTGCCTGTAAGATCCAGAGATGTAAGAGATCCCACCACACTTATTGTTTGGTGATTATGAAAAAGCATTCAGTTCTGTAGAACAAAATGACACTTGGAAGGCTCTCTTCCAAAATGGTGTCTCTGATGTACACATCAAAATCACTCAATATTCCTTAAAAGATACAACAAGAGAAAGAACCTTGTTCTTTGTCCCTTATGTCCATAAAAATCAGGCAAAGCATAAAACACATCCATAAATGCTTGTCAAATACATTCACCACTGTAACAAAGGACATTTGGCATGGAACTCAAGCTGGAGAGAGATTCCCTCTGGATGGTGAATTCTTCCAGGTAATCATATCTGTGGATGACATCAGCTAGCACTGATTTTAGAAGATTTTGGAGCCTCCTAAAAGAGATATAAACAACTCAAAACAATTTGGCCTGATCATCCATTCACATTGTTACTGTTGTTGATGTTGTTGTTGTTTTTGTGGTTGAGTCACTGTAGTTGTGTCTGATTCTTCATGACCCCATTTGGTATTTTCTTGACAAAGATACTAGCATGGTTAACCATTTCCTTTTTCAGCTTATTTTACAGATGAGGAAACTGAGGTAAACCAGGTTAAGTGACTTGCCCAGAGTCGTACAGGTAATAGGTGTCTGAGGCCTAATTTTAACACATGAAGATGAGTCTTCCTGATTACAAACCCATTCACATAGGAAGAAACAAATGATTAAAGAATGACATTTGTCCAGATTTTGACATACAGTTACATAGATAGCCTAGAGAACTTGCCAGTCACTACATATCTCTGGGACAGAGTATAAAATAGACAAACAAGTTAAATTCAGAATTTAAGAGGAGGTCATAAGTAGGATGGGTTGCCAAGCTCCTTTAATACTCCGCCCAAACTTCTCCTAGAAATGGGGCCCATCTTTCTGACATGTATATTGGATCTAAGTCATATGGCAAAGAGACATAAAACCCAAGAGCCACTAAAGAACTAAAAGTGAATATAATGCACAAAGAAATGAAAAAGCATATGAATTGAGCAGGCTGCAACATGTAACAAAGAAAAACTTCAAAGAACAGGAGTTAAAATGGGGGTCATTGAGGAAATATAGGAAGTGTAAAGGAGACAGGCAGCCACTGGCAAGGGATGACAAGGGGAAAATCTGCTCCACTGCTGTCTCTGCAAGGCCAGGAGGAAGTGAAGAAGGACCTCTAGCACACTGGGTACTGGGTGGGCCAAACTTAACAGAGGACATGGACAAGTTACCTGAGCTGGACAAGCACTGAGGGACTTACTGAGACCCATGTACTGGAGACAGCATCTGAATCCCTAACACCATAGATCCATTTTAGGGTACTCTGATAGACTTCAGTATTTCAATGGACCTATGACCTCATCAATGTAGGTTCTCTTTCCTTCTGCACAGGGCCCCCCATTTTACACATTCTCCTCCCCATGCCCTTCTATAAATCCACAAAAAGGAAGGTTTCAAGAAATGTGCTAGATTTAATTTGTCTCTAGATTTTAAAGGGATGGAAATGAATTTTTACCTTGCTTTCCTTCACTCTTAATGGACATTCCACATTTTCAGAGTTCCAGGCCATCCCCCTCTATCTCTCCTAAAGTCCTTTGGGGTTATTAATTCCTATAAGACTCTAGTGAGGAAGGGAGATATTATTAGCTGTACTTCACAGATGAAAAAACTTTGAGACAGAAAGGTTAAGCGACTCTGCCATGGCTGATGGGCAATTCAGTATCAGAGTGAGGATTAGTATGCAATTTCCCTCAACTAAAGTGTTAACATATCCAGAGAGCCTTTCCAAATCAGTGTCTTCTGCCTATGAGAAACATATGCAATCACTCATTTATCCAAACAATTCATTAAAAAGCATTTATTAGGTACCTAAGTAATGGGCCAAGGCACTATGCCAGGTGATGGAGATAACAGAAGGAGAGGAAACAAATAGTCCCTACCCTCAAGGAACCTATAATTTATTGGAGAAATAACATGCATTGTACAAAATATAAAAACAGTAAATACAAAGTAATTTGAGGAGAAAGCATTAGCAGCTGGGCCCAGCCCTGTGTCTCAGGTGCCACTTGACCTGTGTCTTGGAAGAAGCAAGGGATTCTAAGAAATAGGAGTGAAGACGGAGTGTAATGCAGGCATAGTGGGTGGCCAATGCAAAGGCAAGGGGATCAGAACATTCTGGTATTCTAAGTGCCAGGGTGAGTTTGTTGAATGAATGATTAAGAAACAGATTTCAGTTTCAATAATACTCATCACACACACACACACACACACACACACACACACACACACACACACACACACACACACACACACTGACACACCCTTAAACCGAATATTCATTTAAAACAAGCCCCATTGAACTTAAATAGGCTTAGCATAAAATGCGTCCCACTCTAGGTAAAGAGAAAGCCCTATCAGAGACAGAGAAGGAACTGATTATACACTCCAGAGCTTAATAGAGGAAAGCAAATCCATTATGAATAAATTGAATCAGCCTTCATGGAGCAAAAGAACCAGTTCATAAAACATTTGCTAACCATTGACTACCGTCCTGTTATTAACTATTGCTAATAGCAGCTACTCAGATCTGGGGCTCTCCTGGCTATCTGCTTTGAAAGCAAAATTCCAGGATGCCAGGCGCCACAGGGTAGGCCATGCCACACACAGCCAAGGTGATATATTTAAGTTAAACAGCATTCTCGATTAGTTTCAATAGATTTGGCCCAGCAGGGTCACCTCTCTGGAGTGGGAATAGGAAGATGGGAGCAGGCAAATGCAGTCCTGTTCAGGAGAATTACCTGCTTCTATAAAGCAATAATGAGCGATGCCCAAACCCCACCAGGTACATTGAGAAAGAGTTCTACAGACTCACAGTGCCTTGTCCACAAGTGTTCTTATACAAAGCACTCTAAAAACCTTAAAGTGGTATATCTGAATGCTAGTTATTGTTGTCCCTTGGCGTTGCTAATTTCTTTTGAAGGGGTGTTTGGTATCAGCTAAACTTAAAGGTACTCATTTTGAGAAAAGAATTTGTTTCAGAATAAAATATTTATGAAGAGGAGGAGAAGAAGGAAATACCTGGTGTTTTAAGGTTTGCAAAGCACTGCAATGCATACATAAATGTACATACATGTATGTACATACATACATAAATTATTTGATCCTCACAAAAGCCTACCCTCATTTCCAAGTAAGAATTCAACTGGGAATAATCTACACAAATACAGTCCATGAGACAAAAATGTCTTTATTCAAAAATACACTTTAAAAAATATGAATTTTGTGTGCATGTGCACCTTGAGGGCACGGACCATTGCATTCCCAATACTTGGCCAGTGGCTGGCATGTTATTGTTGTTGTTGGTTAGTTATTTCAGTCATGTCTGCCTCTTCATGACTCCTTTTGGGGTTTTCTTGGCAAAGATACTGGAGTGGGTTGCCATTTCCTTCTCCAATTCATTTGACAGATGAGGAAACTGAGGCAATCAGCATGAAGTGACTCGCTTAGAGCATACTGCTAATAACTGTCTGAGGCTGGATTTGAGCTCAAAAAGATGAGTATTCTCAACTCCAGATCGGGTACTCTACCAACTGTGCCACCCAGCTGACCTTACAAATATTTGGGAGTTTTTTTGTTTCTTTTTTCTTTTTCTTTTTTTTTTTTGGTTTAACAAATGCTTTATTAATTTCTGGTTTACATCATTCATTTCCACCAGATTTTGAGTTACAATTTTTCCCCATTTTTTTCCCTACCCACCACCCCAGAATAGCAGTCCCACTAGATATCCTCTCATCCAATCTGCTCTCTCCCATATCTTCTCCCATACCCCCTTCAGCTTTGCCATTAGGGCAAAGTGAATCTCTGAGCCCCAATGACTGAACATCTTATCTCTCAATTACATGCAGAATAGTATTAATAATAGTATTTATATACATTTGAAACATTTAATTTTAAGACTTCGAATTTCAGATCCACTCCCTTCCTCCCTTGTCACCCACTCCCTCTGGGAAGATAAGCAATTCAATATGTGTTGTACATGTATAGCTATGCAAAACATTACCATAGTAGATATATTGTAAAAGACTGCTTATATTCCACCCCCCATCCTTCCCACTCCCCACCTGGTCCATTCCCTACTTTGATCCTGTCCCTCTTCTATAGTGGATACTTCCAACCTCCCCTCCCCCTAGAATGCCCTCCCCTCCATCATCCCCCACCTCTCCTCTCCCTTCCCCCTACTCTCCTGCAGGGTGAGATACCCCATTTAGTATGTATGTCATTCTCTCCCTGAGCCAAATTCAATGAGAATAGAGTTTTGCCTTTTTGCCTTCCTGTTCTTCCCCTCCCCTGCAACTACTTCCCCTTGCCTCTTCTACATGAGATAGTTTACCCTACCTGTTTACCCTACCTGTTTACCCTACCCCATCTCCTCCTGTCACTTTCCTTTCTCACCTCTTAACTTCACCCCTTAAGTATCATCCCTTCCCAACAAATTCAACCTGTGCCCTCTATCCATGTATACCTGTATACATATATACACACATTCACATATGTATTCATATGTCCATATACCCTTCTTCAATTATTTTCTTTTTTTTTTTTTTTGCTTTTTTGAGGGCAATTGGGGTTAAGTAACTTGTCCAAGGTCACACAGCTAAGTTTCTTTTGTTTGTGTTCATTAAGTGTCTGAGGCCGGATCAGAACTCAGGTCCTTCTGACTCCAGGGCACTTTACTCACTGCGCCACCTAGCCGCCCCTTCGATTATTTTCATAACAAGAAAGGTTTCATCAGACACAGTTATTGTTTTTCCATGTAGGAATGTTAATAGTTCAACTTTGATAAGTTCTTTTTGACTTCTTTTCCCTGATTACCTTCTCAAGCATCTCTTGCTTCTTATGTCCGAATGTCAAATTTTCTATTCAACTCTGATTTTTTCCTCAAGAATGCTTGAAAGTCCTCTATTCCACTGAATGACCATATTTTCCCCTGAAACAAGATACTCAGCTTTGCTGGATAGGTGATTCTTGGTTTTAATCCCAGGTCCTTTGACCTCTGGAATATCATATTCCATGCCCTTCGATCCCTCAGTGAAGAAGCTGCCAGGTCCTGGGCTATTCTGATTGTGTTTCCACCATATTGAAATTGTTTCTTCCTGGCTGCTTGGAGTATTTTCTCCTTGATCTGGGAGTTCTGGAACCTGACTATAATATTCCTAGGAGTTTTCTTTTTGGGATCCTTTTCAGGAGGTGACCAGTGGATTCTTTCAACCTCTATTTCCCCCTCTGGGTCTAAAACATCAGGACAATTTTCCTTCAGAATTTCTTGAAGGATGATTTCTAGGTTCTTTCTTTGATCATGACTTTCAGGTAGTCCAATAAATTTTAAATTGTCTCTCCTGGATCTATTTTCCAGGTCAGTGGTTTTTCCCATGAGATATTTCACACTGCCTTCTATTCTTTCATTTGTTTGGATCTGTTTAACAGCATTTTGATTTCTCATAAAGTCACTAGCTTCCATTTGCTCCAGCCTAACTCTGAAGGAATGAATCTCCTCAGTGAGATTTTGAGATTCTTTTTCCATCTGGCAAATTCAGCTTTTTAAAGCATTCTTCTCCTCATTGCCTTTCTGGGCCTCTTTTGCCATTTGAGTTAGTCTATTTTTTAAGGTATTGTTTTCCTCAGTCAGGCTGTTGACTGTCATTTCATACTTTTCTTGCATCTTTCTTCCCAATTTTTCCACCACTTCTCTTATCTGCTTCTTAAGGTCCTCTATGGCCTATAGCCAGCTTGTATTTTCATTTGGGGCTTTTGGTGCAGGAGTTCTGACCTCACAGTCCTCTTCCTGTTCCATGCTTTGATCCTCTTTGCCCCTAAAATAGGAGTCTAAAGTTGCATTTTTCTATTTATTTTGTTTCCTTTGCCTGGGCATACTGCCACTTAATTACTTGATTTTGGGGCTTGTTGCCACAAAGACTCTACCACCAGACAGGAGAGCTTCCATCCTGAATGTTGGGGTCTTCACAGCTTCCAGAGGTTGGGTAGCCTCTGTAAAGCCTCCACATGCTCTGTCAAGCTGGATACCCACCCCAAACCTCCACCCCAGACCACAATCCAGATCCAAGCAGGTTAAAGCAAGAGCGATTAACCCCCAGACTAATTGCTGGATCTCTCTACAGTTTGCAGTCCAGGAGCTGGAGCTGCCACTGAAGTTGCAAAATGGCCTCTGTGCTGCATTTCCTCAGCAGCTTTTCGCCCCCAGGGGAGGAAGCCAAAGTGTTCCCCAAATACTGGTCCCAAAGTCCATAGGGCACTAACCTCTCACTTTGTCCTAGGCATATCTGTGCTGATAGTTCTGCAATCGCCACAGCTGCTGGTGTTCTGGGGTCCCTCCAGCCTGCTGCTGGCCCGGCCGCCCTGTGGCTAAAACCACGGTTCACGGGGCCCGGGCTCATCTCCCAGTGCACTGTGCTGCCTGCTCTCTGAGTGCTACGCTGGCTGCTCCCTGCAGGGCTGCTGGGCTGTCCTCAGCAGGAGGTTAGCTTCTCTGTGTCATTCTGTGGGTGCTGAGGCTCCAGAAGTTGTTCAGATTCCCCTTTCACATTGTTTGGAGATTGTGTGGGGCAGAGCACCTTGGAAGTGCTGTTTCTACTCCGCCATCTTGGCTCCGCCTCGAGGACTTTCTTACAAATATTTGTTGAATGGAATTTCCCAGGAAGTAAACATCCTACTGGGAGCTCCCACAGCCAAAGAAGAAAAACACCTATTTGTGCTGAGCCTGAGCATCTCCCTCAGTCAGAACAGTTTAAGCTGAAAGCAGTTAAATTCAGCCAGTTCAAACTACTATACTCTTATCATTTCTTAGAAAAATTTTGGCTGCAACTAAATGGCAGTAGGGGGTTAGAAGGTGTATTTCTTTTTAAACTACTCCTCCAGGTTCTCCCATGGGAATATCTTAACCTATGTCTGTATCGATCTTTAGAATGAAATGGGGATGGGTTGGGGGAGGGGAGGAGTGGCAAGAGAGCAGAGAAAGGAAGTAAAAAACTGTTAGCACATTTAAAGTGATTTGTTTCTTCTCCATGGCAGATTAAACCCTCTGCAGTTTCAGGATGGCTGAGTTTAGCTGCAGAGACGAATATCTAAAGAGATCTGACTGTGTCTAGAAATCACACATAAAATTGACCCCTCCTTTCATGATCATTACAGGGGGTCTCTCCAAGGCCTTGGCGATGCATGGCTTAGATTAATAGGTCAACATATTTCAGCTCCTACATTAAAACCAATTCCTATCTTCAATCCATGGAACTGGAATTTCATCAAGGACTGTCTTGTATTTTTAATTGTTCCATGAATATATATCTTGTCTCCCAAAATAGATTATAAGCTCCTTAAGGAAAGGGACTGGGTTACATGCTTTATGTATCACTCATAGTATTCAATATAATGCTGGGCACACAAAAAGGATCAAAAATTTAGAGACAAAAGAGACTTCAGAAATCATCTAGTCTAGACATCTCGTTTTATCAATGAGAAAACTAAAAGCTAGAGAGTGAATTACCCAAGATCACACAGGTAATAAAAATTTTGTTGCAGTCCTTGCACCAAAATCCTCTCCTAAATCCAGTGCTCATTCTACAACACTACAATTCATCCATAGAGGTGGTGGTTGTGGTGGCCATGGTGGTATTGATGGTGGCAGTGGTGATAGTGGTAGTGATGGTGGCAGTGGTGGTGATGGTGGTAGTGGTGGTAATGATGGTGGTGGTGGTGGTATTGATGATGGCAGTGATGGTAGTGGCAGTGATGGTGGTAGTGGTGGTATTGATGGTGGCAATGATGGTAGTGATGTGGTAGTGATGGTGGCAGTGGTGGTGATGGTGGTAGTGGTGCTGTTGGATTAATATGTTAATGTGATCTACTTGTGATGCCTTCAATTAGTCCATCTATATTTGAAAATTTGACACCAAATCCAATCTATATTTGAATATATTGACAAAATCCAAATAGTGAACAACTGGGATAGTCTTACAAAGTTACACTAACATTCCATTTAGGGTTCTTCAAATGAAGGGTGATAGATATGTGTGTGTGTGTGTGTATATATATATATATATATATACACACATATACATATATATGTGTGTGTGTATGTGTATATATATATGTATATATATACACATACACACACACACACACACACACACACACACACACACACACACACACACATATGGACATCTTCGATCCAGCCAGGTTTTCCTTTGAAGGAAAGGAAAGTTTCTTTTAGACACCTATTCATTCATATGGTCATGATGATGTGGCTGTGGGTGTACAAGTACATACATGCACATATGCTCCAGCATCTCTGGTTGGTAAAATTGCTTTCCAGATACCATGATTCCAAGCACTTCAAGAAAGAGTCTAACCTTGCAATCCATTATTAGTTGGAAGGACATAGACATCAACTTCATCTTATGCTAGAATTCCCTTGACCTGTGGCAGAACACAAACATAATTCTTGGACATTTCAAAATGCTCCTATATACCAGTCAAACAAGCCTGATTTTTAAGACACCTTAGAATAGAGGTCAAGCTAAGATTTACTTCTGACTCCAGATCTCCTATTCTTTTCCCATGTACCCCATATTATTCTGTTTTAATGAAAAAAGAATGGGTAAATAAACAAATATTGCTGTGGAATGAATTCATCATATTCTAATTGTTATAATAACCATTGGTTAACCTAACAAAGTTCTCACTTCACTTGTTTTTAGATGCACCTTACTTTACACAGTAGGATGCTCTAAAACTGAATTGTTGTATGTGGAATCGCATTTTAAGTACATGGGGTGGGGGAAAGCTTGTTGCTTAAAGTAATTCTATGATGGTGATTTCTTTCATAAAGTTCCCTGTTCACACACACACACACACACACACACACACACAATTTCACATGTATTCACACACATACAGACTATATCTACATATACTTATGCATATACATATGTACCTGTATATATGCATATACACATATCTATACATAAATATATGTGTGTTTGTCCTGTACATCAGAAGTGAGTTGCACAGCCAGGGGTGCAAGGGGAAGAATACAGCTCTATCCACCCTACACATAAAGCACTCTGCAGATCTTTCAGAAAGCCAGAGAAATCAGGTGGCTGTATCTCTGGCTGTTATTCACCAGCACTGCCCCACCAGCAGAGTGCTTCTAAGAAGCAGCCTTTAAAGTCCTCTGTGCAGCCATGTAAAAGTAACAAGAGGCTTATTTATGTCACCCATTCAGGGTGAGGATGGAAGGAGTAGAGAAGGGAAGCCTTTAATTAGAGCTCTTCCTCTTGGAAATGCTGACATGTGTTGGACATGAAGTACATCTTGGCCCAAAATATCATCATCCCAAGGATCCCAGTGGAAGGATAAAAACAGCCGCCAATGTTGGTATCTGTGCATCTTGCAGCTGCCCTGAGGGGATGTTGTCACTCCATAAGATATGGGGGTCCTTTCCTGGGCAAACACCTGCCAGTTCAGGCTGGCACAGTCACTGTCACCATACACCTTTACCTTCCAAATTATCCAAGAAGGAAAGGAGTAGGACAAAAAAACAGGTGGAAGAAAAGAACCTGATACCCAATTCAAGTAAGGCAAGGGTCTGGAAGGTTGGCAGAGGTAAACCTTATCTTACTGAGGCTTGGGAAGGATGCTGAAAATAACAACACTGGAAGCCTTTTGTGGCTAACTTGTCCACATTCAGCCTGTAATTATTCTGCCCTGGCTCCACATACTGGCAACACTTTTTAATACACACTTTATTTAACACATGGAGATTATATGTGTGTGTTTATGTGTATATGTATACACATATGTATATACATAGATACATAAACATACATGTATGCGCATGTGTGTATATATTTATATGTGCATATGCCTATATATACAGATACATAAATACATATAAGGAGAGTGAGAGATTAAAATAAAGACTGAGAGAGAGAGAGAGAGAGAGAGAGAAATTAAAAGAGATTTTGAATTTCAAAATGTAAACCAAGGCAAAGGGGATTCTTGCTCAGGTATGGGTTACATTATATGACAAACAAGGGCCTTTGGAGGTGTTTTGATTAAGGTAGTGGAGTGGCACACTGGATGGAGAACTGGGTTTGGAATCAAGAAGGCCTAAATTCATATCCTGACTCAACCATTTACTAGCTGGGACCATGGGCAAAGCACTTAACCTCTGAGTTTCCTTATCTGTAAAATAAGGGGGTTGGATTCAGTGACCTATGAGGTCTCTTCTAGCTCTAAATTTATGCTTCTATTGCTTATTTATGTCCAGCTGAGCAGAGTGTAATTCATAGAGTTATGGAGGTTGGAAGCTGGAAGAGATTTCTTGCCTAATTTTACAACCATATAGAAGCATGCTCTTTGGCCCCTCTGGACTGAATAGTCCACCTTCTGCCTGGAAACACATCAAGCAACGAAGCTTCACTACTTTAGGAAAATATCCTCTTTCCCTGTTGGACAGCTCCAAGAGATGTCATTTTTCTGAGTCTTTTATTTAAAAAAATACATAGATACGCAGAATTTCTTTATCACCCACATATAAACTAAGTGACATATATATATATATACATATATATACATATATACATACATATATATACATATATATATATATATATACATATATATATACACACATACCAAAATAGTTTAGGCAACACTTTCTATGGAAGCAAAATTTTTTAAAGTATTTTAAACAAATTGAGTGTCTATCAATCACGGAGTGTCTAAATATTTCTTTTGACATACAAATGGAATGGAATGTCCCTAAGAAATGAAAAATGCAGAGATACATGATCAGATACCCATGCACTAATGCAAAATAAAGCAGAAACAGGAGGACAATACATCATGACTACAACAACGTAAGCAAAAACAACACAAAAAGGCATCCAAACTCAGATCAATTGCAATTTCCAATCTCATTCCCAGGGAAGAAACATTGAACTGTATCTCTAGGTATGGAAGGGGTCAAGGGTAGAGCAAAGGACTACAAGGTCAAAAATGTGTCTATTCACAGCCAGACAATATCTCGTCTGATAGTTTTGTTTAATTGGTATTCTTTGTTACAAAGAAGAGTTCAATAGTATATTTGAAAATAACTATGGTATAAAAAAAACCCACTTTTTTTTTTAAAAAAATTGGTCATGTGAATAAATTTCAACTTGAAAGTTTAAAAATAAAAATGCCCATGCTTGGATGATCTATTAGACCCTTTCCAACTCAAAAACTCAATAATCCTATGAGCTTCTATTCCTGCCTTCTAAACACCACCTGGCATTCTAAGTAAAATGGCCATGCACGTGTAGAAGGCAGATAGTGCATTTTTGGAAGAACAAACAATAAAGAGAGGTTAAACAGACGGTGCTTATGTCCATATGACAGGATATTCAATTCCCACTAATAAAGGACTGAAGAAGGTGACAGGATTCTCTATCAGAGTCCCCGGAGTTCCTCTTCCCCCAACAGTATAAAAAATAATAATAAAATAGTGAGACCTGAATAGGGAGAGATCCCTTCCTCATGGCCTTGAGCAGGAACTAGAAAAAATGTCCTTTTAAATGACTATCTGCTGTTGTGTGTCATATTTCTTTGGTTTTAATCTAATCCTCCTCAGTACACATTACAGCTGTCATTTGTCTATCCTTTCCCACTGGAGCAATAACACTGCCTTGATCAACAGAACAGAGGGTCACTTATGGGGAAAAGAAGAATGCATCAACCCTATCAACTCCAGAATGCAATAAAGAAAAGGTGAATGGCTTAATCAAAGAACAACAAAGATATTATGTTTCCTCTCCCTATAAGGTCCCTCCTTACACTCCTCACAGATTCAGCTACAAAGCTGCAGGTGGAAGAAGCAAAACAAACACATCAGCCATCTGGAATCATGGATCTCAGTGGCTGCACCTTTACATGGTATATGGCAAGGAGTACAATTCCATTCCAATAGTTGGCTTGCTTATCTTTCATCCATCCATCAGCCAACAGGTATTCACTGAGCATGCAGTGCCTGGTACTGAAGCCAAAGCCCATCATGGAGAGAAGGGGAAGTTTTCCTGGGTGCAGGTCAAGAAGTGGAAGGGAGTGTATGTAGGGCTCCATTTCCCTGAACCATGAAGGTCAAAGCAAGAAGACAGGCAAATGTGGCATAGTAGAAAGAATACTGGGTTTCAATCATGGCTTTCCCAGCCCATGAGCCTGAGAGCAAATCTCTTCACATCCCTAAGCCTCTGTCCCCCAATTTTAAGATGTTAACAATAATACTAATGGGGTGACTAGGTGGCACAGTGAATAGAACACAGGCCCTGGAGTTAGGAGGACCTGAGTTCAAATCCAGCCTCAGACACTTGACACACTTACTAGCTGTGTGACTTTGGGCAAGTCACTTCACCCCAATTGCCCCCCAAAAAGCAAAACAAAACAAAAAAACAAAAAAGGCCAATAACAATACTAATTCTCTCAAAGAGAGAATTGTGGACAAACCATTTCACAAATCAAAAAAAATTGCTATATCAATATGTTAACTAGCAAAGCAGCTGGTGGCACAGTGCATAGAGCACCAGGCCTGGAGTCAGGAAGACCTGAGCTCAAATATGGCTTCAGATACTTCCTAGTTATGTGACTCTGGGCAAGTCACTTTAAAAAATAAACAGAATGTCTTTTTTATTTGAAGTTCCCTCATTTGTAAAATAAGTTAGAGAAGAGGGAGAAGAAAATGAAGACCCATTTTCCTGAGTTCAAATATGACCTCAGACACTTAAAAGCTATGTGACCTTGGGAAAGTCATTTAACCTTGTTTGCCTTAGTTTCCTCATCTGTAAAATGAGCTGGAGAAGGAAATGATAAATCTCTGCCAAAAAAACCCCAAATGGAGTTGTGGAGAGTCACACACAACTGAAACAGCTGAACAACAAAATGGGGATAATAAAAGCATTTACCTCCCTCAGGGTTGTTGTGAGGATAAAATGAAGCACTATTTATATAGCACTTAGCACAATGCCTGGCACATGGGAGATCCTTAGTAAATACTTGCTCTTTCCTCTTTTTCTCTTACCATTATTATGATGATAACATCAATTTCTCCAGCTCCAAAAAAATTTGCATTTCATGCCACTTGGAAAAAGCACGAGGAACCAAATAGCAAAGTTTCTTCCTCTCCTTTTTATATAAAATCCAACCAACCTTGCAGATAGGTTCCATCCCATCAGATCTTGCAAAATTTTCAGGTTTCCTCTAGGAGCATCCTAATAGTGGTACAATTCTAGTTATGAGTGGCTACAGCTTATGGTTGTGAGCTAATACAGCATGATGCAGCACAGAGGAACATTTTATACTTTATTTAAAATTCTAAGTTTTAAAAGTCTAATTTCAGCTTCTATTTTAATATTTTTAAAAAGAAGCTTTCAAATCAATGCCAGTTGACTAGGGCCTTGATTGGTGGGTTGGAGGCAATGAAAATACAAATGACAGGTGTGGTTGATTGCATTTATCTTAGAAGAAGAAGGACAATTCAATCCTGCAAAAATCAAAGGCACCTATTAATAGGGCCTGGTGATACAAGAAAGAAAAACATCACAGTTCCTGCCTTCAAGAGGTTTATAGTCTAGTAGAGGGGAAAACTCGTATACATAAATAATTATAATACATTTTATACACATATAATTACACAAATAAATATAATATATATAATATAATATACACAAACAATTATAACACACTGGAATATGATTAAATGCATATGTGAGATAAAATATCTAGTGGCCAGGGCATCACTTCCATGGGTGGGAAGGGAGGGAAGGGGAGAGGAAGGTTCGCATATTAGACACATTACTTCTGCAGTGGTGTAAAGAATGTCTTGAAAAAAAGAGAGTGCATAACAAAGAAGTTAAGTCACAATATAACAGATTGGAGGTTGCCTGAGTCGAAAGTAAGAGATGGGCATGAGAAATACTTTTCATGTTTCTACAGAGATAGAATTGATACTTGACAAGTCATTAGAGGTAAGGCTCAAGTGTGACTCCAGAGGTTTCCAGAGTGAATACCTGGGAAGAATGACAGTAACATTCAACATCTTTGTCAGTTCAAACCTGGGCAGCATGTGTGGGTCTAATGAGGATTTCTTTATATGCTAATAGATGCCAACAGATTCAGTATGACAGAATAAGGAAAAGGAAAGGACTTCTGCACTTATAAAGGACAGAATAGAGAGCTAAGGAGAACCGAAGAAAACCAAGAATAACCAGCAAAGTGCTGACACAGGCTCGAAGTTGAGCTAAGTCAGGACCATGGGCTCAGAACAGAGAGGAAGGCAGTTTATAGAATTTCTATGGACAGAGTCCAAGGGACACTGTCAAGTCAGGGCTTGACCTGAAGCCAAGAGGTAGGCTTAGGACTTAGAAAAGAACCTATGTCAAGAACTGTTTTCTGCCTTCCACTACCTGTACCCCTCTCATGGTGGTCAACCATCAGTAATTATTTCCCCTATAAACTTCCAGTAGAGTCAACCTTCATCAAGAACTGGATCTCATCTGGCTGGAGAGGGAGGGAGATAACACAGAGGAAGGTTCTCAGAAAACCCAGGGACTACTGATATAACACAATAGGATGTATTCCCACAAGCACTTTTTAGTTTTGGTCTTTGTGCCTCTGTCACAACAACAATTGTGATGAGAACACAGAGCCCCCATATAATCAGCCTTCCACCTTGGGGAGACTTCCACCAAGTTCAACAGGCCTTGGGAGTAATAAATCTTCACATTACCAAAATATGCCTGAGTCATCCTCCCAGGAACACCCCTCAGGGCTAGTACTCCAGTCCACATCAACTCTCCAGAGCCCTTGGGATTTTGTTATACTTCTCCTATCACTGCTGGGGCACACTAGCATCTACAATTTATATATTACCATTGCATATACTGTCAGGCTTATTTTCCCTTCTTTTATATTCCTTGTTACAGAAAATGGTTCTCTAGATAATATAAAAAGTGCATGCGCGTGTGTGTGTGTCTGTGTCTGTGTTTGTATCTGTGTGTCTATGTGTCTAATCAAATACTCAAGTGGATCTATGACCTCATAAATTTTGGCTGTCCCTCTAACAATGCAGATCATTGCAAAAAGATTCAGGTTATAGCTCATTCATACCATCCCATCCTGAACTCAAGTTATACCCAATCATCTCATAAGTTTAACAGAATTGGGGGAGGAGTGATCTACCCAACATGAGAGGGCCTTTTCATGCTTTCTCCTGACTTTGTGGGGATACCAGTAGAATGAGCTGACTCTACTTCTTTAGACCTCAGTCTCACCAGAAGACTAAATATACAAATAAACAAAATCACCCACTGGCCAACTAATAGTTGAGTAAGTATAAAAATATACATTGCTTAAAGGCTCAGTTAGCTCGTTCATTACGGGCATGAGTGCATTTTTGTGCTCAAGGGAAACAGTACCATCAGCTTTGGGGAGGAGGCCTAAAACCATCCTTTTGTATAGGGTCAGAGATCCCAGGACAACAGATTGAGGTTGAAATGGCAGGAGAAAAAAGCAAGAAATGGTTACCCCCAGAACACTGAAAGATCATATATCAGCAACCTCAAAATTTGGCACTCTGGGACTAAGGTCCAATTGCCACAACCTAGTTTCAGCTCTGCCTCTTGGGGGGGGGGGCGGTATATAGTATATATAGCAGGATAGGACGAGTTAAATAATCAGGCGCACTAATATGTTCTCCAGAAAGTGAAAAAAATAAACTGATCAAGATGTCATTCTTCAGTACTTGATTCCTATGCCAAGCTTGCTCACTACTCTCCTAGAGCATAATTATATCTTGGCCACATTTCCTTTCTTTACTAGCTTCTCCTGAGATACCTTATTAGACTATGACCTTCTGCCCCCAATTATTCCAAATTTCTGGAGAACACACGGTTATGAAGCTGGATATATAGATTTACCTATCTATTGCTTATAACCTCTGGGGGGTGGGGGTGGGATCAGTAGATTAGACACACTACTTCTGATTTTTCTTTAGCTATAAGCAGGACCATTTGGGTTCTATTTCTGCCACTAGCTGAACTTCCCTATAAAAACCTTTGTTTGTGGGTATTTCTTTTTAAACAAGTCACAACCCAATAAAACCCTTCCTTATAAGACAGAGAAAAATTTAATCAGAACTGATTAACACAATGACTTGGTTTGACCATATATGCAATATCTTATACCCATAGTCCTCTACTTCTCTACTTAGAAGAGGGAAACATGTTTCATCTTTGTTCTCCAGAATCAAGATTCCACTATATCTGATCTGAGTTCAGCTGCCTTGGATCTGCATGCATTTTTCACACCCCACCTCTATTTACCCATTTGCATCAAGCCCACCTTTCCAGCTTTAACTCCTGCTACTAAAGTAACATAATCTAATGTGGCAGCATGTTATGCTAGAGGTTCTAGATGCAGAATCAGGAAGATTCAGGTTCAATACCACGTCTGACATATACTACTATAGATCATTTAAATTCTCTGAGTTTCATCTGTTAAATGGGGATAATAACAACCACATTTATCTCCCGGGGTAGTTTAAGAATAAAATGAGCTAATATAGCAATCGATAAGCATGTATTAAGTACCTACTGTGTGCCAGGCACTCTGCTTACATCCAACAAGTACTTTGCAAACCTTAAAGTGCTATATAAAGTCAGCTATTATTATCACTGCCTTTCATACCCCCACGTTCTAGCCACACAGAACAGCTGGCTATTCTCTTGACTCAGTACCTTCAAATATTTTTGCAAGCTAGTTAGTCAAAAAAAAATTTATTAAGTGCTTATAGCTCCAGCGATACAAAAAGAATCCAAATACAGTCTCTGCCCTCATGGAGAAGCTCACAATTTTCTAAGCTGTCCCTCATACCTGCCATGTTCTCCCTCAGTTGCCTCTGCTTCCTATAAAGCCTTCAGGACAATCCTCTTCCACCCCCTACCTTTGTATTTGTTCTCTTCTTCCTCAAATTATCTCCTATTTACCTATATGCATTTATATCATAGTGTCCTCCAGGAGAATGTAAGTTGCTTGAGGGCAGGGGTAGGCACAAATAGATGCTTAATGAACATGCTTTCAAGTTGTAAATATGTAGTTTACAAAACATTGCAACAACCCTAGAAAGCAGCAACTACCCTGGAAAGAATATTGAATTTGGCATCAGAGGCCTTGGGTTTGAATCCTGCCTCTTTTACTCGCTTTGACTTCGAGTAACCTATCTCCTCACCTGTTTCTTCATCTGTACTATGAGGGTGATCCAGTATTCAGTGACCATCAAGTTCTGAATCTCTGATCCTAAGCAGTACAAGTGTTCTTAACCCCATTTTGCAAATGAGGACACTGCGACCCAGAGAGTTTGTGTCTCTGCACAATCTAGAAATCTCTCCCCACAGCTATTAAAGAGTCTTTCCTATTGCACAGTTTATGTCATTCCTAAACTCAATAAAATCCAGTGGCTGCCTGTCATTTCAGAGATCGAATATAAACTCCTCTGTTTGGCATTAAAAAGTCTTTTCAACCTGACTCTATCCTATCTTTCAAGTCTTTGATTTCTTTCATTGATCCCTTCCACAATTCAGGTCCAGCTATACTGAGTTCTTCACATATAACATTGTCTCTTGTCCTCATACCTTTGAACTGGCTGTCCTCCGTGCCTCAAATTCTTTGCTTCCTTATTGCCATCTCTTAGAAACCCAGACTTTTCTCAAAATTCAACTCAAATGCCACATTCTACAGGAGGCCTGCCCTCAAAAAAACAACCTCTTCAACACTAAAGCTTTGTTGGTGGAGTCGTGAACTGATCCAGCCATTCTGGAGAATAATTTGGGACTATGCCTAAAGGGCTACGAAACTGTGCATACCCTTTGAACCAGCAATACCACTGCTAGGTCTGTATAGCAAAGAGATAAAAGGAAAAGGACCTATGTGTACAAAAATATTTAAAGCAACTCTTTTGTGATGGTAAAGCATTAGAAATTGAGAGGATGCCCATCAATTGGGTAATGGCTGAACAAGTTGTAGTATATGATTGTGATGGAATACCATTGTGGTATAAGAGGATAAAGAGATGAGAAGAATACATTCAGAAAAGCCTGGAAAAACTTACATGAACTGATGAAAAGTGAAGTCAACAGAAACAAAACAGTGCACACAGTAACAATAATACTGCATAATGATTAACTATGAATGACTTAACTATTCTCAGCAATACAACAATTCAAGCAATAATAAAAAAAAAAATATGTTATCCACCTCCAGAGAAAAAAATGAAGTCTGAGTAAAGATCAAAGCATACCTTTTTTTTAAACTTTATTTTTCTTGGCTTTTTTTGTCCTAAGTTATTTCTTTCACAACATGACTAATATGGAAGTGTTTTGCATGATTACACATGTATAATCTACATCAAATTGCTTGCCTTCTCAATGAGGGGAAAGAGAGGGAAGGAGAAAAAGAATTTGGAACTCAAAAATTTTGAAAATGAATGTTAAAAAATGTTTTTACATGTAATTGGAAAAAATAAAATATTTAAAAAATAATCTGTGCCCTCAAGTCACTCCAATAGTTAGTGACTTCTCTACTCTCTAATTCTCTACTCTAGTACCTTCCATCTACCCTGCATGTACCTATTTTGTACAAGATACTTACCCTATTAAAATGTACAGTCCTTGAGGGAAGGGATTGTTTTATTATTACTATTTATATCTCCAGAGCTTAGCCAAGTGTCTAGTACACAGTTGACACTTAATAATTGCTTGTTCACTGACTGATCAATGGAATTTAGTCCAAAACTGGACTGTCAAGAAAACATACAGAGATGAGATTGTTTTCAGCAGGAAAAGAAAAATATAGCTTTTAATTAAATATCAGCAGAGCAAAAAATCCCTCAAAAAACTAGAATATCAGTATGAAGACCATGAAAATGTCACCCAAGAAATATTTCCCTTTTTAAAGCAGTTCTCTTTCTACCATACTGATCTGCGCCTACCTGATCATTTGCATGCCCAAGATCTGCAAGGACTAGCTTCTGAAACTACTGGACTCTGATCTTAATGTCCTTCTAGGCATCAAACATTAGCTTAACTTACTAAATGGCCCTAACCAGTTTGGCTCATTTCCAAGGGGGAGGGGGAAGGAGCAGAAAAGAGATTTCTTTTAGAAGCTAAAAGTTTCCAAACATCAAGCTATATATTTACCATGGAAAGCAGGACTCACTATGCTGAAAAAAAAAAAGAGTTCTGTGGAAAATGAAGTTGCATAGTATATAGGCCTGCTACTGAGTGGGCATAGATGCATTAGTAGAAGGCATCAGGACCCAATGAGGACCACAAAGAGTATCAGCTTGAGCAGGGTTCATGGCATGCAAACCTCCAGAATTAAAGCACCTAAGAATTTAGGCAAAGAGTCAATTCTGTAGTGTTCCCAACACTGGATCACAATCCTCTGACTTCTAATCAGTATGAATTCTCATACTCATCTCACCCAGTAGGAGGCAGAGAGAAAGATAATAAACATGTTTATGGTGCCTACTATGTGTCAAGAGCCTTTATAAGTATTATTTATTTGATCCTAACAATGCTGTGAGGCAGGTATTACTATTATCCCCATTATAAAATGGGATGAGGACACTGAGGCAGCAGAGGCTAACTGACTTGCCCAGGGTCACACAGTTAGTAATAAGTACCTGAGTCCGGATGACCTCTAGACCCATCACTCTATCTACAGCACCACCAGCTGCCATCAGCTTGACCTTTAGATGTACCAGCCTGGTTTCCTAAACCTCAATTCCCCAGGCTTAGTCAAAGGTTACTAACCAATGTTGGTCTTGCTGACATATTGTTGTACAAATTCCCAGCCAACATGGTAGGGCAGTCCTCCACTAGGGGGCTCCTGAAACCAAGTATCACTTTAGTGCATATCTACCAAAAAAAAAACTACAGAGAACATCTGAACTCCAAAAATTCCTCGTTGGGGAATGCATTGTGAGCCCCAGAGAGCCCTTGAGTTCCCCCAAATATTTTTGGCCATGCAGAAAACAGTCCTCTCATATTGGTCTAAGCACAAGTTATCAGTGGACCTACTGGAAATTCCTCATAGATTTCGCCAAGGAGGGCACTCTGATCCATGGAGGTCAGTTCCACAGTGGACAGCATGAAAGGTTTCTCCAGGAGCTCCGGAAGACCTTAGATAATTATTTTATTTCCTCTTTTGTTAATCTGGCAATTTATATATTTTTTTTAAAATATTCACCCATTTCACTTAGATTATTAGATCTATTGGTATATAGCTGGGCAAAATAGCTCCTTATAATTGCTTTAATTTCATCTGCATTGGTGGTGAATTCACCTTTTTCATTTTGATACTGGTTATTTTGTTTTCTTTCTTTTTTAAATCAAATTAACCAATTAAACATATTTTCACATTAGTTCTGTTGTAAAGAAAAAATAGAACCAATTGGGGGGACCAAGAGAAAGAAGAAACAACAAAAAAAAGAGGTAGCAAACAGTATGCTTTAATTCTCTATTCAGACTCTTTTTCTGGATGTAGATAGTGTTTTCCTTCCAGAGTCTTTTGGAGTCATCTTAGGTCCTTACCATTCTCTTTAGTAAAATTATATGTTTCTGTGATTTGCTCTTTGACCCACTCATTCTTTAGGATTAGATTACTTAGTTTCAAATTAATTTTTAATCTATGTTTTCATGGCCCTTCATTGAATGTAATTTTTACTACACCATGATCTTAAAAATATGCATTTAATATTTCTTTTCCACCATTTGGTTGTGAGGTTTTTGTGTCCTAATACATGATCAATTTTTGTGTAAGTGCCATATACCACTGAGAGAAATATATTTTCCTTTCTATTCCCATCGAATTTTCCCCAGCAGACCCTAGACACTTAAAAATAGAACTAGCTAACCAGCAGATTCTCTAGCTTGGCTACCCTACTCTTGAATTGGTAATTCTGTTTTAACAACTTAAAAACAGCTAACATTCGTATAGCACTTACTCTGTGCCAGGCACTGTGTTAAACACTTTAAAACCTGGGGAGTAGATACTATTATCTCCATTTACAGATGAGGAAACTGAGGCAAACAGGGTGAAGTGACTTGTCCAGGTTCATATAGCTAGTATCTGAGGTTGAATTTGAACTCAGGTCTTCCTGACTCCAGGCCTATAATTATATATACTGTGCTACCTAGCTACCCTATCACTCGGTCTATATATTCACCTAGAACAAGCCCTTTCTCTAGGTTTTCCATATAGTATTTTATTTCTTTTCAATTACACATAATAACAATTTTTAATATTCATTTTTTAAATTTTGAGTTCCAAATTTTCCCCCTCCATTCCTCATCTCCCCACTCCCCAATATGGTAAGCAATTTGATTTAGGTTACGTACTAGACTAGGCTTTCTAACCAAGCACTTTTACAACCATCTATAGAGTCAATGACCATCTGGGGGAATGTAATGCAACTAAGTTTTATGTACAACACCACTAATGAATAGAGAATACAAACAGGATGTCAACCATCAACAAGAATGCATTCCCAGGGAGCCCTTGACCTAAGTCTAATGGCTACTGGTAAGATCTACCCTCTCTACTCCATATTTATACACTATTTTACTAGAGTTCATGAAAATAACCTTATTTTGAACCCAAAATATATTCCCTTAATCTCCACGTATTATTATTAATGGCAAATGGGCAAAAAAATACACTGTATCTGGAATCCTCAATTCACAGAAGGATCAAAGTTGCCTCTAGTATCTAATGGACTAGCAGGGTCACAGGCCTGAGGAAAGAATAAAAGCCAAAGCAGAAGCTGTATACCATGAAATTGATGATCTTCCCATCAGATGCTACACCAATAAGTTTGGGGATTGAAGGTCATGGACATGCCCACAACTTTAAAAATCTATGACATTTAAATTAAATCTATGATGATATGATCAATGAGGTTGGCTGAGTGATTGATCACAGCCAGTAGCAAGGTACAGCAACATCCAAGACAAAGACATCTTCACTTCCAGGAAGCAATATGAGTTCAGGCAAATGATCAACTCCTTGCATTTGGCTCTACATTTCTGTATCCTAGCTCTGCTTTGGACTATATCACTTAATTCTGCTCATTTTAACCATTGGCTATCAGTACCCAGTGATCCTTCTGGTAATGGAGCCTCCTGGCATTCTGATACATCTGGTGTCTTAAGCCCCACCTCCCAGGCCCTAGGAAAGGATTACCCGTTCCCTCTGCCTAGGGATTTTCATAATTACTGGCACCTGCTGGTCCTGCCTGAGGCAGAACTGGACACGTGGGACCAGAGCCATTTGCTGGAAATGTCACACTCAGTGGACAGCTGGAAATTTCGATTAGTGTGAAGCAAAGCAGTCACACAAAAAAGTGCCGAGCAGTCAAAAAAATTAACAGAATGGAAGTGACTTCTAATGAACAGCCATCTCTAATGAGCACTCTAGGGAGGAGAGGATGGACAGAGAAGAGGAAGGGGAAACTGGAAAGGGGCATCATTCTGATTGTCTGTAAACTCCCATATGTATATGACTGGGATTGTTGTTGGAGCCTCACCCATGACTGAGGGATTTCAGGGAGCATGTGACAATAGTGCACATCCACCCTTATCTGGAAGAAAGTAATGAAGGAGTGGGAGGGAGCCAAAAATAAATAGATAGATAGACAGACAGACAGAGAGATAAATGAATGAATGAAGGAAGGAAGGAAGGAAGGAATAGATAAATGAATGAATAAATAAATAAAACAGTCAAAATAGCAGCTGGTCCTCACCCAGCAGTGACAGGTACTCCTAACTCCCTCCCACCCCGCCACAATTACCCCCTTCAAGTTAGCATCATTTTTTGAAATCAGAAAGGAAAGGAAAATCTGTGTTCCTTAGCTATTTCTTTGTACTTCCAGTCCAAGGATTCTGGTCTTTGCCATCTCTCTTATTCTCTGTTACAGTCACTCTTTGTTGGATTCTTTTTAGAAACTGTTGGGTATTCTCTCACAAAATTATGGTACTACTATAAAAACTGTATGTGTATATGTGTGTCTGTGTGTGCCCATATGTAAGTAATAGCAGTTTGAGAACTGACGCACATCCTGGACTTTGTCACTCAGAGGGGCATACGTTTCTTCCCAACCCTGAGATTGATTTGGGACTCTGGCAATGTTTGAGCCACTAGGCTGACTTGAGTCACACCCTGGAGTTCTTAAAGGTGCACACAATCTTCAGTAGGCAGATTGATAGGAAGGAATAGGGATTGTAAGAGCTGAGCTACAGAAGCAGAAGTGAGGACATATATAATCCAGTCCTACCTTAGACTTATAGGGCAACTAGGTGATGCAGTGGGTGGAATACCAGGCCTAGAGTCAGGAAGACTCATCTTCCTGAGTTCAAATCTGGCTTTAGGCACTTACTAGCTGTGTCACCTGAGCAAGTCACTTACCTTTGCCTCAGTTTCCCCATCTGTAAAATGAGCTGGAGAAGGAAATGGCAAACCAATCCAGCATCTTCTCCAAGAAAACTCCAAATGGGGTCACAAAGAGTTGTACACAATTGAAACAAACAACTACAACAAACCCTGGACTTGTTGAACATAGCAAGAAAGCTTCTGAGGGGCTGGGGATGTTGTCTCTCCATTTCAGCTTCTCAGCCCTTTCTATCCTCACTCCTCTTTAGTCAATCAGCCAATAAATAAGTAGTAAACACCTACCAGGCAGTGTGCTAAGCATTAGAGATACAAGTAAGAGAAAGGCAGTATCTGCCTTCACAAAGCTTACAATATAATGGGGGAAAGCAATACAGAAAAGGAAGCTAAAATGGGAGTGAGGGAATCAGGGGATAGTCCCCAAGTAGAGCTACTGAGAGAATATGAAGAATTACCTTAAAATTATGAGTCCTCCATAAAGGAGGCCTTTGAGAGGAGTTTACTGCTCTGCCCTCCAGTCCTAAAATCAGAGTGGAAAGGCAAGTGAGAGTGTTAAGGTTTGTTATTGTTTGGTCAGCATCAGTCATGCCTGACTCTCCATGACCCTGTTTTGGGGTTTTCTTGGCAAAGATACTGGAGCAATTTGCCATTTCCTTCTCCAGCTCATAAGGAAACTGAGACAAACAGGATTAAGTGATTTGCCCAGGGTCACATATATTCTATCCAGTGAGCCACCTCATTGCCCCATATGTGAGGCAGTTACTATTATTATCTCTTTTTGTATTGATAAGTAAACTGAGGAAGTATCCTGGGGGTGGAGTCAAGATGGTGGAGTAAAAGCAGGAACTTGCTTGAGTTCCTGCTCCAACCACCTCCAATACCTGCAAAAAAAAAATGACTCTAAACAAACATTAGAGCTACAGAACCCACAAAGTGACAGAGAGAAACAAATTTTCCACTGGCAGGCAAACAGGAAGGGCCTATCACACTGAGCGGGGAACCGAGCACAGTCCAATGTGAGCCATGTGGTCCTAGACTTGTGGCCCTGACCAGCAGACCAGACCAGACTTAGGAAAGTGAATCACAGGCAGCTGTGGTGGTTTCCAGACTTCTCAACCCATAAACACCAATACCTTAAAAAATAGACTAACTCAAATGACAGAAGAGGCCCCAAAAGCCAATGAGAAGAATGCCTTAAAAAAACTGAATTGCCTAGATGGAAAAAAAAATTCAAAAGTTAACTGAAGAGAATAATTCTTTCAAAATTAGACTGGAGCAAATGGAAGCTAATGACTTTATGATAAATCAAGATACTATTAAACAGATCCAAACAAATGAAAAAATAAAAGGCAATGTGAAATATCTCACTGTAAAAACTACTGACCTTGAATATAGATCCAGGAGAGAGAATTTAAAAATTATTTGACCACCTGAAAGCCATGATCAACAAAAGACCCTAGAATTCATCCTTCAAGAAATTCTAAAGGAAAACTGCCCTGATATTCTAGAACCAGAGGGTAAAATAGAAATTGAAAGAATTCACCAATCACCTCTTGAAAAAGATCCCAAAAAGAAAGCTCCTAGGAATATTATACCCAAATTCCAGAGTTCCCAGGTCAAGGAGAAAATATTATAAGCAGTCAGGAAGAAACAATTTGAGTATTGTGGAAACACGATCAGGATAACACAATATCTAGCAACTTCTACCTTAAGGGATCAAAGGGCTTGGAACATTATATTCAGGAGGTCAAAGGATAGACGATTAAAACCAAGAATCACCTACCCAGCAAAACTTAGTATAATGCTTCAGGGGAAAATATGGTCATTCAATGAAACAGAGGATTTTCAAGCATTCTTGATGAAAAAAAAAACAGAGCTAAATAGAAAATTTGACTTTGAAATACAAGAAGCAAGAGAGGCATGAGATCGTAAACAGGAAAAAGAAATTATAAGGAACTTACTAAAGTTGAACTATTTATATTCCTACATGGAAAAACAATAATTGTAACTCATAATACTTTTCTCAGTATGAGAATAGTTAATGGAATATATATGTATGTATCTATATATACATATATGCATGTATAGGAGATGTATGTGTGTATAAATATATATGTAAGTGTGTGTATATGTGTGTACATATATACATAGACAGAGGGTGCAAGATCAGTTGAATTTAAAGGGATGATACCTAAGAAATAAAATTAGGAGCTGAGAGAGGAATATATTGGGAGAAGAAAGGAAGAGATAGAAAAGGGTAAGTTATCTCATATAAAAGAGACAAGAGAAAACTGTTACAGTGGAGGGGAAGAGCAGGAAGGTGAAAGGGAATTGAATTTGGCTTAAGAAGGGCATAACATACATACTCAATTGTGTATTTTCCCTTAAGGAAAGTAGGGGGGAAGGGAATAAGAGGGGGGATGATAGAAGGGAGGGCAAATGGGGGGAGAGGGTAGTTAGAAGCCAACACTTTTGAAAAGGGACAGGGTCGCTCTTTGGTGAAGGTATCACTGCCACAGCTGCTTGGAGTTGGCAGTCTCTGCCTCTCTTCCTCCTGACTCACCGCTGTTCATTCTCACCAAGGAATAAGGTGATCAGGAAGCCTCCCCGCCGCCATGGCATTCAAAGACACCGGCAAGACCCTCGTGGAGCCCGAAGTGGCCATTCACCGGATCCGGATCACCCTGACCAGCCTCAACGTGAAATCACTCGAGAAAGTGTGTGCCGACCTCATCAGAGGAGCCAAAGAGAAGAACCTGAAAGTGAAGGGACCTGTTCCAATGCCCACCAAGACACTTCGAATCACAACCAGAAAAACTCCTTGCGGTGAAGGTTCAAAGACTTGGGATTGGTTCCAGATGAGAATCCACAAATGCCTTATTGATTTGCACAGTCCTTCTGAAATTGTTAAACAGATCACTTCTATCAGCATTGAACCAGGTGTAAAAGTTGAAGTCACCATTGCAGATGCCTAACCAATCATCTCTTTTAATAAATTGATTGCAACTACTGAAAAAAAAAGAAAGAAAAGGGACAGGGTCAAAGAAGAAAATAGAATAAGTAGGGAGAAGGATAGGATGGAGGGAAATAGTCTTTCACAATATAACTAGTATGGAAATGTTTTGCATAACTACACATGTACAACCTATATTTGAATTGCTTATCTTCCCAGTGGGGGAAGGTGAGGAGGGAAGAAGGGAACGAAGCTGGAATTCAAAGTTTTAAAAACAAATGTTTTAAAAAATTTTGTTTTTTATATGCAACCAGGAAATAAAATATATAGTCACCAGGGTATAGAAATCCATCTTGCCCTATAAGAAAGTTAGGAGGGAAAAGGGATATATAAGAGATAACAGATTGGGGGAAGAGCTATTTAGTAGGCTCACTATCTTAAGGTGGGGGTAGGGGAGAGATGGGGAGAAAAGTTTTAACTCCAAATCTTGTGGAAATGAATGTTAAGAACTAAAAATAAATTTATTAATTAAAAATAATAAGAAAGATAAGCAAATTGAGGGAGAAAGAAGTTACATGAGTTGTCCAGTCACACAGCTAGTAATGTCTGAGACTTGATTTGAACTTGGGAACATGAATCTCACTGATTCTAGGCCCTGGAGCTCTCTCCAGGTCTTCTGACTGTAGTCTCCACACTCTTCTCATTGTACCACATTCCCTCTGAAGCCTTCTTAGACTGAGAGCTGAGATCAGTGGATGTGCTAAGATCCTGACTGTCATATAGTGAAAGTGGAGCAGATTTGGGGGCAGGAGATCTGAATTCAAATCCTAATTCTGCCCCTTGTTTTCTGTGTAGCCTTGAGCAAGGTCTCTTGGGTCAGTTTCCTGATCTCATAAATGAGGGTGTTGAATTAGAAGACCCCAAAGGTCCCCTCTATCTCTGAAATGCTATGGTAAATAACAGGGTATATAACCAGGACAACCTGAATCTTAAGTTTCCTTAAGGCTAGGGAATTTCATTTAACTTTCTTCTGTTATTTGAACAGGGAGCAAGGTCCTTGTGCAGACCCATACCAGTGACTAGAAATGTATATAGTCCACAGTTAGTGCCACAAAACCCGACCAGGCTCGAGTAGCAGGAAACCAGGGTTTAAAAAACTCCTGGAGATAAATTGACGGGGTGCCAGGATGGAGGGAAAAACTCGGATAAAGACTCAGAACACAAGGTACCAAGGAAGGGGTGGGTTAGACAGAGACCCTAGGACGGGACCCTGAGAGCCCAGGGAAAGAGCAGGGAGGTGTCAGACTGAATCAGCTAAGAGCACATGTGGATATATGGGGGGGGGGGGGGCACAGCTTAAAGGGAGGGAGGAGAGATAGGAGAAAGAAAGGAAGTACCCTTTGGTGCCTTGCTAGTTTAGGCAGTTATTCTTGTTAACTAGGTGCTAAACTTAGTTGTTTCCATCTGCTAAAGGAGCACTAATACTGACAGTACCCTCTAAATTTTGGTGCTCTGAGGCAAAACGCCAACCAGCCCACCACGGGTATAGCTCTATCCAGACACATTCATTCTTCTGGGACTAGGAGAAGCTTATTAATTCACTGATAAAGACTAAGCAGGTATTGAGTCAGTGTTTGGAAATGGAGATATAGAAGAGATTGCATATGGTACTAAAATTCACTTTTTGCCAAGATAGGACCTACGTGATTTATCTCCCCATGAAGACTTCTGAGCCTAATAAATGCCTCTTTGTGGCATTAGGACTGGGTGTTTCCTATAGCAGCAACTTTAGTATGTATGGGTTCTTAACCGAAGTTCCAAACTACATCTTGAAAATGCCAAACAAAATGCAAGGTATTTACCCCAAATATCCAACCAGCCATACCATGCCATCCCTACTTCCACAATATCTCATGAATCTGTCTCCTTCTCACTATTCCTATAGACACCACCTTACTTTAGGCCCTCCTCATCTCCTGTCTTCACTATTGCAACAGCCTTCTAAATTGGTCTCCCTGCTTCTTATCTTACCCAAAAAGGACAACACAGAATCACCAAGTGAGGCAGCTCCATGGAAACATTTGAATCTGATTAAAATGATGCATGGAGGAGCTTAAACTCAATCAAGTGAAAATCAATGACCCCTGTCCCAAGCATGCTCTGCTCCATGCCCAGTGCTAACTTTGCACTGTTCTCACTAACAGAAACTGACAGGAAGAAACAATCAATTAGGTAATTTGTTAATGACCATTGATCTCCTATTCCCTTTACCAGGTACACCGGGGGAAAAAAAAGCCATATTAGAAACTATGAAGAACTGTCCAGCCCAAGGGAATAAATGAATAAAAAAGTATTTATTAAACACTCACTATTTGCAAAGCACTGTGCTAAGCCTGGGAATAAAAATAAAAAAGAAGACAGTCCCTAGTCTCAAGAAGGTCCATTCTAATAAGGAAGATGATATATATGGAAAGTCATAGCTTCAAGTCAGATAGAAAGGCCCTCCAATCATGAAAGTATAGCAGCAAAGCACATGGCACTTCATTTCCACTAATAAAATCATATTCGTTTCTCATGTTGAACCATGTGAAAGTTTGGCGAAGGGCTTTGGTGGTGAGAACTTCCTTTTCCAGATATCCAGTAGTTATGGTTTCTAAGAAGGCCAGGGCTTTAGCATGTGCAGAAGCAGGTGCCAGTCACATCTCCACAAGGGTTGATTCCTTGGGTGATGGCTGCAGAGAGACTGGAAGCAGAACCAGTGAACTGAAGGGGCTGCCACTCCCAGGGCACTTGGGTTTATGTGCCCATCAGTGTCAGCTGGTCAATAGTTGGTGATGGTGAAAAAAGTGGGTCCCCTCTCCACAGAGGCTGTTTCCCTCAATGATGGCTTCAGGTTGGAAGCAGCAAAGGTAAAACATGAGGCATGTCTATTCCCAACACTCTTGGGCACAAGGTCATGGGTTATCAGGATTTAATGGGAGATAATGGCTAAGGCAATGGTCATTATCCCCAAGAAGGTGCTCAAGTTCACTGGGATTCATTTGGGGTAGTCTGTGACAAACTGGGGCCTTCTACCAGTGGAAAGCCCTGAGGATACTTAATAGGTCCTGAGATAACTCTTTTTACCTTGTCATCCCCTCTCCAGGGCAACAAAGATTAGCTCACCTTCTCCCTTTTACTGTCATTATTCATTTTTCCAACAGGGATTCTCTCCTTCCAGGACCATAAGGGAAAAGGACACTGTCTTATAGCTCCTCCCTTACCCTCCTTTCCCTGAAGTAAACAGTCTGTCTTTCTGAGGTTTTCTAAGACATTTCAGTGCTCTAAAAGTAAAAAGTAAGTGGAGGAAGGGATATAAGCAAAAAAAAAAAAAAAGAAAGAGAGTTTCAAAAGTATCTTTTTCTTTTTAAAAATTTAATGGTATTTTATTTTTTCCAATTACATGTAAAGATAATTTTCAACATTCATGTGCTGAAAGATACTAAGTTCCAAATTCCCCACCCCAAGATGGATAGGAAGCCAATTTTTTTTCAAGAACTAGTAAAGATCTATATCCCTGGTAAATGGATGTGAATAAAGCCAGAGCTCTTCACTTTTAGCTGATATCTTGCTCCTTTATCAATTCAACTCTTCCTTCCTATTCTGATCATTACTACTTCTCTCCTGCTACTGATCCCTAACATTCTAAATCATGACCACCTACATCTTTTTTCTTTAACTCAAGAGCTAGTTAAAGTCCAAAACCAAACCCCCAAACCAATGTACCACAATCCCACTGTCAGAGGCAGGCACTATGCCATCTGACTTTTTTTTAATGTTTGTCTTTGTTAAGACATCAGGATTCCAAAGTCAACCATAAAATACTTTTTGACAAAATAGAAATGATTTTTTAACCTATTCAAATCTCAGCATAAATCTTTAATGAGGAAGTCAATGTAATGATTTTTTTTTCCTGCAAAGTTTACTATCTTTTCATAAAGCCTTAATGAGAAGTCCTAAACGTAATTTTCACTTTCTGAAGTTACATGCTATTCATTGTCAGCTGGAATTCAATATTTTTTCCAAATTAGTTTTGAGCTTTATTTTAATTTAACAATAACTAGACTCTTTTATTCATAAGCACAAATAAAAGCATGTTTTCTATTTTAATTTTATATATTTAATTATAAATGTCAAGTATGTTTTTGGTAAGGTAAAATAAAAGGGTTATTTTGGCCAGATTAATACGAGGAAAAACTAAGCTATTATATCAAGGAAATAATCTAATCTTTAGATTTCCTCTCTGGTTTATTCTCAGATTGAAAAATAAGGATAAGTTTTCCAACATTTTCAGTTCCCAGATGACTTCCTAATTTAGATGAATTTATTTAAAATTAGAAAACAGGCTTATTACTTGGGTAGAGGGGCTGCTGATTAAAGTTTTATTTTCTTTTTAGTAACCTTTGTTGATCCAGACATATAAGTGGTCCCTGTAACTGTTTACTGGTATTATTTTAAAACTTTACCAGTAAACACTTCTTGCATGGGTCACCCTTACTATTTAAATTTACAATAGCTGACATGTTATGTTTAAGCTTCTCTTCAATTAATGGAAGAAGTCTGGCAAAGGGTAAAGAACACTGCAATTGGAGTCACAAGACATGAGCTCTGCCATTAATTAGTAGTGTAGGGTTTGGCAAGCCACTTAACCTCAGGCTTGCTCTCTGAGTCTCTATCAGTGTCTTCATCTGTGAAAACAAAGCAGCTAAAATGTTATGATCCTAATAGGACCTATGTATAGTGTTTCTGATGGTTTATTTTTTTCCAAACAGCATTTTAATAAACAAATTTAAATAAATACCATTCTGAATCAAATCCATACAACCTAGCAGCATGGACTTTTAGTTCTTTCATTTGTAAAGGCAGGAGGCTGGACCAGACTAGGGGGTCACTTCCAGTTCCTGATATATTATCCTAAGACATCAGGGACCTTTTGGGGAACATGATCATTATCAAAATTTTATGGATATATTCCAAATGTACCTAAGATTACCATAATAACATTTTACCAATCCATTATTTATAAATCTCCCTACTTACTCCCCTATTCAGCCACTTTACACCATATCTCTTGACTCCTGACATTTTCTCTGGCTGTTCTCCATACCTGCAACACTCTCCTTCCTCCACTCAGACTACTGAACTCCATGACTGCGTCCCATAAGTTTCAACTAAACTCCCATCTTTTACTGGAAGGCTCCCCTGACCCTACTTAATTATAGTGCCTTCCCTGGTTAATTATTCCCTATTTATCCTCTATATAACTTGCTTTGCATATATTTGTCTACCTCCTCTATTAGATTGTAAACTCGAGGTCAAGGACACTGTCTTTTGCCTCTTTTGGTATCCCTAGTGCTTAGCCTGGTTCCTAAATATTTTTTGTTGTTGTTCAGTGATTTCAGTGACATCTGACTCTTTGTGACCCCATTTGGGGTTTTCTTGGAAAGATACTAGGGTGGTTTGCCATTTCCTTCTCCAGCTCATTTTACAGATGTGGAAATTGAGGCAAACATGGTTAAGTGACTTGCCCAGAGTCACACAGCAAGTAAGTGGATGAGGCCAGATTTGAACTCAGGAAGAAGAGTTTTCCTGACTACAGGCGCAGCCCTCTATCCACTGCACCACACAACTGCCTTGCCTGGCACATAGTAAGTGCTTAATAAATGTTTACTGATTAGTTGATCAATTATATCTTCAACCTATAACAGCACCTAGAGTTCTTTCCATTTACCATCAATAGGAAAAGTAGTATTTTCTTTTTATTAGTCCTGAAATTATCTTTTTAATCTTTAAGGGGAGCTGAAAACAAAGGGGTGGACTGGATGATCTTCTTACATGATTTCAGCCTTATGATTTGACAATGTTATAAGGCCTAATTAACATTTTCAAAGCCTTGCTGATGCTCTGAAAGTTTTGGAGTGGGATCATTATCATTCAAGTTTTCTTGTTCTAATGAATGTGAACTTTTCCTAGCTATAGCTTATGCCTTACTTTTCTGCTATTTCCACTGTTGACTAATGAGCATAATTGGTCCTAAGCTTTCTTTTTTTTTCCAACAGTCTCACTTCACTGTCAGTTCTCCCTATGACAATTTACCTTTGCTCAAGATCATCTCTACTGAGTTTTCCTCAGCTGCTCCTATCCCCCAAGCTGGATCTTATGAAACAGGCAAAGGCAGATCTGGATCGAGAGTATGAATGAGAGCCCTACATGGTCAAGGCTGTTCCACCCACAGGCCAGCTGGGACTTGGGCAAGGAACGTGTGAACTGACAACATCTCAGTTAGTTTGGGGCAAGAGAAAAAACATGCTGTCATGTGTATTAAGCTGGATTTCAATCAGGACAGAACACCTAAGCTCATTAGCTTTATGATTGATGGCAAATTCCTTAACCACTCTGGTGGTTTCTTCCCTTACACACTGAGGATTATGATAACTGTAGTACCTACCTCATAGGGTTGCAGTGAGGCTCAAATGAGATAATGCATGTAAATTGGCTGCGAGAGCTCGACTACAAGGAAAGCTGAGTGTACAGAATTGACTCGAACTGTGGTACTGGAGAAGATTTTTGAGATTCCCTTGGATAGCAAAGACATCAAATCAGTCAATATTTATAGAAATTAATTCAGGTTGTTCACTGGAAGGTCAAATACTGAGGCTGAAGCTTAAATACTTCATCAGAAAAGACCCTGATGTTGGGAAAGATTGAAGGCAAAAGGAAAAGGAGATGGCAGAGGAAGAGATGGATAGATAGTGTCATGGAAACAACGAACATGAATTTGGATGAACTTCAAGAGAGAGTGGAAGGAGAGAAGGGCCTGGTGTACTATGGTTCTTGGGGTCATGAAGAGTCAGACATGACTAAGTGAATGAACAACAAAGATGCAAGTGCTTTGCAAACTTTAAAACACTACAATGAATGTCAGAGATTGTGAAGACCTGGGTCTTCACAAGAAGGCCCACAGAAGAAAAATGTGAGCAATGTGGGCAACGGCCAGAAGCTAGAGAACAAACTAGGAAAATGTAGTAAGATGAAAGTTTGAGAAACAGCTTTGAGATCAGTTCTGGGTCTAAATATGAAGAAAAACATTACCTGCTTTATTTTTAATATAGTTTATTTTGTTAAATATTTCCCAATTACAAAAATTTTACTCTTCACTTTTAAAAGTTTTGATTTCAAAATTCTCTCCCTCTCCACAACTGCTTGGGAGGGTAAGCAATAGGATATCAATTGTACATGTGAAATCATACAAACCATATTTCCATATTTGCCATGTTGAAGAAGAAAACACACATACAAAAAATACAAGAAAAATAAAGTTTAGAAAAAGTACTCCAAACCGTATTCAGAGTTCATCAGTTCTCTCTCTGGAGATAGGTAGCATCTTTCACCATGAGTCCTTTGATCATTTTCTTGATCAGAATAGCTGAGTCTTTCACAGTTGATCCTCATTACACTAACACTGTTACTGTGCACATTGTTCTTCTGGTTCTGTTCACTTCACTTGGCATCAGTTCATATAAGACTTTCTGTGTTTTTCTGAATGCATCTTGCTTGTCACTTCTTCTACCACAATGATATTCAATCACAATTATATTCCTCAACTTCTTCCCCAATGGATGGCCATTCCTTCAATTTCTAATTCTTTGCCTCCACAAAAAGAGTTGCTTTAAATAGTTGTGTACAGGGTGCGGAGCCAAGATGGCAGAGTAGAAACAGCTCATCCAAGCCACTCTGCCCCCACATTCCCCCCAAACTATGTAAAAGGGGACTCTGAACAACTTCTGGAGCCCCAGCACCCACAGAACGACACAGAGAAGCTAACCTCCCACTGAGGACAGCCCAGCAGCCCTGCAGGAAGGACCAGCACAGCACTCTGGGAGCCGGCAGCACGCAGCACACAGAGCGCGGGGAGCCAAGCCGAGCAGAGCCCAGGTCCCCGTGAGCCCCAGGACAGCAGGGCCAGCAGCCGGCTGGAGAGACCCTAGAACACCAGCAGCTGTGGCGACTCCAGAATTATCAACATAGACATGCCTAGGACAAAGTAAGAGGTTAGTGTCCTATGGACTTTGGGACCAGTATTTGGGGAATGCGTCGGCTCCCTCCCCTGGGGGCTAGAAGCCGCTGAGGAGACACGACATTTGGTAGTTTTCAGAGGCAGCTCGAGCTCCTGGCCTGCGAACAATAGGGAGATCCAGCGATCAGTCTTGGGGGGTAATCGCTCTTGCTTTAACCTCCCTGGATCTGGATTGTGATCTGGGGTAGAAGTTGTGGGTGGGTTTACAGCTTGCCAGAAATGGATGTTGCCCCCCACACGTTCGGGACGAAAATTCCTCTAAATAGTTGTGTACATATAGGTCCTTTTCCTGTGAGGGCTTTGGTAGACAGACCAGGTATTTCTGGGACAAAGGGTATGTATAGTTTCAAATTGTTCTCCAGAATGGTTGGATCAGTACACAACTCCACCTACAATGCTTTGGTGTTGAAGGAGTTGATTTTTAAGGGTAGGTCTCCTACAGAACATGACATATGAGTTAAGTCTTGATGGAAGCTAGTGTTTCTAAGAAATGGTGCATTTTTATTATTCTGTCATTTAGTTGTGTCCAACCCTGTATGAGGTTTTCTTGGCAAAGATACTGAACTGATTTGTCATTTCCTTCTCCAGTGCACTAAGGGAAATAAATGTTAAGTGATTTGTCCAGGGTCACACAGCTAGTGAGCATCTGAAGTCTAATTTGAATTCAGGTCTTCCTGAGTCCAGGGCCAGCACTTTATGCCCTGAGCCACCTAACTGCCAACAGTGTATTAGTGTCCCAATTTCAATTTTGTACAATTTTGTATAAATAGCATTTATAATCTGTAACACTAAGATTTGGCACAGTTGCATGCTACCTTGCAATGTTAATTATTGTTTATTGAATTTTTGTTATTTTATTCACCTTTATATCCCCTGCTATGTGTAGTATAGTATTTTTTTTTTTTTTTTGCTTTTTGGAGGGGGGAATGCAGAGCAATTGGGATTAAGTGACTTGCCCAGGGTCACACGGCTAGTAAGTGTTAAGTGTCTGAGGCCAGGTTTGAGCTCAGATCCTCCTGACTCCAAGGCCAGTGCTCTTTTCACTGTGCCACCTAGACACCCCAACAGTATTTTTAAATATAGCAGGGTCCTTGGGGGCATATTTACCAAAAATCACTCAAAGACTATATGAATTTATCTATGTCGCTATCTACATCTATCTATCTATCTATCTGTCTGTCTGTCTTTTAATTTCAAAAATACAGACCTAAATAACTGGAGAATCATTAATTTTCCATAGGTTGAGCCAATATAATAAAAATTACAATATCTAAATTAATTTACTTATTTAATCATGTACCAAACTTCCAAAAATATTTTTTCTAGAGGTAGAAAAAAGTAATAACAACATTCTTATGAAGGAACAAGAAGTCAAGAATCTCAAGGGTAATAAAGTAAGAATAGAGAGGGTCTACAAGTACCTATATTTGTACTATACCACAAAGCAGTAATCATCCAAATGATTTGAAACTGATTAGTGGAACACAAAACAGAATTAATGAAACAGATTAGATAAGCAACATACAGAAGCAAATGAACATTGTATCATCATGTCTGATATACCCAAAGACCTGAGTGAAGGAAGAATTTTTAGCAAAAACTGATGGGAAAGGGGTAACTAGGTGGCCCAGTGTGTAGAGCACAGGCCCTGGAATCTGGAAGACCTGAGTTCAAATCTGGCCTCAGACATTTACTAATTGTATGACTCTGGGCAAGTCACCTTAACCCCACCTGCCTCCAAAAAAATGGGGGGAAAAACTTGTCGGAAATTAGACTAAAACTACCACCTTACACCCTACACAAAGATAAGCTCCAAACTGACACATGTCCTAATCATAAACAAATTAGAGGAGTAAGGAAGAAATTTTCTTTCAGATCCATGGAGAGGGGAAGAATTCATAACTAAGTAAGTGATAGTATCACAGAAGAGAAAATGGACAATTTTGATTATATAAAATTAAAAATTTTTTACCCCCAGATAAGAGGAGGGATGATGGATGGGAGGGCATCCTTGGGGGGAGGGGAGGTTGGAAGTACCCACTATAGAAGAGGGACAGGATCAAGTAGGGAATGGACCAGGTGGGGGGCAGGATGGGTGGGAGGGAATTATAAGAAGCCTTGTACAATATATCTACTATGGTAATGTTTTGCATAGCTAGACATGTACAACATATACTGAATTACTTACCTTCCCAGAGGGAATGGGTGACAAGGGAGGAAGGGAATGGATCTGAAATTCGAGGTCTTAAAATTAAATGTTTCAAATATATATAAATACTACTATTAATACTCTTCTGCTTGTAACTGGGAGATAAGATGTGCAGGCATTGGGGCACAGAGATTCACCTTGCTCTATTGGAAAAGTCGAAGGGGGTATGGGAGAAGATATGGGAGAGAGCAGATTGGAGGAAGCGATATCTTGTGGGACTGCTATTCTGGGATGGTGGGTAGGGGAAAAACGAGGGAAAAAAATTGTAACTCAAAATCTGGTGGAAATGAATTTACAGATGACTATGATGACAGTTAGAGGATCACAGGATGTAGAGTTGAAAGTAACCTTAAAGATGCCTTGGACTGATCCTTTTGTTTTTCAAATGTAGAAACTAAGAATCACAAAAGACTTTGGAACAGGAATTCTTAACCAAAACTTATGAGCTTGTTCTCTTTATGTCTGTCTCTCTGTCTCTGTCTCTCCCTCTCTATATGTACATTATATGTAATTATGCATGCATGGATACATACATATTTTTGATCATAGTATTTGTTTCCGTTACAATCTTATGTGTTTATGCATTTTAAAATACTTTTTTGAGGAGTCCCTAAACTTCACCATAATGCCCAAGGGGTCCATGACAAGAAAGAGGTCAAAGAACCCTTACTCTAAGAGACCTTCCTCTGCTTCTTATAATTCTATATTTTAAAAAAAATAGATCTACCAGGAAAAGATTTTTCTAGGCAGCACTCAAGTTCAAAAGTACCAGCACGCTTACAGAGCTATTAAAAACTCCTACTCTTCCTGTACTTAGAGAGATGATTTACCTCCGTAGATTGGATGTATGTTCCTAAATCACTGAAATTCTGTCTGGAGCTAGAAGATCTAGGTTCACATCTCAGCTCTCTTATTCACTGTCCCTATTTCACTGGGTAAGTCACCTTCCTTCTCTGGGACCTTATCCAAAGGCCAATAGTAGTTAATGTCTCAGGTAGAACTGAGCCAAGGGCTCCTCCTGATTTCAAGCCCAACTCTCTTCACTATGCCACATGGACTCTCAGGGGGACAGGGCTAAAGAGAAGTCAAAGGGCATGAGGACCAAGGAATGCTCATTGCATTTAGCAAAGAAGGGACACTGGTTTTAGTACAGTAAAGCAACTTTAGTAGAGTGGGAGGGTCAGAAGCAAGGGCTGATAAGAAGTAAGGAGAGGCGGAGCCAAGATGGCAGAGTAGAAACAGCATTTCCAATATGCTCTGCCCCAAATGAATTTCAAACAATGTGAAAGGGGACTCCGAACAACTTCTGGAGCCACAGCACCCACAGAACGGCACAGAGAAGCTAACGTCCTGCTGAGGACAGGACAGCAGCCCTGCAGGGAGCGGCCAGCACAACGCTCTGAGAGCAGGCAGCACGGCCCACTGGGAACTGACAGCACAGTGCGCAGAGCCGAGCCCAGGTCCGCGGTTTTAGCCCCAGAGTGGCCGGGCCTTCAGCCGGCTGGAGGAACCCCAGAACACCAGCAATTGTGGCGATTCCAGAATTATCAGCACATAGATGCCTAGGACAAAGTGAGAGGTTAGTGCCCTATGGACTTTGGGACCAGTATTTGGGGAACTCGTGGCTTCCTCCCCTGGGGGCGAAAAGCTGCTGAAGAAACTGCAGTACAGAAGCCATTTTGCAGTGCCAGAAGTGGCTCTAGCACCTGGTCTAAGAACTGTAGGAAGATCCAGCAATCAGTCTGGGGGTTAATCACTCTTGCTTTAAACTGCCTGGATCTGGATTGTGGTCTTGGGGGGAAGTTTGGGGTGGGTATCCAACTTGCCAGAGTGGGTGGAGGCTTTACAGAGGCCACACAACTGGCGGAAGTTGTGAAGACCCCACATTTGGGCTGAAGCTCTCCTGTCTGGTGGCAGAGTCCTACTGTGGCAACAAGCCCAAAAATCAAGTAATTAAGTGGCAACATGCCTAGGCAAATGAAACAAAATAAACAGAAAAGTTCAACATTGGACTCCTAGTTTAGGGGCAAAGAGGCTCAAAGCATGGAGGAGGACTGTGAGGTCAGAACTCCTGCACCAAAAGCCCCAAATGAAAATTTTTTCACAAGCTGGCTACAGGCCATAGAGGACTTTAAGAAGCAGATAAGAGAAGTGGGGGAAAATTTGGGAAGAGAAATGAAAAAGATGCAAGAAAAGTATGAAATGACAGTCAACAGCCTGACTGAGGAAAATAACATCTTAAAAAATAGAATAACTCAAATGGCAAAAGAGGCCCAGAAAAGTAATGAGGAGAAGAATGCCTTAAAAAGCTGAATTTGCTAGATGGAAAAAGAATCTCAAAAGTTCACTGAGGAGATTCATTCCTTCAGAGTTAGACTGGAGCAAATGGAAGCTAGTGACTTTATGAGAAATCAAGATACTATTAAACAGATCCAAACAAATGAAAGAATAGAAGGCAATGTGAAATATCTCATGGGAAAAACCACTGACCTGGAAAATAGATCCAGGAGAGATAATTTAAAAATTATTGGACTACCTGAAAGCCACGATCAAAGAAAGAACCTAGAAATCATCCTTCAAGAAATTCTCAAGGAAAATTGCCCTGATGTTTTAGACCCAGTGGGGGAAATAGAGGTTGAAAGAATCCACCAATCGCCTCCTGAAAATGATCCCAAAAAGAAAACTCCTAGGAATGTTATAGCCAGGCTCCAGAACTCCCAGATCAAGGAGAAAATACTCCAAGCAGCCAGGAAGAAACAATTTCAATATTGTGGAAACACAATCAGAATAGCCCAGGACCTGGCAGCTTCTACATTGAGGGATAGAAGGGCATGGAATATGATATTCCAGAGGGCAAAAGAGCTGGGAATGAACCCAAGGGTCACCTACCCAGCAAAACTGAGTATCTTGTTTCAGGGGAAAATATGGTCATTCAGTGGAATAGAGGACTTTCAAGCATTCTTGATGAAAAAACCAGAGTTGAATAGAAAATTTGACATTCAGACGCAAGAAGCAAGAGATGCTTGAGAAGGTAATCAAGGAAAAGAAATCAAAAGGAACTCATCAAATTTGGACTATTTACACTCCTACATGGAAAAACAAGCATTCTTGATGAAAAAACCAGAGTTGAATAGAAAATTTGACATTCAGACGCAAGAAGCAAGAGATGCTTGAGAAGGTAATCAAGGAAAAGAAATCAAAAGGAACTTATCAAAGTTGGACTATTTACACTCCTACATGGAAAAACAATAGCTGTGTTTGATGAAACCTTTCTCATTATGAAAATAATTGAAGAAGGGTACATGGCATATGTTCACAGGTATACATGGATAGAGGGCACAGGTTGAATTTGATGGGAAGGGATGATTCTTTTTTTTTTTGGAGGGCAATTGGGGTTGGGTGACTTGCCCGGGGTCTCGCAGCTGGGTTTTTGTTTGTGTGTTGGGTGTCTGGGGCCGGATCCGGGCTCGGGTCCTTCTGGCTCCGGGGCTGGTGCTCTGCTCACTGCGCCACCTAACCGCCCCAAGGAAGGGATGATTCTTAAGGGGTGAAGTCAAGAGGTGAGAGAGGAAAGTGGCAAGAGGAGATGGAGAGAAACAGGGTAGGGTAAACTATCTCATGCAAAAAGGCAAAAGCATATTCTCATTGAAGTTGGCTCAAGGAGAGAATCACACACATACTAAATGGAATATCTTACCCTCACTCACTCTCCTGAGTGGGGGAAGGGGGGATGGGAGGGGGGATGATTGGGGGGGGGGGCATTCTGGGGGGAGGGGAGGTTGGAGGTACCCACTATCAAAGAGGGGCAGGATCAAAGTAGGGAGTGGATCAGGTGGGAGGTGAGACAGGTGGGAGGGAAATAGAAACAGTCTTTTGCAATGTATCTACTATAGTAATGTTTTGCATAGCTATACATGTACAACACATACTGAATTGCTTGTCTTCTCGGAGGGAGTGGGTGACAAGGGAGGAAGGGAATGGATCTGAAAATCGACGTTTTAAAATTAAATGTTTCATGAGATGTCCAGGCATTGGGGCTCAGAGATTCACCTTGCCCTAATGGCAAAGTCGAAGGGGATATGGGAGAGGATATGGGAGAGAGCAGATTGGATGAGGGGATATCTAGTGGGACTGCTGTTCTGGGGCGGTGGGTAGGGAAAAAATGGGGAAAAATGTAACTCATAATCTGGTGGAGGTGAATGATGTAAACCAGAAGTTAATAAAGCATTTGTTTAATTAAAAAAAATTAGAAGTCAGATATGCAATAGATAAGACAATCACTGATGACTGATGATATTTTGAGAACCCAAAGAGTGTGGTGATAATTCTTTATAAATAAATGCTCATTTTAATCCAATTAAAAAAAAAGAAGTAAGGAGGCAGCCAGGATAATGGAGGGGAAGCATGCAGACAACTTTTTAGAAGTTTGGCGATGAAAGGGAGGAGGAATACAGACATAAAGAAGTTGATATATGAAAGCCCAAGAATGAAGCACAGAAAGAGACCATTAAGGAGGTGTTTAATTATTAATATGCAGCCATACCAGGTAATCTTTTATGAATTTCAAAAAAAAGAGGAGCAAGAGGAGGAGGGGCAGAAAGTCATTTTTCAGTCATATCCAACTCTTCTTGACCCCATTTGGGGTTTTCTCGGAAGAGATATTGAAGTGTTTTTCCAATTCTTTCTCCAGTTCTGATGAGGATACTGAAGCAAATAGGTTTAATGACTTGCCCATGATCACACAGCTAGTAAGTTACTGAGGCCAGATTTGAACTCAAGAAGATGAGTCTTGCTAACTTCAGGACTACTAAATTTATCCACTATACCACCTACCCACCCAATAGTAGTAGCTAACATTTATATGGTGTTTACTATTTGCCAGGCAATGTGCTAAGTGCATAACAATTATTATGTAATTCGATCTTCACAAAATTGCATTGGATCATTGTGTTGTTGAGAAGAGCTCAATCATTCATAGCTGATCTATATTGATAATTAATGTAAATATTGCTGATACTGTGTACAATGTTTTCCTGACTCTGCTCATTTCACTTTGCATCAATTTATTCAAGTCTTTCCAGGATTTTCCGAAATATGCCTATTCAACGTTTCTTACTGCACAATAGCATTCCATTACATTGAAATACCACAGCTTGTTCAGTCATTTCCCCAATTGATGGGCATTCCCTCATTTTCCAATATTTTGCCAAGACAAAAAGGGCTGATATAAATATTTTTGCATATGTAGGTCCTTTTCCCTTTTTTTACAATCTCTTTGGCATAAAGACCAATAAGTGGAATTGCTGGGTCAAAGACTATGCACAGTTTTATAGCCCTTTGGGTAGAGTTCCAAATTGTTATCCAGAAAGGTTGGATCAGTTCATGACTCCACCAACAGTGCATCAGTATCCCAATTTTCCCACATCCTTGCCAATATTTACCATTTTCTTTTTTTTGTCTTATTAGCCAATCTGATAAGTGTGAGATGGTACCTTGAAGCTTAGAGAACTTCTTCATATACCTATGGATAGCTTTGATTTCATCCAAAACTACCTATTCATATCCTTTGACCATTTATCAATTGGGAAATAGCTTGAATTCTTATAAATTTGACTCAGTTTTCTATATATATTAGAAATGAGGTCTTTGGCTGAGAATGATCTAGTGCAGTCTCACTCTGTGTCAGATTATTCTGGCCACTTGTTAATAAAAGCTTCACATACACTTAGGCTCCTTAAGAGTCTACCTGTTGAACACTTCATGAGGGGTGGAGTCAAGATGGTGCTGCAGAAGCAGGAAAACTCCACAAGCTCCCCCCATAACGACCTTAAATACCTATAAAATATGACTCTAAACAAATTTTAGAGCTACAGAACCCACAAAGTGACACAGAGAAACAAATCTCCCACTGAAGGCAGCCCAGCAGGCCTATAGAAAGGGTCCATCACAGCATGCTTGGGGCCAAGCCCAGCCCTGCCTGAGCTCACAATTTTAGCCCCAGGGCGGTCTGACCAGCAGGGCTGGAGCAGACTTCAGGAGAGTGAATCACCAGCAGCTATGGTGGTTTCCAGACTTATCAACCCATAAATGCCAAAGAGCAAGTAAAAGGTCATTGTAGAACTCTTTTGGAACTGGGGGGGAAGGAAGAGCATGGTCCAGCCCCTGCCCCATCAGCTGAGAAGCCGTGTGGCTGCTTCAGAGCTCCTGGCCTGCAGATCATAGGGGGACCAAGCAACCATTCAGAGGGCAATCACTCTTGCTTTGACCTGGTTGGATCTGTATCACTTTCTAGGGTGGAGGTCCAGGGGTGTGTGACCAGTGGGTGAGAGCCTGTAGGGGCTGCAGAGAGGGCCCCCAACTAACAGATCCAGCAGCTGCAAAAACTCCAGAAATCTAGGACAAAGCTCTCCTCTATGGAAGCAGAGTTCTACTGCTCAAAAGTCAAGTAACTGACTGGCAACATGAGGAAGCAAAGCAAGCACAGCAATCAAACTTAAGATTCCTTTTTTGGGGACAAAAAGGATCAAGTCATGGAAAGAGGAAGACAATGAAGTCAGAACTTCTGCATCAAAAGTTTCCAAGAAAAATAGGAATTGGTTACAGGCCATGGAAGAGCTCAAGAAGGATTCTGAAAATCAAGTAAGAGAGGTGGAGGTAAATTGGGAAGAGAAATAAGAATGATGCAAGAAAATCATGAAAAGCAAGTCAACAATCTAACTGAAGAAAATAACACCTTAAAAAATAACCTAACTCACATGGCAAAAGAGGCTCAAAAAGCCAATGAGGAGAAGAATGCCTTAAAAAACAGAATTTGCCAGCTGGAAAAGGAATTTCAAAAGCTCACTGAAGAAATTAATTCCTTGAGAATTAGATTGGAGCAAATGGAAGCTAATGACTTCATGAGAAATCAAGATACTATTTTTTAAAAAATAAGTAACTTGCTCAAGGTTACATGGCTAGTTATTTATTTATGTGCGGGTGCTAATTTTCTGAGGCCGGAACCAACCATAGGTCCTCCCAACCCTGGGGCCAGCGCTCTTACTCACTGTGCCCCGAAATCAAGATATTATTAAACAGATCTAAACAAATGAAAAGTATAATGTTTCAGGGGAAAATATGGTCATTCAATGAAATAGAGGACTTTCAAGCATTCTTGTTGAAAAAGCCAGAGTTGAATAGAAAATTTGACATTCAAATACAAGAAGCAAGAGAAGCATGAGAAGGTAAACAGGGAAAATAAATCATAAGGATAGAAGCAAGAGAAGCATGAGAAGGTAAACAGGGAAAATAAATCATAAGGAACTTATCAAAGTTGAACTATTTACATTCCTACATGGAAAAATGATAATTATAATTTATGAAACTTTTCTCAATATTAAGATAGTTGAAGGGAATATAAATGTGTCTGTGTGTGTATATATATGTATGTATATATATATATATATATGTGTGTGTGTGTGTGTATATATATATGTGTGTGTATGTATGTATAATACATAGATGTTTATATAGGAGGGTATATGTGCATATAGATACATATGTGAGTGTGTATATATATAGTACATGTATACATAGAAGGCACAAGATCATTGAATAGGAAGGGATGATATCTAAAAAATAAAATTAAGAGGTGAGAGAGGAATATAATGAGAGGAGATACGGAGAGACTGAATAGGGTAAATTATCTCATATAAAAGAGGCAAGAGAAAACTGTTACAATGGAAGGGAAGAACAGGAAGGCAAAAGGGAATAGACCAACCTTACTCTCATTGATTTTGGCTTGAGGAGGGAATAACACACACACTAAATTGCATATTTTACCCTACAGGGGGGAAGGGGATAAGAGGGGGGATGATTGATGGGAGGACAGATTCGGGGGGGAGGGTAGTTAGAAGCACACACTTTGAAAATGGACAGGGTCAATGTAGAAAATAGATCATGGGGCAGCTAGGTGGTGCAGTGAGTAAGAGCAATGGCCTCGAAGTTGGGATGACCTGAGATCAGATCTGGCCTCAGAAAATGAGCACCCACACACAAATAATGACTTGACCATGTAACCTTGAGCATGTTACTTAACCCCAATTGCTTTAAAAAAAAAAAAACAACAAAGAAAAGAAAATAGACCAAGTAGGGGGTGGGATAGGATGGAGGGAAATATAGTCAGTCTTTCATAATGCATCCACTATGGAAATGTTTTGCGTAACTACACATGTACAACCTATACTGAACTGCTTATCTTCCCAGTAAGGGTGGGTGATGAGGGAGGAAAGGAAAGAATCTGGAATTCAAAGTTTTAAAATCAAATGTTTAAAAAAATTATTATTATTATTATTTTTTTACATGCAACTGGGAAATAAGATATACAGGAACTGGGGTATGGATATCCATCTTGCCCTACTGGAAAGTCAGAGGGGGAATAGGGGAGGATATAGGAGAGAGAAGATTGGGGGAGGGGGTATTCAGGGATCGCTCTTTAGGGTTGGTGGGTAGGGGAAAGACAGGGAGAAAATCTGTAACTCAAAATCCTGTTGAAATGAATATTGCAAACTAAAAATAAACAAACAAACAAAAAAGAAAGAAATGAGGTCTTTGCCAGAAATACCAGCAGTAAAAATTGTTTTCCAGTTTTCTGTTTTCCTTCTAATCTTGGTTGCATTGGCTTTGTTTATGCAAAAACTTTTTTAATTTAATGTAATCAAAATTATCTATTTTGCATTTCATAATATTCTCCATCTCTTGTTTGGTCATAAATTTTTCCCTTCTCCATAGATCTGACAGGTAAATTTTCCTTGATCTCTTAATTTGCTTATGGTATCACCTTTTATATCTAGATTATGTACCCATTTTGACCTTATCTTGGTATATGATGTGAGATGTTGATCTATGCCTAGTTTCTCCCATACTATATTCCAGTCTTCCCAGCGGTTTTTTGTCATATAGTGAGTTCTTATGCCAGAAGCTGAAGTCTTTGAGTTTATCAAATAGTCAATACTATAGTCATTGACTACTGTGTCTTGTGTACCTAACCTATTCCACTGATCCACCACTCAATTTCTTAGCCAGTCCCAAATAGTATTGATGATTGCCATTTTATAATATAGTATTAGATTTGGTATGGGTAGCCACCTTCCTTTGCTTTTTTTTTTCATTAATTCCCTTTATATCCTTTACCTCTTGTTCTTTCAGATAAATTGTTATTATTTTTTCTAACTCTATGAAAATTTTTGGTAGTTTGGTATGAAAATGACTAAGTAAATTAATTTAGGTAGAATTGTCATCTTTGTTATATTAGCTTGGCTCAACCACAAACAACTATTTTTTCCATCGTTTAGATCTGTCTTTACTTGTGTGAAAAATGTTTTGTAATTGTGTTCATATAGTTCCTGGTTTGTCTTGGCAGGTAGACGCCCAAATATTCTATATTGTCTACAATTCTTTTTTTTCCCAAATGCTTTATTAACTTCTGATTTACATCATTCATTCCCGTCAGATTTTGAGTTATAATTTTTCCTCATTTTTCCCCTACCCACCACCCCAGAATAACAGTCATACAGGGTATCCCTTCATCCAATCTGTTCTCTCCCATCTCTTCTCCCATACCCCTTTCGACTTTTCCAATAGGGCGAGGTGAATCCCCGAGCCCCATTGCCTGCACATCTTATCTCCCAATTAGATGCAAAATAGTATTAATCATAGTATTTATATATTTTTTTAAAAATTGATTTTAAAAGGAAGATAAGCAACTCAGTATATGCTGTACATGTGTAGCTATGCAAAACATTACCTTAGTAGATATATTGTAAAAGACTGACTGTATTTCCCTCACTCCCATCCCACCTTCCACCTTGTCCACTCCCCATCTTGATCCTGTCCCTTTTCAAAAGTGGGTGCTTCCAACATCCCTCCCCCTCAACCTGCTCTCCCATCCACCACCTTCCCCCAACCCTCTCCCTCCCACACTCCTGTAGGGTGGGACACCCTATTTAGTATGCATGTCATTCTCTCACTGGTCCAAATTCAATGAGAATAAGGTTTTGCCTTTTTGCCTTCCTATTTCTCCCCTCCTCTGCAACCACTTTCCCCTGCCTCCTCTACATGAGACAGTTCACCCCATTGTCTCTCCCCATTCCCTGTTACCGCATTACTCTCTCACCTCTTAACCTCACCTTTTAAGTATCATCCCTTCCTATTAAATTCGACCTGTGCCCTCTATCTATGTATACCTGAAAACATATATACACACATTCACATATGTATTCATATGCCCATATACCCTTCTTCAACTATTTTCATATTGAGAAAAGTTTCATCAGTTACAGTTATTGTTTTTCCATGTAGGAATGTAAATAGTTCAACTTTGATAAGTTCATAGTGATTTCTTTTTCCTGTTTACCTTCTCAAGCATCTCTTGCTTCTTGTATCTGAATGTCATTCTATTCAACTCTGGGTTTTTCCTCAAGAATGCTTGAAAGTCCTTTATTCCAATGAATGACCAAATTTTCCCCTGAAACATGATACTCAGTTTTGCTGGGCAGGTGATTCTTGGTTTTAATCCCAGGTCCTTTGACCTCTGGAATATCATATTCCATGCCCTTCAGTCCCTCAGTGTAGAAGCTGCCAGATCCTGTGTTAACCTGATTGTGTTTCCACAATATTGAAATTGTTTCTTCCTGGCTGCCTGTTATATTCTCTCCTTGATCTGGGAATTCTGGAACCTGGCTACAATATTCCTAGGAGTTTTCTTTTTGGGATCTTTTTCAGGAGGTGATCTCTGGATTCTTTACAATTCTTTTAAATGGAATTTCTCTTTCTATATCTTGCAGCTGGTATTTGTTGGTTATACATAGAAATGTTGATGATTTATGTGGGTTTATTTTATATCCTGCAATTTTGCTAAAGTTAATTGTTTCAAGTAGTTTTTTAGTTGATTCTCTAGGATTCTCTAAGTATACCATCATATCATCTACAAAGAGGGATAGTTTTGTTTCCTCACTGCCTATTCTAATTCCCTCGATTTCTTTTGCAGGTGACTATTTCATACACACATACAAAAAGGGAAAAATCAAAAGGTGATGCTAATGTTTCTAGACTGGGAAACTGAAAAACTGCTTAGTTGAAAAGAGGATTACGTATAAAGAATATAACTTTCGGCTACTCTCAGTTCTCATTTTCCTAACCACTCTACTACACGTGTCACCATTTGAGATGCCTTTCAGACCCACTCCTTCTTAATTAGCCCTGCTGCAACCATCCTGTTCTAATCTCTAATGACCCCACATGTGGACAATGTAATAGCCTGTAAATTATTCATTTTGATTGTTGTGTCTCTATTCCCTTGCCCCCAAAAACATACACAATATATCTTACATATACCTGTCATCCTAACCAGAGGATAATAGAATGTGACATTTGAAAGAGTTCTCATTGATTACTGTGTCTTGTGTACCTGGGCATCTATTACACTCCACATACATAAGATATTTTCATTATAGCATACCTACTAAGTAATTGTTTAGCCTTTATTAAGGATCTCCAAGGAAGGGGACCCTCCCCAATGCACACCACATTCCCACTTTTCTTATATGAATTTCCCTGCCTGTGAAGCCACAATGGCTCTCCACTGCCCAAGTCCAGATGCCTCACCTAAGTATTCAAGGCCCTGCATTAAATGTTCTCACTTTATCTACCAAACTCTCATCTCTCACTACTCTCCAAAGCTGATCCTCTTCTCTGATCAGAGCTGTTTCCCGAATTTGGTACCACCAATGTCAGGCCCACTTCTATGGCTTTGTGCATGCTGTTTATCCCCCCTGGAATACCCATGCCCATGATCTCTGCCAGTTTAAACCTGATGTTTCCTTCACGAACCTGTTTAAGTCTCACCTTCTTTCCTGAGGTTTTCCTTAATCACCCCAAACCACAATGATCTTCCTCTTTTTTGAACTCTTAACAAGACTGTAGGCCACAAGCTAACCCCATTACATGCTGCCTTACAGAACCAAACACCTGAATATTGCGCATTACAAAGGAGGAAAAGAAGACCTGGGAAAGTTAAGTCATTCATTAGACACCACGTGATTAGTTAATAGTAGAAATGGGGCTAGAATCATGCCTCCTAACAATATTTCATATTATATGTCTTATTTTCTTAATTAGAATATAACTTATTTGAACAAAGAGATAGTGCCTATATTTAATTAATATTCACCAAAGGACCAAGCAGGGAGGGGGAAAAGTGGTCCATTTGTATTTATAGACAGTTGATCAATGAGCATTTATTACACATTTACTATGTGCCACTATGCAGATTTTACAGAATGGCCTCTTTGGACAAAAAAAATCAAGCAAGAGTAGCTGAAAAGAGTTTGGGCACCAATGTATTATTTCCAAGGAGAGATTTTCTAAGATTACTTTAAAAAAAACCTTATTTCTCATTGAAATTCCCTCCAAAGTCTTATTCTTTTGTTTTCTAGATTGCTTGAAAAGCTCCTTCCTCAGTCCTTCCTTGGACACATGGAAAGGAAGAGTCTCCAGGAAAGACGGGAAGGGTGTTTTTCAGCTGTTCATTAAGATGCTATTTGGAAGACGGTTGTTTGTTTTTTAATGAAACCCAAAGTCCCACATCTGACAGGTGTCTGTAGATGCTAACAGGACCCTTATTCCATTCAGGCAATCCCAGGAATACAAACCAGCTGGTGATACTCCCTCTGTTCCAAATAACACATATGTTATTTATAACTGATTCAAAGCCTAGATGGAGCTCTCACTGGTCTTCTGGGTGGGGAGCAAATTGGCAGCATGGATCTCTTAGGCTGATAGTCTGCATCTAATTGTCTCAGTCTGATAGTTCAGAAAGTCCTGTGATGCCCTCATCTTCAGCTAACTCTAAAATCTCTTGTAGAGAAAATTGGATATGGCCTGAAGAACAGCAATGTCCCAGGGAAAGGACTGGCCCTAGGAAAAAAACTGTGAGGTCAGCAGTCTTGAACTACTGTCCTCCCTCCACCTACCTTTTCTGCATCCTTTTTGCTTCTCCTATGCATCATTTCAAAACCCCCAAGACCTCTCAATAGCTTCCTGTCATGGAAGAAAGTCTGATGCAGTGGAATGGAAGGCTGCTGTATCTGGATTCAGAAGAAATTGTATCAAATCCTAGTTCTGCTCAGTCATTGCCTATGACACCCTAGGCAATGTCACTTTTGTTTTTCAGGGACTCAGTTTCTTCACCTGCAAAATGAGGTCGGTCTCAGTACCCTCTTCTTAGATTCTCACCAGCTTCAAATCTAAGATCCTATGATTTAAAAAAAATATTAGTGATGACTTATTTTGTTACCTTACCCAGAGATACTGGAAAGAGGACCCTCCCCCATTTTGTTTCCTCCTCCAAGCCCCATTCATTTATTTATTTATTCATTTAACAAAAATTATTAGGTGTTTACTGTGTGTTTTTGGGTAAATGATACAAAGACATAAAGGAAACAGCTTTTCCCTCAAAAGGTTTACATCCTTTTGGGAAGAAAGCAATATATGTACAGACAAGTAAATGTAAAGTACATAAAAAGGAACACAAAGTAGTGTGTGTGTTGGAGACAGAAGAGCCCTTATATAGAATCATGTGGAGGCAGGGTGGTCAGGAAAGCCCTCACATGATATCATGTGATAACTGAGCTGAAGTCTGAAAGAAACTAGTGATTCTCAAAGGTGGACATAAGAATGCGTTCCACATATGGAGAAAGGCCCTGGAGATACTGAAATGGAACGTCTGGCATTGGGAACAGCAAGGAGGCCAATGTGGCTGGACGTTGAAGGAGGAAAGTGGGGTACAGAAAGCCAGGAAAGGTGGTTTGGAGTTGGATTGTAAGAGGCCTGAAAAAGTGAAATTGTTTGCTAGAAATCACATGACTGGTGAATAATAGTAGAGACCATAATAAAATCATCAACCAGGAAATTTGAGGTTTTTCCTTACAGACACCACTATGGGAGGCCACTGTTTATTCTGTTCAAAAATACCATAAAATTAAGAAATTTTGCTTAGACTTTAAGTGACTAATAGAATCACCAATGTATAATGGGACCCCAGGGACAATCGATTCCAATGCCCTTTTTACAAATGAGGAAACTGAGATTCTTAAAAGCAGTCATCTGCCCAAAGTCACATGGAAAATTAACAGAAAAGCTAGAAGTGGAGATGAGTCTCTTGGCAGGGAGAATATAAGGGGAGGTAAATATAGAAGGGTCAGGATAATGTTTCATTCATTCATTCAACAATCATATATTTAGTACCTACTATGTAGGTACTGTACAGGGGTATACTAAGAAAAAAAAAAAACATCTGTTCCACCTAAGCATAAGGTTGTTCTTGTATAAAGATAACTTAATTACACATTGGTGGTAAAGTCAGCCTCTATGCGAGATGAAGCAGGGAGAAGGACTGTCAGAGAATATGAAATCTAATCCAATTTGCACTGCTAACCATAGACATGTCATGTTTACTAGATACCCTGCGTGTGTTTCCTCCCCTGTAAAAGGACCTGGCTAATGTGCTGTGTGGAAGTAAGGAATAATGAATAGCACTATTTGCAGATGACAAGCACTATATTTCTTATTATTATCTAGTATGCATACATCACTTTATTTTTCCAGCGTCAGGGAGGCGTTGATTGCAAAAGGTCTGAAAAGCACTTGAAAAAACATGAAATGCTCAGTAAACAAAAATCCCCTAACATTCAAATAGGATTTTGTAACTGCCAGGTTTCAAACTACAAAAATCCTCCAACATTCAAATCAGATTTTGTAACTGCCAGGTCCTAAACTGGAAGAAGCCCCTACTTTCTACACTAATTGGCTGGTAGTTGTGGGGAATGGGGTAGTATCTGATTAACCCAGGCAGTGACCATTCTTTTATAGTTCTAAAAGAGACACCCCTATTTTCACTTTCATAGCTGGTCCCCTTCTCATGGTACCATGGAAGGAGGAAATATGCTATAAAGGATAGAGGGTTGGTATTAAAGTCCAAAAGCCCTGGGTTCAGATACCATAAAAACTGGGTAACCCTGGGGTGGCTAGGTGGTGCTGTGAATAGAGCACCAGCCCTGGAGTCAGGAGAACCTGAGTTCAAATCTGGCCTCAGACACTTAACAGTTACTAGCTGAGTGACCTTGGGCAAATCACTTAACCCCAACTGCCCTGCCCTCACCCCTCCAAAGAGCAAAATAAAACCCAAACTTGATAACCCTAAGTAAATTATTTAATCTCAAAGCCATTAGGTGGAATAGAAGATAGAGTGCTGGGCTTGGATGAAATCAGGACTCAAACACTTACTAGCTGTGTAGCCCCGGACAAATTTCTTAACCTTTTTGTGACTCTGCTTCCTCAACTCTACAATAAGAATAATAACAGCACCTACTTCACAGAGTTGTGAGGATTCAGGGAGAGAAGATTTGTAAAGCACTTATCACAGTGCTGTATATACAACAGGTGCTTAATAAATGTTTATTTCCTTCCTCCTACATTTATCTTCACCCACTTCTCCCTCCACAGGGAACTCCCTAGGATTTAGCTAATTAGGCATGGATGGGTTGTGATCTATCTTTGGTAGAAAGAGTTCCCTAAGTTAAGAAAATCACAGACAGTCATGGTGCCATACATTTGTTCTTCTTGCTTGATCAATGAACTCGGGTATTGTGGTGAACAGAGTGGTAGGTCCATATCTTGCTTTAGATACTCATTAGCAGCATGATGCTAAGTGAGTCACTTAACAATTCTCAGACTCACTTTCTTGCTCTGTAAAATGATCATGATAAAAACACCTGAATCACAACATTGTTGCAAGGATTAAATAAAATAATATATGAAGATTATTTAAACATAAGAGTGAGTACCTGTTGAGCTTAACTCTACATACACTAAGTAGTAGGAGCTTTTAAAAGAAAAAGGTTCAAATAAATAAATGAATGTATCAAAATAAAATATAGTAGAATAAATAGGATGGGAAAGAAAGGTGAAAGGAGAATTTTGAAAAAGAGGTTAGAGCCAGCAAAGGAAACTACAGATATTGGAGGGCTGCTTACAAAGTTCAGGGGAGAGGCAGGGGTAGGGAGGAAAGAGCAAGACCTGGTGGTTTGGATATGGAACGGGGAAAAAGAGTGGTAAAGACTGAAATTAGATTATTCTGAGCAATAAAGACTATAGCTACCTGGTGCTCATTTCATTCTCTTTTTTTGTCTTCTAAAGATGATGATAAAGATGATGACACAGAAAAGAAATATTCGAACAAGATGTGATAGTAAAACAAACTAAAAAACCATAACCATGAATGTAAATGGGATGAACTTTCCCAGATAACAGAAGAGGTTGGTGGAATGGATTAGAAAAATAAGAATAACTCCAAAATTAATAAGACCCACACTTAAGCATAAAGATTCATCTAAGGTTATAAAATGAGGGACTGGAGAAGAATGTATCATGTGTCAGCAAAATGCAAAAACTAGTAATGCCAATCATGGTCTCAAATAAAGAAGCATCTGAGAGATATAAAAGCAGAGAAATTTCATTACACATGAAGACATCAGAGACAAGAAAAATTATGACAATACTAATCATGTATACTTTGAATGGCATAGCATCAAAGAACTCAAAGGAAAAGTTAATGACTAGCTAGTTACCTAGTTAGTAAGTCAATAACTGGTGGGTACTTCAAAAAGCCCTTTTTAAACTTAGGCAAATCTAACAGAAAGATAAACAGAACTGAACTAAGTATCTAAAAAGAAGATCAGAAAAAGTAGATATTATAGATCTTCCATTATTACTGAAAAGGAATTTTAAGGAATACACCTATTTTCAGCAATGTTTGGCACATTTATGAAAACTGACTATAGACTAGGTATAAAGAACTCACAAACAAATGCAGAAAAACAGTATTGTTAAAATACATTCTTTACAGAATATGATCCAATATAATTATGATTAATAAAGTAAATATAAGCAAAGGACTATAAATCAAAGACTAAATAAAATTCCAAGTAACACTGGGTCAAAAAAAATTATAAAACTCTGAAAATTATATTGAAGAAAAAAACGTGACAAAATCTAAAATTTCTAGAATGCAGCTACCACAGTCATTGCGGGAAAATTTATATTTATAAACACATATCAAGGAAAGAGAGAACAAAAATATCAATGGATTGAGCAAGGAAGTAGAAAAACAAGAAAATAAATAAATGAGTAAAACTAAAATAAGTCCAAATATAGATATATAGATGGTAGATAGATAGATCTATCTTGTGAATTAGAGTTAAACACAAAATGACAACTGAGATTAGAAATGGAACTAAGACATATTGAGGAGGCACAAATGGTTAAATCACTAAGAGGGAGACAGAAAAAGAGAAAAAGAAGGAAAGAAATTAAATTGTCAAAATCAAAACTGAAGAGAAATTCATGATGAACAATGAGGAAATAAAAGAATTTATCAAAAACTATTATATCAACTACATATCAATGAAAATGTAATTGTGAATGAAATGAATAAATATCTTTAAAATTTAACTATTAGGGGGCAAAGCCAAGATGGCGAAGTAGAAACAGCACTTCCAAAGGTGCTCTCCCACATACCACTTCCAAACAATGTAAAAGGTGGACTCTGAACAACTTCAGGAGCCCCAGCACCCACAAAACAACACAAAGAAGCCAACCTCCCACTGAGGACAGCCAAGCAGCCTGGCAGGAAATGGCCAGCGCAGCACTCTGGAAGCGACCAGTGCAACGCTTTGGGAGCCAAGCCCAGGCCTACCTGAGTAGAGGTTTTAGCCCCAGAGCAGCTGGGCCAGCAGCTGGCTGGAAGGACCCCAGAACACCAGCAGCTGTCACGATTCCAGAATTATCAACACAGACATGCCTAGGAAAAAGTGAGAGGTTAGTGCCCTGTGGACTTTGGGGCCAGTATTTGGGGAAAATGTCGGCTTCTTTCCCTGGGGGCAAGAAGTGGCTGAGGAGCCACAGCACAGATGCCATTTTGCAGCTTCAGTAGCAGCTTCAGTTCCTGGTCTGCAAACTGTAGGGAGATCCAGCAATCAGTGTGGGGGTTAATTGCTCTTGCTTTAACCTCCCTGGACCTGGCCTGTGGTCTGGGGTGGAGATTGTGGGGTGGGTATCCAGCTTGTGGAGGCTTTACAGAGGCCACCCAACTAATACCTCCGGAAATTGTGAAGACCCCAACGTTTGGGATGGAAGCTCCCCTGTCTGGTGGCAGAGTTCTACTGTGGCAACAAGCCCAAAAGTCAAGTAATTAAGTGGCAACATGCCTAGGCAAAGGAAACAAAATAAACAGAAAAATGCAACATTAGACTCCTATTTGGGGGGAAAAGAGGATTGAAGCATGGAACAGGAGGAGGACTGTGAGGTCAGAAATCCTGCACCAAAAGCCCCAAATGAAAATATGAACAGGTTACAGGCCACATAGGACCTTAAGAAGGATTTTAAAAACCAAATAAGAGAAGTGGAGGAAAAATTGGGAAGAGAAATGAGAAGGATCCAGAAAAAGTATGAAATGAGAGTCAACAGCCTGACTGAGGAAAATAACACCTTAAAAATAGACTAATTCAAATGGCAAAGGAGGCTCAAAAGGGCATTGAGGAGAAGAATGCCTTAAAAATCCAAATTTGCCAGATGGAAAAAGAATCTCAAAAGCTCACTGAGGAGATTCATTCCTTCAGAGTTAGACTGGAGCAAATGGAAGCTAGTGACTTTATGAGAAATCAAGATGCTGTTAAACAGATCCAAACAAATGAAAGAATAGAAGGCAATGTGAAATATCTCATGGGAAAAACCACTGACCTGGAAAATAGATCCAGGAGAGATAATTTAAAAATTATTGGACTACCTGAAAGCCATGATCAAAGAAAGAACCTAGAAACCATCCTTCAAGAAATTCTCAAGGAAAATTGCCCTGATGTTTTAGACCCAGAGGGCAAAATAGAGTTTGATCGCCTCCTGAAAAAGATCCCAAAAAGAAAACTCCTAGGAGTATTATAGCCAGGTTCCAGAATTCCCAGATCAAAGAGAAAATACTACAAGCAGCCAGGAAGAAACAATTTCAATATTGTGGAAACACAATCAGAATAGTACAGGACCTAGCAGCTTCTACACTGAGGGATTGAAGGGCATCGAATATGATATTCCAGAGGTCAAAGGACCTGGGATTAAAACCAAGAATCACCTATCCAGCAAAGGTGAGTATCTTGTTTCAGGGGAAAATATGGTCATTCAGTGGAATAGAGGACTTTCAAGCATTCTTGAGGAAAAAACCAGAATTGAATAGAAAATCTGACATCCAAACACAAGAAGGAAGAGATGCCTGAGAAGGTAATCAGGGAAAAGAAATCAAAAGGAACTTATCAAACTTTTACTATTTACATTCCTACATGGAAAAACAATAACTGTGACTGAGGAAATCTTCCTCATTATGAAAATAATTGAAGAAGGGTATATGGGCATATGAATATATATTTGAATGTGTGTATATATGTTTATAGGTATACATGGATAGAGGGCACAGGTTGAATTTGGTGGGAAGAGATGATAATTAAGGGGTGAAGTTAAGAGGTGGGAGAGGAAAGTGGCAAGAGGAGATGGGGAGAGACAGGGTAGGGTAAACTATCTCATGTAGAAGAGGCAAGGGGAAGTAGTTGCAGGGGAGGGGAAGAACAGGAAGGCAAAAAGGCAAAACCATATTCTCACTGAATCTGGCTCAGGGAGAGAATGACATATATACTAAATGGGATCTCACCCTGCAGGAGAGTAGGGGGAAGGGGAATGAGAGGGAGGATGATGGAGGGGAGGGCATTCTGGGGAGAGGGGAAATTGGAAGTACCCACTATAGAAGAGGGACAGGATCAAAGTAGGGAATGGACCAGGTGGGGGTGGGATGGGTGGGAGGGAAATAGAAGTAGTCTTTTACAATTTATCTACTATGGTAATGTTTTACATAGCTATACATATACAACACATACTAAATTGCTTATCTTCCCAGAGGGAGTGGATGACAAGGGAGGAAGAAAATGGATCTGAAGTTCGAAGTTTTAAAATTAAATGTTTCAAATATATATACTATTATTAATACTATTTTGCATGTAATTGGGAGATAAGATGTCCAGGCATTGGGGCACAGAGATTCATCTTGCCCTAATGGTAAAGTTGAAGGGAGTATGGGAGAAGATATGGGAGAGAGCAGATTGGATGAGGGGATATCTTGTGGAACTGCTATTCTGGGGAGATAGGTAGGGGAAAATGGGGGGAAATTGTAACTCAAAATCTGGCGGAAATGAATGATGTAAACCAGAAGTTAAAATACAAAAAAGAAAAAAAAATTAACTATTAGCAGGGCAGAGGAAAGACAGTAGAGTAAAAGCAGGAACTTACATGAACTCCCACTCCAGTCACCTCCAATACCTGTAAAAAATGACTCTAAACATATTTTAGAGCTACAGAACCCACAAAGTGACAGAGAGTAACAAACCTCCTGCTGAAGCAAGCCTGGCAGGCAGACAGGAAGTGCTTATCACACTGAGCTGGGAGTGGAGCACAGTCCTACATGAGCCACACAGGCCCAGACCCATGGCAGAGAGCAGCCAGAGCAGACATTAGAAGAGTGAATCACTGGCAGCAGTAGTGGTTTCCAGCCTTTTCAACCCATAAATGCGAAAGAGATGGTAAAAGGTCAGTGGGGAACTCTGTTGGAACTCAGGGAGAGAAGAGCAGGGTCTGGCCCCTACCCTGGGTGTGGTGGAGGTGGCAGTGGCTCCAACCACTGCTGCTCCTTCCGGGTCCAGATCATAGGGGAACCAAGTAGCCAATCAGAAGGCATTTTTCCAACAATATCTTTGCTGATGCTGAGTCAGGATTCTCTTGTTTTGCCCTTCTTGGATCTGGGTCACAGTCTTGGGTGGCAGTCCTGGGGTGAAGAGCGCTAGCATGGCAGAGCTTGATGAGACTGTGGAGAGGCAATCCTCCTCACAGTTTTGAGGCAGGTGCCTTGAAAAAGCTCTGACAACAGTTGTATAAAAACCCTAAAAATTTAGGACACATCACTCTCCACTCTGAAAGCAGAGTTCTACCTTGGCAACAAGATCAAATGTCAAGTAATTGACTGGCAAATAAGCAAATAGAGGAAGCTCAATAGGGCTATAGAATCTTTTTGAGGGGACAAAAAGGTTCCAAAACATGTAACCCAAAGAAGACAACAAAGTCAAAATTCCCACATCAAAAGCCTCCAAGAAAAATATGAACTGGTCACAGGACATGGAGGAGCTCAAGAAGGATTTTGAAAATCAAGTAAGAGAAGTGGAGGAAAAATTGGGAAGAGAAATGAGAATGATGCAAGAAAATCATGAAAAATGAGTCAACAGCCTCCCTGAAGAAAATAATACCTTAAAAAAAAGACTAACTCAAATAGCAAAAGAGGCCCAAAAAGCCAATGAGGAGAAGAATGCCTTAAAAAGCATAATTGGTTATATAGAAAAGGAATTTCAAAAACTCACTGAAGAAAATAATTCCTTCAAATTTAGATTGGAGCAAATGGAAGCTAGTGACTTTATGAGAAATTAAGATGCTATTTAAAAAATTCAAATGAATGAAAAAATAGAAGGCAGTGTAAAATATCTCACTCGAAAAACCACTAACCTGGAAAATAGATCCAGGAGGGATAATTTAAAAATTATTGGACTTTGGTCAGCTAGGTGGTGCAGTGAATAGAGCACTGGCCCTGGAGTCAGGAGGACCTGAGTTAAAATCTGGTCTCAGACACTTAACACAAAAAACTAGCCATGTGATCTTGGGCAAGTCACTTATCCCCCTGAATTGTCCTACCTTTCCCCTCCAATAAAGCAAACAAAATCAAAACAACAACAAAAAAAAGAAAAATTATTAGACTACCGAAAGTCATGATCAAAAAATGAGCCTAAAACCTAGCTGTGTGACCTTGGGCAAGTTACTTGATCCCAATTGCCCTCCAAAAAGCAAAAAAATAAATGAGCCTAGACATCATCTTTCAAGAAATTATCAAGGAAAATTGCCCTGATATTCTAGAACCAGAGGGCAAAATAGAAATTTAAAGAATTCACCAATCACTTCTTGAAAAAGATCCCATAAAGAAAACTCCTAGGCATATTATAGCCCAATTCCACAGTTCCCAGCTCAAAGAGAAAATATTACAAGCAGTCAGGAACAAACAATTTCAGTATTGTGGAAACACAATCAAAATAACACAAGACCTAGCAGCTTCTGCATTAAGGAACTGAAGGGCTTGGGATATGTTATTTCAAAGGTCAAAGGAGCTAGGATTAAAACCAAGAATCACCTATCTAGCAAAACTGAGTATAATACTTTAGGGGAAAATATGGCCATTCAATCAAATAGAGGATTTTCAAGCATTCCTGATGAAAAAACCAGAGCTGAAGAGAAAATTCGACTTTCAAATACAAGAAGCAAAAGAAGCATGAGAAGATAAACAGGAAAAAGAAATCATAAGGAACTTATTAAAATTGAACTATTCATATTCCTACATGGAAAGATGACATTTTTAACTCATGAGACTTTTCTCAATATGAGGATAAATGAAGGGATTATATGTATGTGTGTATGTATACATACATATATGCATGTATAGGTGGGTGTATGTGTGTATGTGTGTACATGTATACATAGACAGAGGGCACAGGGTGAGTTGAATGTGAAGGGATGATATCAAAAAATAAAATTAAGAGGTGAAAGAGGAATATATTGAGAGGAGAGGGGGAGAGATGGAACATGGTGGATTATCTCAAATAAAGGAGGCAGGAGAAGGTTGTTACAACGGAAGGGAAGAGCAGGAAGGTGAAAGGGATCTAGTCAACCTTACTCACATTGGATTTGGCTTAAGGAGGGAATAAAATACACACTCAGTTTTTATCTTACCCTACAGGAAAGTAGGGGGGAAGAGGATAAGAGGGGGGATGATAGAAGGGAGGGCAAATTGGGGGAGAGGGTAGTTAGAAGCAAACACTTTTGAAAAAGGACAGCATCAAAGGAGAAAACAGAATAAATGGGGGATGTGATAGGATAGAGGAAAATATAGTCTTTCACAATATGACTACTATAGAAATGCTTTTGCATTACTACACATGTATATCCTATATTTAACTGCTTGTCTTGTCAGTGAGGGTGAGTGAGGAGGGGAGAAGGGGGAGAATCTGGAACTCACAGTTTTAAAAACAATTGTTAAAAAATGGGGTTTTGGGGCGGCTAGGTGGTGCAGTGAGTAGAGCGCCGGCCCTGGAGTCAGAAGGTCCTGAGTTCGGATCCGGTCTCAGACACTTAACACACACAAACAAAAAACCTAGCCGTGTGACCTTGGGCAAGTTACTTAATCCCAATTGCCCTCAAAAAAAAATGGGGTTTTTTTTACATGAACCCGGGAAATAAAATATACAGGCAATGAGGTATAGAAATCCATCCTGCCCTGTAAGGAAGTAAAGAGGGAGGATTAGAGGGGATATAAGAGAGGGCAGATGAGAGGAAGGGGTATTCAGTATGATTGATATCTTGCGGTGTGGGGTAGGGGAAAGATGGGAAGAAATTTTGTAACTTAAAGTCTTTGGGAAATGAATGCTGAAAGCTAAAAAATAAATTTTTAAATAAAAAATAAAAAGATCCCCAAAAGGCAGAACTGACAGAGAACTGAAGTTCTTGCCCATCCCCAATACCTGTTCCACCTCATATAAGGCAGGCCTTTATAAAAAAAATTAAATATTCAGATTAACTAGACAATAAAAATAGAAATATAATATAGAATCTCAAAGAAAAAAATAAACTCCAAAATTTTAAAAAGTCACATCCAGATAGATTTACAAGTTAATTCAAGCAAACATCTTTAAAAATTTAACCCATATACTATGCAAACTACTCACAAAACAGAGAAAGATGGCACTTTACCAAATTCATTCTGAGATAAACAGTGTATTGAATGCTAAAACCTGGGAGAGATAAAACAGAAAAGGTAATACCACCAATGAATAATGATTTTATTTTCAAATTCAAAAGAAATTTCCTTATGATCAGCTTGGATTATACTAGGAACGCAAAGATGACTCAACCCTGGGAAAATTATAAGCATAATAAATCATATTAAAAATTAAATAATAAAAATAAGATTATATTAACAGACACAAAAAGACCTAAATACAGCCCTCATCTTAAAAATAGTAACATATAGTGGGGCGGCTAGGTGGCGCAGTGAGTAAGAGCACCAGCCTCGGAGTTGGGATGACACGAGATCGAATCCGGCCTCAGAAAATGAGAACCCACACATAAATAATGACTGGCCATGTAACCTTGAGCAAGTTACTTAACCCCAATTGCTTAAAAAATATATATGTAACATATAAAAAGATTCTTCATATTATAAACAGTATCTATCTAAAACCATGACCTAGAATAATTTGGCACAGAAAAGAAAATGTTAAATGTTTTCCAAATTTACAAACTGAGTCACTGAGGGCAGGGATAAAGGAAGAATGTGCATTTCCACTATTATTTGATACAGATCTGAAAATAATAATACTCATATACTCAAATTAGATGGTGATCACAATTTGGATGTTTTCTCCAAGCTACAGATCACAAAGCATTCGTGACTGCCCATGCTATACAAATCTGATCCATAGTAATCCATAAATTCTTAATACATTCACCCACCTAATGTGCTCAGCATTTAATTTTTTTATTTCTCCTACTATCCCAAGGATGCCAATGGAGCATTTCTGTTCATCCATTTTCTTTATATTTTTTAAAATTAAGTTCTTCCCTGAAGTTCCTTATGTCTCCTACGATAAATGTATATGCTATGTATTTACAATTCTTTAGAGAATGCTGCCTTCCATACCTGCACCAATATCACAGCACCAGAAGACTGGTATGAAAAAGAAAAAAGGGTTTTTGCTTCTGAGAGAAGTTAAGAAGCATTAAATGAGCTCTTGCAATTTTCCCAAGGCAATTTAGTCCACAATTTTTTTGTTTCTTTTTTGTTGTCTTTAGTTTTTAACCTTTCTCTATATTCCCCAGTGCCTATCACTTAGAAACCTTTAATAAATGCTCATTGACTGACCAATTTTTTTCTCCTGTTTCATTCTAACTCATTCATTGTCCATTTGTACCGTTATCCACACACACACACACACACACAGATGTGTGTATATATATATATACACATATATATGCATATGTATATATATAATGATGATTGCTTACATTTGTTAAGATTTTTTGCAAAGTGCTTTACAAATATCTCATTTGATTCTCATGACAGCCCAATGAATTAGGTGCTATTATTATCCACATGATACAAGTAAAGAAAATGAGACAGAGAGATTAAGTGAGTTGCCCAGGATCACACAACTAATAAGTATCTGAGGCAGGATTTTTGAACTCAGGTCTTCCTGACTCCATCAGTCTATCCCCTATGGTACCCAGCTATCAACTATTACACACTATGCATTTTTCTCCATCTCTCTTTTTCTGTCTCTGTGTCTCTCTTTCTCTTCACCCTCCCACATCTATATCTTTAACTGAATGTCAATATAGGCAGTAGATGTTTGGGGGTTTTTTTGAGGGCAGAAGGTAGGGCAATTGGGGTTCAATGACTTGGCCAAGGTCAAACAGCTAGTAAGTATTAAGTGCCTGAGGCTGGATTTGAACTCAGGTCATCCAGATTCCATGGCAGTTGTTCTATTCACTGCACCACCTGCACAAGTTCACCAGGTGGAAGTGTCAGAGGCAAGAAGGCACTGTATCTGAGAAACTTTGCAAAGGCAAACACAACTAGCATGATGTCATCCACTGACAGGAAATAAGCATTTATATAGCACCTACCATGTGCCAGAAACAGTGCTAAGTGTTTTTTTTTCTTCTTACAAATATTATCTTATCTGAACCTCATAACAAGCTGGGGAAGTAGGTACTATTATTATCCCTACTTTACAGTTGAAGAAACTGAGGCAAACAGAGGTTAAGTGATTCGTTCAGGGTCACACAGCTGGATTTGAATTCAAGTGTTCCTGACTCTAGACGCAAAGCTCTATCTACTATGCCACCAGCTGTCTCATAAACAAGGATAAGATCCATAAGAATGGATTTCCTCTTCAGCCTGAACTCTGCACTGGATCTCAGGGCTCTAACACAGTGCCAAACCATCTTGGCAAGCATAGGATCCTAGGCTCAGAGATGCTAGAGACATCAATGGTTATCTTTCCCAACCCTCTCATTTGACAGATGAGGAAACTGAAGTCAAAGAAGTTAAGATACTCGCCCACCAAAGCAACACTAATAGTAACTGGCAGAACCAGGATTTCAACCCAGACCCTTTGACCAAATCCAGAACTTTTATCACCATAGGGCACTGAGGTTTTGCCACAGAATGATAGCTCTGATCTCCAATGTCAAAGTCCTTATTACTTTCCCCCAGATAAAGCTTCAAATGGCTAGATACAAAGAACCTATGGAAGAAGAAGCACAGTTGTTCAGAGAAACTAACTTAGGGTAGGGGTTAGGGGAGTAGGAGTGAGGGGAAAAGGAAGGAGTGCAAAAGAATCAGGATGGCTGCACCTTCTTCCAAATCCCTTATCCACCCGTTAACTAGTTAATAACTGTCTCCACTGATCTTCACTCAGGATGTAAGAACCTACCTGTGGGCCCCCAGAAACTCAAATACAAAGTGACCTTCCCCTCACAGTAAAAACTCTTATTTAGTCCAATTGCTAGGAGATATAGAAAACTGACAGACTTGTGGAGTCCCTTCTCTGGCTGGAGATACCTCCTATCTTTAGATACAGAAAACGCCCTAGTACTTAATTCAGCACTAAAAATGTGTGATCCCGGGGCGGCTAGGTGGCGCAGTGAGTAGAGCGTCGGCCCTGGAGTCAGAAGGACCTGAGTTCGGATCCTACCTCGGACACTTAATGCACACACAAACAAAAACCTAGCCGTGTGACCTTGGGCAAGTTACTTAACCCCAATTGCCCTCCAAAAAAGCTAAAAAAAAAATGTGTGATCTCTGAAAAACATTTAATGGTGAGAGAGAGAAAAGGGAGAGAGGGGGAGAGAGAGTGTGTGTGTGTGTATGCAGAGGTATGGGTGTATGGGTAAGTGCAAGTGTATATGTGTGGTGTGTGCATATGTTGTGTGTGTGTGGGGGGGTGTCTTGTGACTGGTGGCAGCTAAGGGAGTTATATGCCCAAATTATACAGTATCAGTCCCTAGTTGTGCCAGTCACCTAATTCTAGCAGGGCTTTCTCCAAGGATAGGCCCCTTTCATTTGTATGTTTTTAGGCTTCAGGGACTGTTTCTTAGAGGAAAGCACCCCCAACCTCCAACACCATTTAAGAGCAGATTCTCCACTACCCTAGGTATTTCCTATCCAGATAGATAGGATGGGACCAAACAACCCAAAAGACTTCCTCTGTATCTGTCCTGCCACTACACACCCTGCTAGAACTCACTGTCCCTAGATTTTTTTTTCTTTCTCCAGAGTCCCCTTTCTGCAGGCTCTCTGGTTCAGCTTTATCTGGCCTCCCTAGCCTCTAAGACTCCCATTTCCCCTCCTGTCTCCTGAGGTCTTCTTCACTCATTCTCCACAGATCCCTCATGATGCACTCCCTGGTTCTATCTCCACCTCTGCTCCCCGACTTTGTTCCACTGGGCTCTCAGAATGTCTGCTCCATCAGCAAAAGCCTCTCCCTGTTGTATGCCTTGCTTGATGTTTATGATCTGAGGGTTGCTGGGCAGGGTTATTTCTGTTGTTTTATCTATCAAAGAACACTGAATGATTTTGATATATGTGAATAGGTTTGTTGCCCATCTAAGATGTTTCTATCCACAAGGCTTCTCTAAATGTGGCTCACAGGGAGGCACAGAATCTGGTCTCCCCTTCTCCAAGGGAGACTTTGATTCCTGCCTGGAAGAGAATTAGAAAAGGGGACAGACACATTGTTGGGAAATCTGTTTTCCTCTTAGAAGGTATATTGCACTATAATTACAGCTATCTGCCCCCCCCCCTCCCCCAGACACTGCTGGTCTGGGGGCATGAGTTTTATTTTAGGTTCAAAAACAACAAAGCTGCTTGTTTCTCTGACCACTATCCCTTAAAGAAGGAGGTAACCCCAAATTTGTATCCTCAGGCTTAACTCTTTCCTACCAAATGCAGGTTAAAATGATTTTTAAAATTGTGAATATAGTGACATACACAATTGCCCAAGCAAAATGTGACCAGTAGTCAGAGAGGATTAGATTAGCTTATATCAGAAAATAATGGGAATGTGTTTTCTCACTGAGAGAGAAATATCTCATTTACCCAAGAGAGAGGCCCCCACCTTATCCAAGGGGAATTTCTCTAAACTCTCAAGGGAAGCAAACTTGAAATCAGAGGTGCATTGAGGTGCTAGCCCCTCAACACGTCTGGTGCTTTGCACAATCTTTTCACTCCCTCCTTGGGTCTCTCTCAAAGACTGTCTGAAACTACACATGTTGCTTTTTCAAAGCAGAAATAAAGAACATCTCTCCTCACCAGAACTCGTGTACTAACTTTACCTGTCACACAATCAAACAGGGTCCCAGGGTTGTATCCACAGTCCTATACTAAATTATAAACATTCTATGCTTAAACTCTGGGATACATTTGGATAAAATGCCTTATTGGAAGGGAGTTCTTTTTTTTTTTTTAAAGCAATTGGGGTAAAGTAACTTGCTCAAGGTTACACGGCTAGTCATTTGATTTTTGCGTGGGTGCTCATTTTCTGAGGCCGGATCTGATCTCGGGTCATCCAAACTCCGAGGCCGGCGCTCTTACTCACTGCGCCACCTAGCCGCCCTTTAGGGCAATTGGGGTTAAGTAACTTGCCCAAGGTTACACGGCTAGGTTTTTGTTTGTGTGGATTAAGTGTCGGAGGCCGGCTCCGAACTCAGGTCCTTCTGATTCCAGGGCCGGCGCTCTATTCACTGCGCCACCTAGCCGCCCCTGGAAGGGAGTTCTTAATAGGGTATTTTACTCTCCAAATCAAAGGCTTTTTAAAGATTATTAACAATTAACATGATGGTACCTTATATTCTCTACATCTTTCATTCTACATATAACAGTAAAGATGTGTTCTCTCTGAGATACCATAGTTGAGAAAGCTTGCTTTTTCCTATGAATATTTCACAGAAAATGCTCTGAATGGGTGAGAAGGTAATTCTCATTTTAAAAAAATGATATAGATGTGAAAGCAGGCATATAAGTTGGTAACAGTTGTTCTCTCAATTGCCTTAATATGATCTAAGTTTTTTTTCACATTATTGGTATCATTGTCTCCATCAGATTCCTTGTGTAATCCATCCCTCAGTGTTCTTACAATAGCACTATCTACCTCCTGCACCAACTTCCTCCAAAAAATTGGGCCTACTGCGGCTACTTTACCCATCTATGATCTCTTTAATGGTATTTCTATCACTTCTAGAAGCACATGAGAGTCATGATTTTAGAGACCACAACTAAAAACTATTATCTCCTTGAGAGAAAAAATAGTTGGTTTTCACATTCCACAAAGTTACCTTTATTTATATCGTATGTATTTCCATATGTGTAACCTATTGTCTCTCTTGAAAGAATATATGCTCCTTGAGCACAGTCTCATTTTTGTCTCTACAACCCCACTTCCTGCAGCAGTACTTGGCACACAGTGGGTACTTTATAAAGTAAAAGCTTGTTCATTAGTTACTTGATTAGTCAAAAAAAATAATAAAAGATTTTTTTCCCCATTTTTCTTCCTTTGAATCACCTTCCTTACATTTTCATCTGTAAATTTCCTTTATTTGGTTTCCTTATTTGGCTTCCTTACCAAGCTTTCTTTAAACAGGTTTTCCCCTCCACTGTTTCTCTCTGATTTATAGGATGACATTGTTCAATGTCTTCCATCACCCTTCCCTGTAAGATTTTTATGTACGAGCTTATATTATAAACTGATGTTGCCCTTTGCTTCCATCTCTGTATACTTGGTGAATAAGTCAGATATTTGCTTATGAAGGCACTTCTTAGGCTCTTTTGGTTTCTTTCTTATGGCTATTGATTTATATCAGTAAAACTTTTGCATTTAATTATTACATTCTGAGTTTATGTCCTCTATCTCATTCTTTACCATTTTTCATTATCTCCTTTGAAAAGGTCAGGATTGAGTTATTTCAACTGAATGCCATTATCTTTTCCCTTATTTTTTATTTTAGCTTTGTATTCATTTTTGATTGCTGCTGTTAACAAGTTCATGGTCTGACTACACCCAGGCAGTCAGTCAATAAACATTTATTAAGAGATTTATTAAGGAATGCTTCCCAAATCAGTTATTAGTCACTCTCTTGACATTAAAATATAACCAGGCTCATCTTTTTGTGATGTCATTCAAGCGTTGCCTGTGTCCAGCACCCATCTATTCTTTTCTCAAAGAAATATTTATGATATAGAGGTGCTAGGTTTCTGTATAGTCCGCAAGTCATTGATTTCACTCATTTCTTAAGTCTGACCCACATTTCCCAATCTATTTCTCACTAGCATCACTTATTTCTACCATTACATTCAAGTTACCAAGTATCAGTATGAGTGTTGATTTAATTTGGATGGCATTAACCTTGTCCTCTATAGAATTGATCTAATTCTTCATCCTCTGCGACATATACTGCTGCATAAGCTGAAAGTATATTCATGGTGATCTTTTTGCAAGCATTGCATCATAAGCATTGCCATTCTCAGTACCTATCATAAATACAATTATAAAATATTCTTCCCAGAAATAGAGAGACTTGAATTAGAGAGATATTTATTGTCATGGTTGGGTCTTGCCAATATGATAAAAGCGATAGTACTTAAATTAATCTGAAGATTTAGCATTGTACCAATTCAATCTGTCAAGTAATTATTTTAGACTCTACAAAATAATGATCAAAAGTATCAAAAGTTCTAGAATCTCAAGAGAAATGATGATAAGTATGAAGGAAGAATGCCATCATCAAATCACAATCTACATTCTAAAACAGTAACCATCAAAATGATTTGATACTGATTAGAAAATAGCAAAATAGATCTGTGGATGGCAATGTCAGTTCTGGACATATACCAGAAGGAGGTCAAAGACAAAAAGGAAAGTCCTATTTATGAGATTCCTCGTTAAACTATAAGCTCCCTCAGTACTGCCTGGAGCTGGGCTTCTTGCTTTGTATTTATATCCTCATGGCTCAGTTCCTGGCATATGTGGCTCCGTTGTTTCATTCGTTTCAGTCATGTCTGACTCTTTGTGACCCTATTTGGGGTTTTCTTGGCAGAGATACTGCAGTGGTTTGCCATTTCCTTCTCCAACTCATTTTACTGATGAGGAAACAAAGGCAAACAGAACCCTAGTATGAGTCTAAGTATGAGTCTAGTATGAGTCTAAGGCCAGATTTGAACTCAGGAAGATGAGTCTTTCTGACTCCAGGCACAGTGCTCTATCTACTGGGTCACCTAGCTGCCTACCTGGCACACAGTCAGCCCTTAATAAATATTTATTGTTATTGACTATACACCAATATATTCATAGCAATACCTTTTTTATTGTAACACAAACCAGGAAGCAAAGCAGGTAATATCAGTTGGAGAATGGCTGAACGAACTTTGATGAGGTCCAAAGGAAAAAAAAGACTTGCTCACAGGTCATACAGGAAGCTGTGCCAGGATTTTCGTTAAAGCATTCTCCCTCCAAAGCCAGCTTCTTTGCACTATACTACATTCCTCCTTTCCATCTCCTGGCTCCAGGTCCTCTGCCAGGATGTTGCTGGCACAGAGGATAAGTCCCAATTACACAAGCTTATAAAGCACTTTTCTCATGACAGCGTTGCAAGGTAAGGAGTCTCAGTATCAGCCTCACTTGGCAGACTGGAGAAAAGAAAAAAAGAAACTGGAGCTCAGAGAGGCTGAGAGATTTGTGCGAGGTCACACAGCTTTAAATGGCAGAGCCAGGAATGGAACCCAAGATTTCTCATTTCATCAGCCATTCTATGCCAGAATGAGAGCATTCATCCACATGGTGCTCGAAGGTTTACAAGGTATTTTACACAGATTATCTCATTTGGTCTTCCCATTATATTTTATAACATATATTGTGATTTGATAATGGTATTCTTCTTTCATTCTTCTTACCATCATTTCTCTTGAGATTCTAGAACTTCTGATGCTCCCAATCATCCCCATTCCACAGATGGGGAAACTAGATTTAGAAGAATAAAGTGATTTGGTTAAGGCTCAGAGACATACAGCTGGGTGGCACAGTGCATACATTATCTGGCCTGCAGTCAGGAAAAGCTGGGTTCAAATTCAAGCTTACTAGCCGCATGACCCTGAGTATGTCACTTAACCCTGTTGACCTCAGTTTCTTCATCTGTAAAATGAGCTGGAGAAGGAAATGGCAAGCCACTCTAGTATCTCTGCCAAGAAAACCCCAAATGGGGCCATGAAGAGTCAGATACGACTGAAAAATGACTGAACATGAACAATAAAGACTTGACATAATTTGCCCTAAGTGGCAGAGGCTGGATTTGAACCCTGGCTTCCCCCCACTATACCTTTCATGACAACTGATTCTTCCTACCCTCTCAAACCTACCACCACCCAACCCTCCCCCAAGCCCGCTCCTAATAGGCAGAGATACACTGTGCCAAGGACAGTTTTTCAGGATCGGCTTCATTTCTTTCACTGCCTGTGAATGCAACCATGCAAATGTGACACTACTTGGCACTCTTTGCCTGGCAGTCAGAAAACGCCCACCCTCTCCCCTTGGCCAAGAGGCAAGGCTCTGAAAATGCCCTGGCCAAGAAGCGTGCCCCTGACCCCAGATGAACTCTCAGGTTTTGTGCTCCAGATGGGCGACACCGAAGCACAGGGGGCCCCCAGTGCTCAGCAGCTATTACACCAGTCATAAATACCACCCTTGGTAATTTAAGTGGCAGATGGGAGCATAAATTCTTCAAAAGTAATTCCCTTGCCAAAGACTAAGGAGCATATGAATGAAGTGAGAACAGTAAATTTTTCCAGGTTTGAGAAGCTGGAAACGGCAGGAACTCAGACTATGCAAACACACTCAGGGAAGATGCGGTCTGGTTTTCCATTAAGCCTAAATGTTTCTTGTTGACTTGAAAGGCCAACACAAGAGCACAGCTCTGCCTTCCTCCCCCACAGGCTCAAGTGAGGCCCAGAACTATATACCCAGAGTGCCAGAGAAGCCAAGCTTACAGGAGGAGTAGATGTAAGTTTTATTTTCCACCAAAAGAAAAGAAAAATAATCATCCTTTGATATAATAATCCTTTGAACTTGTAAGGTCTCCTTCATCTTTGCGGCACCCATGTGCCCCAAGGGTAGTGGGAAGCAAAGTCATTTCCACTGGGAATGCTGACTATACCACTGTTAATCATTTGTATCCATTTCAATGATTAGTATATTGACTAGTCCAGAGATTGGGAAATCTCTCCAGCTATCAGCCCCATCTTTGCACAGGTTATAGAGTGATTGGAGGACAGAAGGGAAACATACTACCAGGAAAATCTTGGAGGGAGTTTCTTCCCCATTCAAATCTATCTTACACCACATTCTTGATATCATAACGCCCAGGCACAATCCTAAAACCTTAGAAGTGGGAGGGTCCTCTGAGAGCATCTTCAGACCACATTTCAGAAGGCTACTGACAAACCGGAAAGTGACTAACGGATGACAAGTGGGACAGCCAGGAGATTCCAAATTTGGCCACACGAGGACCGTATTAGGTAACTGAGGATGTTTCTTTGGAAAGACTTGGGGTAGAGGGAACATATTAGCTGGCTCAAAGAAGTTGATGGGTAGATTTGTCCTGCTTGGCCCAGACATAAGAGTGAGGAGCCCTGGGTAGGAATTGCAAAGAGGTAGAATTCAGCTGCTTGTAAAGATAATTTTAGTAGTTAGAACCATCCAGAAGTAGAATGAACTTTCCAAAGGTGTGGGTAAGTTGTCTGTCTCTCGAGGTCTTCAAAAAAACCTAGATGAATATGTAGCAAGATGAAAGCATTGTGTTATTGAGGACCTCCCGCTGGGAGGACCAGAGTTCAAATTATGCCTCAGATGCTTTATGACTGCAGGAAGTAATTTAACCTTCCTGAGCCTTAGTTTCTTCATTTGGAAAATGGGAATAACAACAGTCCTTACCTCACAGGGTCTATGTAAGAATGGAATGAGGTAAAGTCTGTAAGGTGCTTTGCAAACGTTAAGGCATTTGATTAAGTCATGTTATTCTTACCATGTTGGGATGATATACTCTCTCTTCACCTACAGCTCTGAGCATGTCTAGTTTCATTCCAAGCTCAACTCACATATCACCTTCTGCATGAGGCTTTTCTTGTTACTAGATGCTAGCTCATTCCCCCTTCCCAAAATACCTCACAATAAACTTGCATATACTTAGACATATGTGTGTTGTCTCCCCTGGTGAAAGCTAGGCTTCTGAAGGTCAGAAATTGATTAATTTTTGTTTTTATATCCTCAGTGCCTAAAACACAGTGGGTACAAAATGCTCCTTGATTGATAGTAATGGGGGAGAGGAAGTGAACAAGCATTTATAAAATACCTACTACGTGCTAGGCATTACATTAAGTACTTTATAGATAATAAATATTATCAATATTATCTCATTACCTCATCCAACAACACTGGGAGGTAGATGCTATTATTATCCTATTTTACAGCTGAAGAAACTGAGGCAGGCAGAGTTTACATGACTTGCCCAGAGTCACATGGATAGGCCAGATTTTTCTGAGGTCGGATTTGAACTCTGGTCTTCCTGACTCTAGACCCAGCATGACATCCTCCATGCCATCTAGTCTGTCAAATACAGGCTAGACTAGATGGACTTTTAATGATAAAATGCCGCATGATTCTACAATCTACTCATCTGAGAGATGAGGAAACAGAGACTGGAAGAGCTAAAACAACTCACCTAAGTTCACAGCTTTAATTCATGACACAGTCCGATGACAACTCCATCCCATCTCCTGCCTCCCACTGCCCCTCACTGCCTCCCTGCTTGGTCTCATGTATACAGCAAGAAAGCTTTGTGAATCATTGATTATTTTGCCTCTTCCTGACTTAAGAAGATACAGCACGTGAAGAGTGGAGACCAAGGGGGGAGAAAAAAAAAAGCCACCCAACTCCAGGCCAAATGTTTACAGTAGTAGAAGGGAGGGCAAGAAAGCTGCTGCTTGTGAAACTTTTCCCTAAATGGCTCACCCTTTCCCTGTACGAAGAGGAACAGATAACAGAAGGCAACCACCCACTGAGCCAGAAATGCACCCGAGCTATTTCTCAGATTAATTCTGGATGCTAACGGCTACAGTCCTGCCAGGGGCAGGGTGGAAAAACAGAAAAAAGGAATCACGGATACAAAGAGAGCCTGTCAAAAATCTGAAAATGTCTCCTCCCTTCCTTGAATGTATAAACTGATTTGGCTCAATTGTGTCTAATTAGGACCCAGGGAAAATGAAACACACACACACACACACACACACACACACACACACACACACACACACACACACACACAAGAAATGCCACCTCAGTTAGAGCGGCAGCACAGACAGATTGTAATGGACTGACGCCGGGCAGCAAGACCATTAAACATCTCTCTGGCTTATTTGCGTGCAGTGTGTCTCCATAATGTGTTATGAGGTGTGTTTGTAATTGGCTACTGCTGATAGTGGTCCTTGAAAGGGAAATGGAGTGTGTCTAAATGCAGACAAAGCTACTTAGAGAGCCAGGACAAAGATGAGCTGCTCCTCATAAGGGCCAAATGGGGTACTCAGGGCTTCTTCCTTCCACAGCTTAAGAGAGTATGGGGGGGGGGTGGAAATAATCTGTCTCAATTTTCTCAGCTCCTGAAACAATATTTATAAAATAGAAGGTGATTTCAGAGCTCATTTATTTTCGTGGTTCACGGTCCCCACTCTCAGCCGACATCATTTTCAAACCAATTTTATTCCCAACCATCATAGGAACGGCCTCAATTCTACTTGAAATCGTTAAAAAAGAAAAATCCATTCTTTCCTTGTCTTTGAGCCTCATCTTTCAACAAGATGATTTAATTTCAGAATTATCTTTCTTGCCTTTTCTTCAGGTCTCAGAATTGCCAGGCAGAACCTCCCCATCTCTGTCCCCCATTATGACCCTCTTAAAAAAAAAAAACAAAACCAGAAAACCTCTCAGGAATGAGATGTATTCATTGAATCTTTCCCTGCCCCCAATTCCAGGCATTTTTGTCATTGGTTAAGAAGACTAAAAGATCATATGTGGTCCAATGAAAGGGTGAAAGGTAGATGATCCAAGTAAAAATATCTTCCAAATTTCCAGTGCCTGAATTCAGTAGAGTTGACTGATAAAGCCAGAAGTAAAAAATCTCTTTTCCATCACCTATGTTACCAAACAAAAAGAACTCTAACATGGAACAATGGAAAACATGCTCCATTTAGAGTCAAATAGTCTGGATTCAAAGCTAGGCTTTATTACTTACTATTAGTGTGCAACCTTGGGAAAATCATTGCATCTCTTTGGGCCTCAGTTTCCCCAAATGTAAAAGGAGGGAGAGTTCAGCAGAAAGCTCCTGAGGTCCCTTCCAGTTCTAACTCTATGATTCTAGAGTGGAATCATGGAATTTTGCATCAAATGAAAAGTTAGAGATTATTTCATTCAAATGCTTGTGCATTATAGAAATCCCTATCATAAACATCAATGACAGTTAGTTAGTCATATAGTTTCTGCAACAAATCCAGTGATGAGGAACTATTTCCACTGCAGTCCATTCCACTGTTAGAAAACTCTGCTTGTTAGAAAATTCTTTCTAACAAGCAGAAATCAGATTCCCTTGGAAACTTCCTCCTCTTAGTATTAGTTAAAATCTCTGAAGCACCCTACTCCAATAAAAAAGGAAAGAAGGAAGGAAGGAAGGAAGGAAGGAAGGAAGGAAGGAAGGAAAGAAGGGAGGGAGGGAGGAAGGAAAAAAGAAGGAAGGAAGGGAGGGAGGAAGGAAAAAAGGAAGGAAGGAAGGAAGAAAAGAGGGAGGGAGTGAGGAAAGAGGGGAGGGAAGGAAGGAAAGAAGGAAGGAAGGAAAAACCTCAATCCATCTTTTGCATTGCATATAGATTCTACATAGAATCTGTGACCTCAACAGTGTAGATGCCCCCTCCACCAGAGCAGACTGCAACTAATTCATGAATTCATAACTTGAATGATCATAAAAATTAAGTGGTATAAGGGACCTTCAAAGTCATTCAGCTGGAACTCCTCATTTTACAGACAAAGGAAACTGAGGCCCTGTAAGGTTAAGTAACTATCCAAGGTCACACAGCTATTGAGAAGAAAAGCTGGGATCTGAAGGTGTCTTTTGATTACAATCCCAGCACTTATCACTATACCTTTCCGCTTTCTCTTCTTCTGTCGTTTCTGTCTATGTCTTTCTATAAATTCTCCAATAACATTTATACAACAAAATGTAGGTCTTCTGTTTTGTTCTGGTATTTTTTTTTTATGGATACCAACATAGGACTCAATTTATCCATTATATCTCACTCGCTAGATGCCTGACCCACCTCCCTTTTCCCATCTTATATACGTTTTTTGAAATATTGATGCCACTTCTAAAGCACAAGACCTCCAGGGTCATTTGCTACAATCCACCTAAGCTTGCCGGGTGCCTTCCCACTTCCTCTCCCATCCATTGTCACACTGCTGCCAAAGTGATTTTCCTAAAACATGGGGCTGACCGTATCAATTCTCTTGCTCAATAAACTCCAGAATCAAGTAAAAACTCTGCAGTTTGGCATTTAAAGTCCTTCACGACCTGGCTCCAACCTCCCTTTTCCAGCATTTGATACATTACCTCCCTCATGTACATGCAGTCCAGCCAAGCTGGCTTTTTCATATTTCTTCACACATAAAGTCTCCTATTGCCTTCTCTTTGCAACCACTGTCCTTGTGCCTGGAAGTACAACTTTCCACCTGAAGCTTTTCCTGTTCCCTCCCAGCTGCTGATGTCTAGCTCCAAAAAATTACTGCACAGCACTAGGAAGGAAGGAAGGAGAGAAAGAAGGAGAGAAGGAAGGAAGGAGGGAAGGAGGGAGGGAAGGAAGGAAGGAGAGAAAGAAGGAGAGAAGGAAGGAGGGAAGGAAGGAGAGAAAGAGGGAGGGAGGGAAGGAAGGAGGGAAGGAGAGAAAGAAGGAGAGAAGGAAGGAAGGAGGGAAAGAGGGAGGAAGGGAAGGAAGGAGGGAAGGAAAGAAGGAAGGAGGAAAGGAAGGAAGGAAGGAAGGAAGGAAGGAAGGAAGGAAGGAAGGAAGGAAGGAAGGAAGGAAGGAAGGAAGGAAGGAAGGAAATAAGCTTTTATTAGGCACTGACTATGTGCCAGCACTTTAAAAATATTCTTGATTTGATCCTCACAACAATCCTGTGAGGTAGGTGCTATAATTATCCCCATTTTACAGCTGAAATAATTGAGATAGACGAAGGCTAAGTGATTTGCCCAGGTCACACAGCTAGTAAGTGTCTGAGACTGGATCTGAACTCAGGTTTTCCTTATTCCAGGACCAACACTATCCACTAAGCCACCTAGTTCCTTCCTCTCCCTTTATTCCTTCCTTCCTTCTTTTTTTTCTTACCTCCTACTTTCACTCCTCCCTCCCTCACCCTACCTTTCCTTATTTCCTCCCTTCCTCCATTCATTCCCTCCTTCCTTCATCTCTTCCTTACTTCTTCTGTACCTTCTTTCCTCCCTTCCTTGCTTCTTTCCTTCTTTCTTTTCCTTTCCTTTCTTTCTTTCCTTCCCTCCATCTCCCTCCCTTCCACACAGTGCATGAAAAGATCATTGACCATGGAGTCAGTGGCTCCAAGTTAGACCCCAGCTCTGTCATTTTATTACTTGAGTGACGCTAACAAGTCACTTCACCCATTTTTTGTTTCCTCAGCTGTAAGAATTCCTGAGGCTGCCAGACTAGATGACATACAAGGTCCCCTGGAGTTCTACATCTGTGACCCTGTATCTATGCGCATTGTCTCCCCAACAGAAAATAAGCCCCTAGAGGATGGGAACTGCTTCCATTCTACCTTGTGCCTGGCAAGGCACATCAATTTCCCTTTGGGTTACCTATATTTTCATTTCTTCTGTGATAATGATATTCCATTTGAAACAATATAGTATCATAGGGGTAATATTGAGTGTTCAAAACAAGGGTGTTAGGGAGAAGGGATTGTATGTGGAATTATGTAAATAAAGTGCCTAAAATGCACAAGCCTTCTGACCCCAAAATTCCACTGCTGAGTATATAATCCAAGGGGGTCAACGGCAAAAAGAAAGGTCTCATTACACCAAAATATTTACAGTAGCACTTTTCATCATAGCAAAGGTCTAGGAGAAAATTGGGGCACTTGAATGTAATGGAATATGACTGAATGGTAAAAAAAATACGGATGTTATAAATACAGAGAAGCATGGAATATATATACATATATATATAGAAGGAAAGAAAGAAAGGAAAGGAAAAGAAAGAAGGAAAGAAGCAAGGAAGGAAGAGAGGAAAGAAGGTGCAGAAGAAGTAAGGAAGCATGGAATATATATATCCTGAATATAAAATCAATAAAATCATTTTTTTTAAAAAAAGATGGGCTTTTATAGCAGCAAACAGTTCGCACTATTATAAGCATCGTGTGTGTGTGTGTGTGTGTGTCTGTATATATATATATATATATATATATATATATAACACGATGCAAAGTGAAATAAACAGAACCAGGGAAACGATATACATAGTGACTACAATAATGTCAGCTGAAAGAACAAGAAGATAAAATAATCAAAACATAATACAAGTACTGTGAAATTATAATGCTCAAGCTTAGCTCCAATGAGGAGGCATGAGAAGACAGTATCTTCCTTCTTTTGTTCTTTTAGAAAAGTGGGAATCTATGGGTGTGGAATATTGCATAAAATAACATCAGAATTTTTTTAATACATTAGTTAATTTGGGGAAACTTTCCTTTTCTTTCTTTATCATGTTCCTTCTTTTTATAAGAGAGGGCTCTGGTGGGGCAGCTAGGTGGCCCAGTGAATAGAGCACCAGCTTAGGAGTCAGGAAGACCTGAGTTCAAAGCCAGCCTCAGACACTTAACACACACACACACACACACACACACACACACCAAAAAACCCTAGCCGCGTTACCTTGGACAAGTCAACCCCAATTGCCCTCCAAAAAAGCAAAAGAGAGGGGGTAGGGGAAGCTCTGAGAGGGAGTGGAAGGATATAATGGAATATCTCCTGAATATAAACTCAATAAAATCATTTTTTAAAAAAAGATGGGCTTTTGTAGCAGCAAACAGTTGGCACTATTACAAGCACCGTGCAATTTTCTGAATGAGATCTAATCCAATGCTCTCTTCCTATTCGGTGTCAGACCTAAGGATTATTATGCATTCCTGGTGCCTGTCCAAAGAACATATTATATCTATATATAAAACACTAATGTACTAAATCAATAGACTCCCCATACAGATTTCCATAAAATCTGGGCAATATGTATGTGGGTATGTGTTTTATCCACTCAGTTTGTTTTTATAATTGCTGATTATTAAACTGTAGAACTGGAACCAGAAAGGCCCTGTAGCATTCTGGGCTTAATGTGATTGTTATAAAGTCATACACAAACGGAGGTATCAGGACACCACCTTTAATAAGTTATCACTCTTAGATTAATTAGTACCTTGTTCAAGATATTGTCTATGGCACCTGCCAATGCCTAACATATTTTACACCTCATTTGATATGACTACTCAGCAAAATTAGCTTTGCCTTCTGACCTGACATAGAATTTTGTATGCTTTTAACTTTTGCTTGAGAGACTACTTGCTTGAGAATTGTCATTAAGGCTGTGTTTTGTTCCACCCTGTCAAATGCTTTTCCGAAATCAGAAAGCAATAGACACAGAGGGGGTTCTATATTCTCTATGCCTTTCACAATAGTGTGACTTTGAAAATGAAATCTTAATGTAGAAAATCATCTATGAAAATATGCTTATTTTTTCTCAATGTTTTGTCAAGGATACCCTAAATATGTACATAGACCATTCTCACTTTATAAAGATGAGAAAATAAATATCTGGAATGGAGGGTTCATTTCTTTTTAGTGACTTTTTTGGCAACAGTATTTTCTGTGAGGCAACATCAATTCATAAAACTATACAATTCAATATCAATTCACAAAACTATAAAAAATAGGGACAGCTTAGGTAGTTCAGTGGATAGAGCACTAGACCTGGAGTCAAGAAGACCTTAGTTCAAATCTGACCTCAGACACTTACCAGCTTTGTGACCCTGGGAAAGTCACTTAACCCTGTTTGCCTCAGTTTCCTCATGCATAAAATGGGCTCCATTCCAGTATCTTTGCCAAGAAAATCCCAAATGGGGTCACAAAGAGTTGGACATGACTGAAAAATGACTGAACAACAACAAAATAAAAAATAGAAAGCTTGTATGAAACTCAAGGACTTCCCAGGTACATTTATGATGAAATCTGAAATATAACAAAATATATGTAATACAAAACAAATTTGCCAGCATTCCTACAACCATATTGCCACTATACAGTGGAACCAAAACATTTGAATTCTAATACCCAAGATTCAATTTAAAATATGAGGAATGATTTTCACGTGATACTTGTATAAAAGAAATCCTAAGAAACATGGGTGACTAGAAAATGAGATGGGCTTATTACAAAAACAAGACATTATGGGCAGAAAATCTCAAATATTCAAAAGTCCAGAGGAAAGTCTTTAGTGCATAAGAAAGGTCTTTTTTCAAGGATAAACAAGAATTACAAAGGATGAGAAGAAAAGATGGTGCAGAACCATACTGTGAAGGAGACAGCATCAACCCCAACAAGATCATGGGTTGCTAGGAGTGTCCAAATAAGATTTTCCATGATCTTGCCCATTTTGGAGGAATATCTCCCCCCATAGCCATCTCTTGAAAATCAATCTCTGAGTGTGATAAAGCAGCAAAGCTTTATACTTTAGGAAATCATGGCAACCAGAGTCAATGTATTCACCTATATCCATTGCCTGGTTCTATTTTGTTTTCTCAAAAATCAACATTTTGCTTGTACTTGGTGGCACTTAGGAGCCACTCCAATTACAAATTACACGTGGTGTCTTCTCATCGTCATTCTTTCATCAAATTTAGTATTGACTTTGACCTCTGTGCAAACCATTCAGTTATCTGACTACAATGCAAACAGCTGATCCTGAAATAACTCCCACTCAGATAAAGTCAATTTAATTATTTTATCATGTAATTTGTTACACACCAGAGCCAGCACCTTCCAACTTCCTTCTTGTACAATGTATTCATGATTTACACAGATCAGCATTCATTCCCTGACCTCATGTGCCCTCCCTTTATTTGCTATACTCATTATGAAATACTACAAAGAAAAATGAGCAACTGCCCCAGGAAATCATTGGGTTTGTAAACTATCAATGACATCAGCTTTACCATCTTCTTTGTCTGCCTCCCTGAGATAAAATTGTGTTCTTCTTAGGTATTCATTTATAATAATAATGTCAATATGAATATACAATAGTCCATCATTTCATTCAATGGATAAAGATGAAACATCAAGCATATTTATCAACAGTTAAATTAATGTTTATAGATTGTCTAAGAGATTTTTAGTGCTCGCTGACCCCTTTCATAGCATTCCACCACCAAATCGGAGAAATGGAATGGGGGCCACACAGAACTGGGAAATCATGCTGTTGTTTTTACCAGTTTCATGAGTGGTCATAGTCAACCTTCTGTACTTGGTATGACTGTTCTTTAGATCCCAGAGACACTCATTGGATCTATGTTTAAGTGTTTTCAGTTTGACAGAAGTTTCTACAATTTACCTTGGACGAATAGCCTTCCAGAATCCAAGCTTATTTTCCCGAGACGATGATACACTGCAAAGATTTTTGTGGAAACACAAAGCTTGGTCTTTCTATTTGGTGGGGAAGGTAAAATTACTGAAGATTTTGAGAAGGATGACAAGCCATCTCATCTAAAATTTTGCCAAGTGGGGAGGGTAGGAGGACTCGTTATTAAGCCTACCCATCTTACTAATTAAAATGAAGGTAACAGATGCTGCCTGAGTTGTATCAACTTTATAGAGCAAGGCTCCTAGCACAGGGAGTCTCCTTCAGTGGAAGGTTTTCAAACTGATTCTATGTAATTTTTCAAAGACATCCCCCAAAATGGCAAAAGTGAGAAACCTGAGAGCCTGGGGAGATCTTAAAAGAGATAAAAAGGTATAAGCACTATCTTATCTCCTCCCTCAGTCCCCTCATCTGTAAGATGAAGGTTAAGTGGTTTACTGACCTTGCTTTTTACAATTGTAGGGAGAAATGTCTAATGTATATAATTACAAAGCACTTTGTTTTATTACTATCCAACACCACTGAAGTTTACAGTGTTTATTACTTCCAGTTCATATAAGGCTGTCACTTACAAGCCAGTACATCACTTTTATTTAGTATGCTGTGTTCCTTCCTGAAACCCTTTCATAAATGAGGATAACACACCTGAGAACAGGCGTCTACCTGCCAAGCACATGAGAACAGGTTTTTAAAATACAAAATCTCCTATTAGAAGTGAATCAAACCTTCTTTGGAATAGATATAGAAGAAATTTGAAAAATTTATATATTTTTAGAAATAAATTTTATATTATCCCATTATGGCACATCATCCCCTCTCTCATGATCCAAGTCATGACTTAGCCAAAATGTTCACATGACAAAGTCTGAAAGTGCATAGCATAATGTCTTCCCCTACTGATGTTGCTTTAGCTTCAGTCTAATTCTCATTTTGGGCCAAGAACAATTAAAATGTCTGATTTTCTAAGTCTTCCATTATTGGGCCCCACCTTGCTTGTGATAATTTAGCTTCCTACTACCTCCCCCACAGAAATTGTTTCCATTTTTCAGGGCCCATTTCTTGTAAGTTAATAATTCCCTCGTTCACTTCTCCCTTCTCTAAATCCGTACAACGTTTACTCAATGGGTCACATAAATTAGCACTGGATTAGCTCATTCTTATTCTTATTCCTATGCCCTTGATAGATATTATTCTCCCTACTACACTGTAAGTTCTTTGAGGGTAAGTATCATTTCTTGTCCTACTTCTGTATACCCAACAGCTCCTACCATACAGTAGGGCACAGAGCAGAAACCCAATAAATGCCAAATTTTACTGAATGACAAAAGCAACACTGGATTAGCCAATTTCTTCTAGGGTAATATCATTTACTATTTCTTCTTCTGCTATCATAGGGCAGGAAGGGTAATATTTCCATATTTCCAAGTAGACAAACTGGTAGAGAAAAATCTGTGGGGTTTTTATTCCAAAAAAATTGAAACTGATTAAAAGCATGGTTCTAAATTCCATTTCTCCTAATGAAGAGCAATGTGGGATAGCAATATCCTATTCTTGAGGAAAAATAGAAATTAAGGATGAGAGTAAACTTGAATACAATTTTCTAAAGGAAAAAAAAAGAAAGAAAGAAATTTGACACTGTAGGGAGATTTCAAGGAAACCAAGATCCTGTTCAGACCCTTGTTCCACCCTCACCACCCACCCCATGAAGGCTCTCAAGGCCCCTGTTTCATTCAAGTGGGGAAAGGGAGGAGTTTAATTCTTCTGGAAGGAACTGACACCATTAAACTGTTTTGTTTTTTTTCTGATTCCCACGTTTTCCTTTGGCATGGCAATAGGAGGCAAAAAGGGGTGCCAGAGGAAATGTCCCCAACACAGAGGGGGCAGGCTCCTCTCATTCAGAGAGCATGCACCTGTCTGGAGTTCCACAATTCCTACTAACCACTCAAAACTGTCCTGATGCAAGATGGGACCTCTCTAGAGAGTGTTATGATGGATATCTGTAAACAGAGGAGGCATATGCAGGGCTTCAAGGACTGGTCTTTATGTGGGGTTCTAGGGCTGTGATTTCACTGGTGTAAGGAACTTCCAGTGAGGAAACTCCTTTCACCACTGCAGATCAGCAAAAATTATGCAATGGTAGGGCTTAAGAGTCTTGGGAGTTTCCTGGGGCACCACGAGTTTATGTTAAAGGGTCACAGACAATATGTATCAGTGGTGAGAATTAGACTGATGTCTTCCTGACTTTCAGCCTGAACTATACTCTATGTCATGCTGCCTTAATGATATACAAAATTACTCTGGGGTTCACTCACCCTAGAAGTCCCTACAATATTTAGGTACAGGAACTCGGAAGGAGCAAAATACCAACAATTGAACCACAATGCTCTCCAGCAGACATACAGAGTTACCAGCATTTGTCCAGTGGGGTGTGTGTGTGTGTGTGTGTGTGTGTGTGTGTGTGTGTGTGTGTGTTCAGGGGCAAATACTGAGGGGGAAAAAGGAGTTCCACAGAATCTCAGAACTAAAGGAGTGTAAGAGCTCCCACCCTCTCATTTTCCAGGTCAAGAGAAGAGTAACAAAATCAAGGTCACATGGCTTGTTAGTAGCAGCCCTTGGTTGAGTTGAGAGAGTGTAGGAGGTGCTGTAAATTTTTATGTTAAATGGTTCTGGCCAATCTACTCAGTGGCCAGAATTCATGAAAATTTGTTCAAAAGAATCACAGAGAGTATTATCCATCTCTCAAAACACGACTTTCTTCCTAAAAGGCACCCACACACCACCGCCATTCCCCTTCCCCCCAACACACACACATACACATCTAAGGATAACCACACTGCCATTCAGTTTTGAACACTTTATCTGAGATACCTAGACAAAACATCCAATGCATTAATGAAGGCAGAAATACATAATTTAATAATTCAATTGAAGAAATGTTTTTAAAGGCCCTAAAGGAATCCAAAGGAATGATTTTTTAACTAACTATATAAATAGTGCATTTTCTTTTTTCCTTTATAATTCATTTTATTCTAGATATTTGTCTTCATAGAGATCATCTCTAGGGGAAAAAATTAAAAGTCCCCTGTCTCTCCAAATTTAACCATTCTTTCAATGAAAGAATTTAAAAAAAAAAAAGCTGATACAGTGATCACATTTGACTGTGTACACAACATTCTGCCCCAATAATCCTCTTCTGCCATACAGAAGAGAGCTTGTTTCACCACTTTTCTCTGAGACCATAAACTGGTGTTTTAGTTACCCAGAGTTCAGTTTCATATTAGTAATCTTTCCATTTACATTATTCTTGTCTGTAAATATAATGTTTGGTTCTGATTATTTCATTCTGCATCAGTTCATATAAATCTTCCCATGTTTCTTTGATTTCTTCATGTTCATCATTTCTTACTGCACAATAATATTCCACTTCTTTCAAACAACATTGTTGGGTTTTTGTTTTGTTTCATTTTGTTTTTTTTCAGTCTTTCCCCAAATGAGTACCAATTTAGTTTCTAGTTCTTTGCTATTACAAAGAATACCTCTATGAATATTTTGAAATATATTGTACTCAGAGGAATTATTTTCATTAACAAGACATCCCAATGGAACCTGCTACCTTACCAGCTGTTGCCATAGCATGACTTCTCCATCCCAGTGCCTCCCAGGCAGATCCCAGTAGACTGGAAAGAAGCACACCCTCCCTTTCAGAAGCTCTATCTTGGATGTTAACTCTAAATCACAAAGCACCTAAGATTGCTCTAAAGTCTAACATAGCTGGATGCTAAATTTCTCAGACTTAAAACTGACATGAGTTCAGAAAACTTGAAAGACTCAAATCTCCTTCTCCTCATCTAAATTTGAAAGAGTAGGGATTTAGTCCAACTGAGACAAAGGTCCAGGGTCCAATGACTGCTCTTGACCTATTAATCCTAACACTGAGCTCAGTAAAGCCTTCCATGACCAGACAGTGTGGATTTCCTGCTCTCAAAGACTTTCTAGTTATAAATACTTTGTCTGCCTGTTTGAGATAAGACGAGAGGCCAGGCTCTTGCCTTAAGATATTTAGATATATTAGACAGAAGCTCAGCCTTTTTTTTTATCTTGAGCTACTCTGTCTTCAACCAAGTCAGAACCATGCTAGGGCAATGAGAGAAAAATGGAATGAGAGAAGAAGGCCCTTACTTTAGCCATCACTTAGCAGTCAAATTCCTTTAGCATGATTGTCAAAATGGGAAGTATTCACACAAAGGAAAAGAAAAATCAGTATCTGTTTCCCCCATAGGAGAGCTTGAGGGTCAGCCAATCCTTTCAACTGACTTCCAGCGCCTCCTTCTCCCCCGTTTAAAAAAAAAAAAGGAGGGAACGATGGTAAATGCAGGCTTAAATGGTTGATAGCTGATATTTGGTCTTTGTGTTACTACATTTAATAGTCTAATTAACAGTCAATCCAACGTACCCTTTATCATCAGCTAAACCATAATTACTGCTCCATGCTGAGTATTTCCTCAGCATATGATGGCTTTCAACTCCTCGGTACAAACAGTCCTGTAATTTGTGTTATTATGCTGGTTACAGGGCTACCCCCAAACAGGGGCAACGTCTGTTTCCATCCCTGACTTCAGCCTTTTTCATTGTAGTCATCTGCTGTGTTTCTCCCAGTCCCTCTTTAATCAGCAACATATTACCTCAAAGTCACCAAGACATGTGTCCCACTAGAAATTATCTTCTCTAAATGAAGGGATGACAAACAACCATATTTTATGTGTCAAGAAGAACATAAATACAAAAGAGACAGTCCTCCTCAAGGGGCTTACCTTCTAAAGAGGGAGACAATCCATACCAAGACAATAGTCACTAGAGGAGGGAGTTATGGTCTAAGAAGAACAACAACAATATTATTTCTATAGAACTTTAAGGTTCACAAACCTCTTTATAAATATTATCATACTTTATCCCCTCGACAATGCTGGGAGGATATGCTATTATTATCACCGTCTTACAGAGGAGGAAACTAAGGCTAAGAAAGGTTAAATGATTTGTCCAAGATCAGATAGCTAGCAAATGTCTGAAGCTGGATCTGAACACAGGTTTCCCTGATTCAAGGTCTAGTCACAAAGATGGTGAGTGAAACAACTGGGAAGCTGATGGAGACATCCTTCTCAGGACTATAGTAGTGTTGATTTGATTACAGTCGGAAGAAAAGAATGTTTGAGGGGAGGGAGAGATGGAGAGATAGGGAACCAACGTGGTGGCAGAGAGGAAAAAAGTCAACTAAAATGGAGGCTTCATGGTCCCCAAAAGGGCTGAGCTGAGTATATTAGCTCCTCCTAGGCCTGTTCTCTGAAGGACTGGTTTGGAGGGTAGAGGGTAGAGCTACAGGGAAAATAGCATTTTTAGGACAGGAAATGTGGTCAGATACATGAACCAGAATGGTGCAATGGAGCAAAAAAGTCACTTTAAATTTCTGAGGCTCATATTCTTCATGTGTTAAACATGAAAGTGGAAATGAAGTAGGGGAAGGGAAGAGAAGGAAATAAGTATTCATACAGTACCTACTATATGCCAGGCCCTCTGCTAAACTTTCTACAAATATTATCCCATTTGAATCTCATAATTACCCCACCAGGTAGGTGCTGTTATCCCCTTTTAACAATTGAGAAAGTAGATGGCTCCCACAGTCCTTTCTGGTGATGATTTTGGGGTGCTGGGACCCTGAGAATGCCAAGGCAGAGTTGCCTGGAATGCATTCACACACTCAAGCCTTCTCTGAATCAAGTAGCAAAGAGTTCATCATAACGATTTAGCAAAAGTGGACAAGGGTCCTTATGGAACCTGTGAGTGGCTGAGAATGATGCTGTGGCTTACACAGAAAAGGAGCATGGGAAAGGAATACCAGGGATATGAATTAGGTAATCTAAGGGTACAGGTATCTTTGAGAGCTTGGATGGGAAAGTGTAGGTAGTATATCAGACATTGAGAGAGTTGTCAGAGGCATGGACCTTGAGAATCCGGTGAGAGAAAGTGTCCTTGACCCAGCCAGGGACAAAAATCCTTGGGCCAGGCACCCCTCTGTCTGTTCTTATAAAAGAATGTGATCTGCAACAAGAGAAAATTTTCTCACAAGACAGGGGACTACTGAGAAATTGGGAGGCTTCCAGAGACATGATTTTAGGGCTGGGGCCTGAGTACCCCATCAATAATATCCTATAATTCATATATCTCTTTAATGAGAGAGAGAGAGAGAGAGAGAGAGAGAGAGAGAGAGAGAGAGAGAGAGAGTAGAAAGAACACTGAATTCAGAGTCAGAAGATCTGGTTTCAAATTCTGGTTCTATCTTGTACTAGCTGTGTGACCATAGCACAGTGCCTACCACATAGTAGCAAAATGTTTATTGACTGAATGATGCAACCTCTCTAGGCCTCAGTTTCTTCACCCATAAAATAATAAGGTTGGACTAGATGACCCCTAAGATCTCTTTAAGCTCTAAATCTATGTTCCTGTGAACTTTCTACAATGAAAGCAGCAATATATATATATATATATATATATATATATATATATATATATATATATGTGAGAAGAGAGAGAAAGGGAGAAAGAGAGAAAGAGAGAGAGAGAGAGAGAGAGAGAGAGAGAGAGAGAGAGAGAGAGAGAGAGAGAATGTGCACATAGTAGTGTTGGCAAATCACTTTAGGGTTGGCAAATCACTTTACATAACTCATTTGATCTTTGCAGCAGCCCTCATAGTTAAGTGATTCATTTATTATCGTGCCCATTTTACAGACAGGAAAATGAGGCAGAGATCATTAAATGAAATACCCATAGTCACATAGCCAATGAAGTGTTCAAGAATCCTTTTCAGTTGAAGATACTATCTCCTCATAGGTTAATGTTTAAGCAACCAAGGAACTGATATTCCTTCTACTGAAGAAAAATGGAAATCTAGCTCCCAGTTATACAAATCTCAACAGAACCTAATAGACTATGTCTCTTGCTCTCTAGGTGCAGTGTGTACTAAGAGACTACTACTTTTCTAGGGAATCTTTTCTCCATTAACTTGCTTTGCATTTCATAGAGGCTTAGATAAGTTCCCTCAGATGACATTTTTCTTCATTGAAAGGAATTATATCTGATTGTTTAAGGACCACATTTATCAGAGAAAGGGACTCAAATCAATGGTTTCTGTCTTAATTGCCCAATCTTGTTGACTTCTGAGCTGGAGTAGCTTGATGAGTGACAGGAGAGCCTAATTTTCACTCTGTCAAGTCCTGTGGACCTCGTGCAGGGCTCTGACAAATGCAGGCTGCTTCTTTCTGTACCTGGCATTGGGAACAGTGCCGACTCTGTCCCCAGGAATCTAACTTTGGCTGATGGGCTAGAAGGTGGAAAAGATTTCTTTCATTTCTCAGGAAGATTCCTGAGCTCTGCAATTGCAACCACAGCAGCTTGTCCAAAACAAGAAAAATCAGGCTGTTTTTGAAGGCTTAGAGAGCAGGATTACTCTTGAGGGAAATCAGGAGTGCTAACAGCCTGAGCAGCCCTCGGTGACTGACTTCAATCCCAGGTGGCTTCCACTCTCCTAACCCCACTGTGCAGTTTTCTGCATTATCTGAAAATGCAACAATGGCATTTATCACAGGTGATAGGTCATATTCCCCACAGGACCCTAAATCTTGGTCTGTCAGACAAAAAGAAATGGTCTCATCCCATTGGAAAAGGGTTCTGCCCCTCACTGGAGAACATGATGCAGAGTAACAGAAGCCTAGTTTGATTTTCCCTGCCTAACTCCACTTTATAGTAGACCATTTATAGCTAGGAGGGACCTCTGAGGTCATCTGACCCTACTCCTTCATTTTACAAAGGAGAAAACGGAGTCCTAGAGTGCTTAAGTTACTTGCCCACGGTCACCCACCTACAAAGTGAGAGACATGGGATCAGAACCCAGGCTCTCTGACACAAAGCCAAATCCAATACCACACTGCATCCTAGAAGGCCTTCTAATGAAGGGGCTCTTAATCTTGCTTGTGTCATGTGTGTTCAGCACAATCTGGTGAAGCTTATGGACCCCATCTCAGAAGAATGATTTTAAATGCATAAAATAGAATACACAAAGGAAACCAATTATAGAGAAATACAGTCATGGACTTGCTACAATTATGGCATAGACCCCAGGTTAGGAACCTCTGGTCTGTATCAAACCACACCTGTATTTGGTCACACTGGTAATACAGCTGTGGGTTTCATGTTCAAAACAAAGTTTAGTGAGTCATCAGAACTCTATACCCTTCACAATTTTTTTTTGCGAAAACCATGAAAGTTTGATTTGAGGAACAGGGCTTCTTGAATCTTTCTGTTCTTTTTCTTCACCCTTTAGGAATCCTCATGAATTAAAAAAAAACCTGAGCTGATAGGGAAGGGCCATTTAAGGATCTAGGCAGGGGTCCTTAAACTTTTTGTGTATAATAACCTTCTTCAGCAATCTGGTAAAACCAATGGACACAACTGCAGAATAATATTTTTAAATACATACAATAAAATACATAGGATTATAAAAGAAACAAATTTTATTGACACAGTTACAAAAATATATGTGTGTATATATATATGTACACATATACATGCACTTAAGTATGCATATATATACATATATTTTTGTTGTTCAGTGGTTTCAGTTGTGTCTGACTCTTCATGACTCCATTTTTGGGGTTTCCTTGGCAAACTAGAATAGTTTGCCATTTCTTTCTCTAACTCATTTTACAGATGAGAAAACTGAGGCAAATAGGATTAAGTGACTTGCCCATAGTCACATAGGTCCTGTCTAAGATCAGATTCTAAAATAAGATGAGTCTTCCTGACTTCAAGCCCTACTCCCTATCCACTGCAATACATATATTTATAAGTCAACATGTCTATTATACATATATATGTGTATGTACATATACATATATATAAAGAGATGTGTGTATGTGTGTTGACCTACAGTTATAAAAGAGTATGTGTTTGTGCACCTGGCATGTTTTAAACCAGCACCCAGTTAAGGCCCACCTTGTCCATTTGATACACTTCTTTGATTGTGAATACCTACCTTCACAGTCCTGATGTCTAGAAAAACATGGCTCCTGAGCGTGGTCTCAAAGCTTGTTATCTGACCCAAGCAGCATCCAGCTGGTAGCTATCAGCCAGTTCCCTATTAATAGCCAATTATCTTGGGGACTTAATTAGCCTGTGGGCTGTGTGGCCAGGATCTTCCCAAAATAGTCTTAAAAACAATAGACCACAAAATACCAAAATGCAGGGATCAATTAATTTTTCAATGGCCATCAAGGAATTTTGCTTCCTCTGTATCCCATTATACCTGTATGTTCACTGCTGCAACTGATAGGGGCATAAAAATTGATTGGACTGGTCTCATTGTGGCTGGGGAAAAAAATGAATGATAGCCATTTCCACAGAAGAACAAGAGATGCTACATAAATCTGCACCTCAAACCAGCAGAAAAGAAAAACGGAGTCCTGGTTTTCCAGTCTTTAGTGAGAGCTGAGAGTTATCTTCTTTGGAGAAAGTACCAAGCTACGAAGAATATACCAGCTCTATAGATATTTTCCGTTTTTCTAGTGCCTTGGAATGAGATGTAAATTGGGTTTTGAACAGGTGGATCAATAGAAGGAAGGCAGCTCAGTATGCATTTTCCCCACCCCTTCATCTCTGAATTCAAACCCAGTGGCAGGAACACTAGAGAAAGCCTCTCCCTTCCCATGTTCCCTTGAAAGATTTCTTTAGTTATCCTGGTAAGACAGGTGACAGCAAGAGAATTTAATTATTTTTAAGTGCATAATCCTGTATCTGTGAAATGGCACAGAAGAGTATGAGAAATCATCAGCGCCCAGGAAGCGGTGGGATCTAATTGCTTCCCATTCCTGACCCTGATGTAATTTGGGAGGACATGGATCAGGGTGGGCTTAGAATCTGTGAGACTCAGAGATGCCCAGAGTAAGTGAGTGAGCATCTCTCCAAAGTATGCCCTCCTTTTTGAGGGCACTTCCCATGCATTCAGAGCTGTCACTTCATCTCCAGTGACCAATGAGGCAAACCTCATTGCAGATTAATCCTGACCTTGGACAGCTTAGCTCTGTAAGAGAACACACTTCCTCCAGCCCTCCCAGGACAGCAGCATAGCAATCCAGGCGGTTCTGTCCCTGCTTTACCTCTTGGCCTTTCCAAGCAAAACTTGTCTCTGCCTCTGGACCTAGAGAGAAGAGGGAGGAGCCTCATGGAGGACTCCCTGGGAAGACTCCCAACATAAAATTTCCCTTTCTCTTTCCCCAATTAGTTTCCCTGTGTTCATTAAGGCCTTGTGATCTAAACAGCAGCTGCAAGCAGCAAAGAAAACCGAATCCCAGAAGGTCACATCAGGTCACTCCTTCAGAAACGCCACAGCAAGTAAATCTTAGGCATTTGTGCCTAATTCCCCAGGGGAGTGTGTGCCTCCATAACTCAAAGGGTTTCTCCTTACTAGTCTCAAGATTGGAGGGCTCTCTGGGATGCATTCATTGTTTGTTTCATCTAGTAATTTTGGCAAAGTATTTAAAAAAGCTGAGTACCTACTGCATAGTCATGTATCCATAGGAGGTTTCATTCTAGAATCATTCAATAATAGCAGCTAACACTTATACGGTGCTTAGAGACTTGAAAAGCCCTTGAACTCCCATCTTACAGATGAAGAAACAAAGGTTGAGAAATGGTAACTGACTCATCCAGGGTCCCACAAGCAGTTGGCATACGTATCTACCTAGGGTGTAAGTCCAGCATGCTCTGTCCACTGCACCCCCTTGCTGACCCAGCATTTCACAAAACTCATAGCCTCTCAACACGCCTTCCACACAGCGAGGAGACAGGTACCAGTATTTTTCTCTCCATTTCACAACAAAAGAAAGCAAGGAAGAGAGAAACAACTTGTCTAAGGTCATGGAGCAAGTCAATGACAGGGCAATGAAGGAAGTCTAGCTAACCAAAATCTATGAAGACTACCTTAGAGGCTTGCTGCAGCAAAAATAGGGCTGGGACACCCTACACTAGATAAACATTACATTAACTCTGAAAAAGGCTATGGAGGGGCAAGATAGTATGACCTTTACTAAGAAAGCTCTAGGGACAGCTAGGTAGTGCAGTGGATAGAGCACCAGCCCTGGAGTCAGGAGGACCTCAGTGCAAATCCTGTCTCGGACACTTACTAGCTATGTGACCCTGGACAAGTCACTTAACCCTGGTTGCCTCAGTTTCTCATCAGGAAAAAAAAATGAACTGGAGAAGAAAACGGCAAACTATTCCAGTATCTTTGCCAAAAAAAAACAAACAAAACCAAATGTGGTCACAAAGAGTCAGACACAACTCAACTCAACAAGCAATAAATATTCCATGAACATACTATAAGCCATGATTTAAGTTCAAACAGTAAATGGAAAAATCAAGGGAATTAAATCTGAAGGACCTTTGAGATCATCAAATCCAACTTTGCCCCATTTTACAGATGAGAAAATTGACACCCAGAGAAATGGAATGACTTTTTCAAGGTCACACAAGAAAGAGTCTGACCTCCATACTTAATTCAAATCTAGTGTACTTTCCATTGTACAAAGGGTCAAGATGTGAACTCAGCTCTTTTGATTCCTGGCCCACTTGGGATGTCCACACCCCATTTAATGTTACATTACTTCTGTCCTTTGGAAAGGAAGGATATCCCCTAATCTGTAGGTTTCTAGTTCATATTCATAACACTATGCCTTATGCCTTTATACTAGAGGTCTACCTACTACAGCTCCACCATACATGACTAGTATTCCTGGTATCAACCCTGCCCTCAGACAAAGGATACTGCAAGACTCAAATCCAATTCAATTATTCTTTTCCTCTCCCCAAAGTGACTCCATGATTTTGTTCTTGTGTTTATTTGTTTTTCAGGATTCTCAAAAAGACATGACCTATTTAGCTAAAAGATTGGGAGGAAAAGAAAGGTGGTATTACAGATGCAAAGGTCATATACAGAAGAGGCTAGGGGAACAAATTTAACAAACCATCAATCAACAAGCACTTATTAAACTCCCATTTTGTGCCAAGTACTGTGCTAGGTGCTGGAGAGAAACATCATTGAAACAAAGAAGCCTATATCTTTGAGCAAGCAGGAACCCAAAAAGAAAAAGAATTCTTCAAAAATGTTTCAGGCTCTGGAAATAACTATCACATCCTCATTACACACAGTGCATTGTGTTAAATGTTGAGGGAAGGGGAGTTACAAACAGGGATATGCCCACAACTGTCTAATAACCAGCTCTCCAGAAAAGAAACTTTACGTGGGACACACTTTTAAGTTTAATATTCATTATAAACACTTTCTCCATAACTTTCTTCAGCCTAGGCAATCAACAAAACCATAAAGCAAGCCTTGATTTGCAGTATTTGCTGATTTCCACAGAGAATGTTCACATTGAAATTTTTAGTGAGACTAATTGGGGAAAGAAAAAGGGAGATTTTATGTTGGGAGTCTTCCCAGGGAGTCCTCCATGAAGCTCCTCCCTCTTCTCTCTAGGTCCAGAGGCAGAGACAAGTTTTGCTTGGAAAGGATTTCCCAGGAGCTGACTCCAGCATCCCCTTGCATATAAAATTCCTGCCCTCAAGGAGGTTACTCTCTTGCTAGGAAGATATGTCTGCGTGGAAAAGAACTATGTTGTCACAAAAGGGGGCATAATCCCAACATAGCAAAAAGTACAGGATTAAAAGAATTTAGAAATCACTCTAATCTAGGGTTTTCAGGGATCTTACAGGTCACAGAACTGAAAGCACTAAAGGACCTTGGAGGTTATCTAGCCCAACCCCCTTGGTTCAATTCAATTCAACAAACTTTTTTTTTTTAACACATGAGGAAACTGAAGCCCAGAGAGGCTAAATCACTTGCCTCAAATCACACAGGAATTAATTAGCAGAGCAAAGATTCAGAACCAGCTCCTCTAACTCCAAATTATCTGCTTTCTCCACTAAAACAAAGATTTCATGGGATTGCAGGATTTTAAACTGGGATGGATCTTGGCAAAGGTCTAGCCTCAAACGCTCTCTGGATAGGTAAGGATTTTAACTGGCTCTTGAAAGATGGACAGGCTATTTCCCAGCAGAAGAGAGGAGGAAAGGCATTTGGGCTATTTCTGCTAAGGGCACCCCAATCCTTCCACTCACCCATATTTGTAACTTAGAAACCACCCTCCTCCTTCATCTTCACTCAGTCCCCATCTCCAGGTAGTTGCTGATTCTACAGGCCCCACATCCCTTACCTATCTCCTTTTCTCTAATCAAGCCACAACCTACTTGAGACTTCCAGCCCCTATGCAACAAACAGCCTCTGAACTGGTCCATCTGCCCACATTCTCTCTTCTCTCCAATCCATCCTCCATGCAGCTTCCAAACTGATATTGGTTCCAATCAGCTTCCAAGCTGATCTGGTCACTCCCTCACTCAAAAATCTTTTGTGGCTCTCCATTATCTCTATCGCAAAATACAAACTCTCCTGTGTGCCATTTAAAGCCCATGACATCCAGCCTCCTACCTTTTGAGGAATACAACATATCCCTTTCCCGGATATCTCCTTCATATTTAAGGCAAACAAAACTACTCGCTGTTTCCCATTTCCTGCCTCCATACCTTTGCAAGGCACTGCCCTCCACACCAAAGACAGAGGAATGAAAAGAGGAAGTTTATGTTACAAAGAGTGCTTAGGTATTGCCGCTACTTCTGTAGCAGACTGGCTAGCTTGGCTTGAGCCCTTTGAGGCTGTTTACCAACAAAATATGGATAATAAGAGAGAAAAGGTTGTGGATTCTGGGAGAAGTTATATTACTAAATGCAAGAATTTAATAATAGCTCTATGAGTGATGCATGCAGAGAGAATTTTTATAATAGTACTGGCTACATATTTTAATAAAGTCTATTTCCAAGGGCCTGCAGCATTTTAATCCAAGCCTTTAAATTCCCATTGGCTTCCTAAAAAAAAAATGCAATTACCCTCAAGGCTAAAATTCTTTTTACTTTTACTAAGTCCCAAAGTAAATTTAGTTTCTTTTTTAAAAGGATTTTTTTTAATTCATGTTTTTTAAGTTACCCAAATTGAAAACAAATGATACAGAGTGAGGGAAAAAAAGAAAAAGTGAAAACATTCTCTGTGCTTGCTCATCATTAAGATACAGTTTACAAAAACATCTCAAACTCTATTATGCTCCCTCCTCAACTGGAAATCTGAGATTCGTTGAGTTGGAGAGGAGGGAAAGCAAATACCAAAAGACTAATTCAAAATAAAAGCATACTTTAAAAACCTTTACCTGGCTTTTTTATAGCACATTAAACAAATCCAATAACCTTTTTTTTTTATTACAAAAAGAAGCTATTTATCCTCTAGATGTCATTTAGATTATGAATGAGGAGAAGTTTTATTTATACTCAGGTTCCCCTTTTTCTTCCCAAAGGTTAGGTGAATAGAGAAGGGCCCATAACACTTTCAAATAAAAGAGCCTGGGCCTCCCATCATAGTGAAAGCAGCTTAAAGCTGTCAAGAACCTTAGAGGGGAAAGGCTTAGATTTGGAGGCCGACCAGTCCAACCTCCCAGCCAGTACATAAAGCCTCACTATCACAAAAATTACAGATCAAGAGATGGAAGGAGACCTTGGAGGCCATATGATCCAATTCCTTTGCTCTATAAAGAGATACAATGATTGACCAAAGGTCATACAGGCAAGTTAAGTGCCAGCAAAAAGGTTCAAAGTCCGGTCCTCTGACTCTCAACTTTAGTGGTCTTTCTACACTACGCCCCTCATTCATCCTCCACTTATGCTGAATGGTCTTTTGTGTAAATTATTTCACCCCCCCCCCAAAGGTCTCAGTTTCCTCATCTGTTATGAGAGGAGTCTCATAGGAATCTCATAGGAATCTGTTAGCCATTATTTCTAAGGGCCCCTTCCAGAGTTCTCACATGCCTCCATGGATTCCAGTAAGGCCTTCCTTCTGCCTACCTTCTGCTTTGACAAATAGAGTCCACAGTGGGGTATAGGGTATTGAGAAATAGAAATTTCCTCAGGTTTTTGCATGTGCAAAGTAAGACTTTTCCTGCAATTATGAATAAGCACTCAGCATGAAAGCCTGGAGTCCTGAATTCATTCAAAAATCTATACTATTTTTCTCTAATAAGCAAATTTTCCCATCTGAGGCACACAAGACTGCCATTGGTCAGGAAACAATCTCCAAGCTGACAATCAGAAACTATTCCTGAGCCAATGATTAATGTACCTATAGGATTTCTCCTACACTTTTCAATTCTTCCCTATCCTATCAGGCAACCTTAACCACTTAGCCACACAACCTACTACCTACACCTTAACAGTCCCTGACAGCTTCAACAGTCTCTCCCGCAAGGGACAGAGATAATCAGTCTTCTCTTTCCTTTAAGGCAGTTTTTCTCCTTTGAGGGAAGGCTTCCCTTGGCTTCCCTGTCACAGCTTAGAGGACAAGAGACCTACCCTCCTTCTTCCATCAAATTCCCCCTACATTTCTCTCTCCTACTAACATTTCACAAATTCAGAGAAGTTTTAAGTTGGAAGTCCAAACTCTGCCACCTCCATTTTATAAATGAGAAAACTGAAGTGGAGAGAGGGAAACTGATTTTTGCTAAGTCACGAGGAAGTGCAGTGCCAACCCACTGCCCATTACTGAAAACAGCTGGCTGAATGAGAGACCAGAACCAGGCCAGAAAAATCTTGGGAATGAGCTCAGAGGAAGGTGGGACCAAATCACTGCTGGGAAAGTCCTCTCTCAAAGGAGGCACTTAAGTTGCCATCAGGGTCAGAGAGCAAATAGTCTCAGCATTTAATGTTAAGAAAGTTCAGAGCCTTAAACACCTTCCTATAGCTTCTCTCCATTATAAACAACTGTATACCTCCATCCCCTTCTCTCCAGGCAGGGATTGGAAAAGAACAAACACGTGGACTGAAGTCAAAATGTTTCAGTGGCTCTGATTAATAAGGTATCACCTTAATAGCATGAGAGATGTACAACTGGCATTTTGGGGGCCCCACTGTATAGCTTAACTGTACAGACCAGTCACTGTGAATTCAACTGTTCTAGTTCCATCAAGAGTGTCATAGTTACACATATATGCACAAACATGGGCAGTCACCTCTCAGGCATAAACACTCACAAATATTCACAGGACACAGCCAGAGAGTCTTAAAAGCTAGAAGAGACCTCAGAGATCATTCAGTCCAGCCTCCTCATTTAAGAGATAAGGGAAGCAGGCCTTGAGGAGTGAAGTGATTTGTCCAAGGTCACAGTCATTTCACAAATAAAAAAGAGAGAAAGGGGTGGGGGTGGGGGGAGTATGAGAAACCCAAAAGGAGGGAATTTAATAAGATGGGAAATTTTTTAAATGACAAGAACCCTGTCAAAATGGGTAGCCAGAAAAGCAGAATAAAGCAGACATGAGAAGAAAGAAGAAAAATTCCTCTAGTTGGTAAGTTATCTGAGGAGACAAAAAGGAAAGAGGGAAAAAAGAATGAAGCATAAGGGGAAGGAAGAACAGCCAAAAAGAAAGAAAAAAGGACAGCAGGGAGAGGAGAGGAGGGTGGGAGAGAGGGAAAGAGGAAGAGAGAGGGGGAGGAAGAGAGAGACAGACAGAGAGAGGGGGGGGGGAGAAAGAGAGAGAGAGAGAGAGAGAGAGAGAGAGAGAGAGAGAGAGAGAGAGAGAGAGAGAGGAGAGAGAGGGGAGAGAGAGAGAGAGCTATGAGTTGTAAAACAGGAAAAATAAGAAGTGGGGGTGCTCATTACATGCAAGCTTAAGGTAATGAGGTACAAAGCAAACCTGAGAAAGTTCAGGTCCCTGCAGGCATCATTAACTACATTACATGGAGCAGGAGAACAACCTGGGGAAAAGGAGAAAAACTCTACAGATCTATGCGTAGCAACAGCATCTAAGTGATCAAAAATTATCCCGTGGAGAAGAGTGGAGGGAGATGGAGCTGAGGTTGGATTTTGGATTCGAGGGGTAGCTGTCAATTCCCTAGGCTCAGATCCTTTCTCCATGTGTTTCTCCTGCCTGCCTTATTAGATTGAAAGTTTCATCAGAATGAAATTGCTGTACACACACACACACACACACACACACACACACACACACACACACACACACTTGTTTATCTCCCCCAAAGTACCCATTAGGCTGCTCTTTAATGTTGGCTGGCTGGCCTGAATACCCACTGCCCAAAGGAACTCATCCTCATCCTCCAGCCCCTCAGTGACTAAAGTGACTGGGAAGAAGCAGGACAGTGATTCTGCGGACCCGAGGGGAGATGCTGGGAGCGGGGTGACCTGGCTCCTGTCAGGTGAACTGAAGGGACCTGGGGCGGAAGAGCCACCTGCATTGAGGTTTTCCTAACTCCCTAACAAGACGAGCCGATCTCTCTTTGCAGTTAGTTATTTTGTGGAGCACAGAGAAGGCATGCACATTCCACTTTCAGAGTCTAGCAGCTGCAGGGGTCCTGAAGCAGATTTTAGGAAGGGAGTGACAAAGCAGAGGCAAAGGAGAGAGCAGCAATCACAGCAGTGGTTCTACCTCCCCCCCCTCCCTTTCAGCCCCCCCAGTTCGGTCACCTTTCAAGCACTGACCGAGAGTTGTTTGGCAGGATGGGAGATCATCCCAAAGCCTCTTCACCGGGGCAGTTTAACTGCCAGTGAAGATGGAATATGAGTTTAATAGGCGACCCAATTAGACAGGACGTGGCCGCACCTCTCAGTTCTCAGGCTAGCCCGCTCACCCCTTTTTCTCAGTCCCCAGCTCCGGGTCAGAGAGCAGGTCCGGTAGTGCCCCGGAGATGCGAGACGGCAAGAAGTTGTGACCACACTTTGCCACGGCGCCCGGGGCCACGAAACCCCCACGCACAGAAAACCACACACACACACACACACACACACACACACACACACACACACACACACACGTACGTCAGAAGATTCCCTTGAGCTATTTAAGATCTGAAAACATCTAGCAGTTGCAGCCGCATCCAGCAACTTTCCCGGCCAGCTCAGCCCCCAAAGCCCGCAAGCCGAGCCCACCCCACTAGTGCCCGCTGCCCACGGCTACCGACCCAGCAGCACGCCCAGAGCTCTCCCCTCCCCGACCTCTCCAGCTGCTTACCTTGGGGGTCTGCCCTTCGGGTCCCGGGGCCACCTCCAACTTCCTCTGGACTCCCCACAGGAGCAGCAGCACCGCGATCCACAGCACCCCGAAGAGAGTGAGCGCCAGGCGGCGGTTCAGCCTCCTCATGGTCCCGCCCCGCTTCCCTGCCGGAGGATGCCCCCGGGCGGCCGGGGTCCGCAGCCCCGCGGGGAGCGGCTTCGGCAGGGGGCCCCCACTCTCGGCCAGGGGGAGAAGGGGAACGTTGTGCTGCTGCTCCGCCCTGGGCGCTCCAGGACACGCGCAGGGGACGCGGAGGAGACCCGGGCGGGAGGGCTGCGCGCTCGGAGCCGGGGAGCCCGGGGAGCCTGGGGAGCTAAGGCTGCAGCGGCTGTAGACGTCTTTCCCGCTGTGTCTGCCTACTCAGCTGCTGCTGTTGCTGCCGCCGCCGCCGCTGCTGCTGCTGCTCCAGCCGCGAGAGAGGGAAACTGACGCGAGCTGCAGAGAGAGAGCAATCGCAGCCAGTGCCTGACTCCCCAGGAGGAGGAGGAGGGCGGAGGAGAGGGCGGGGGGGGGGAGGGACAGAGTGACCCCCGGGGAGAAGGGGAGGGAAGCGGGGAGAGGGGGCGCTACCGCCGCCCGCCGGACCAGTTTTGGACTGCGCTATTTTAATTGTCACTACCCCCACCCCCCAGCCCCCGCCAGACAGAAGAGTCCTCCCCAGTTAAGCGCTATTTGTTGGAAGGGTTGGGGGTGGGGTAGGGGCGTGGAGCACCCCCTAGCGCCCACCAGCCCCTGCTGCATCTGCCCGCTGAAAAACCCTCTCGGGTCAGAAGGGAGAGACATTCCTGGAGGCTGCTCTTGCTCGGGGTGAGAAGCTCCCCTGGTAGTGCCCCGGGGCACTTCCAGCACGCGCCAGGGTCCCGGAGCTCAGGGGCCAACTTTGGAGGCACCCCTGAAGTGAGATCCCTGTGCCTCTTCCTACGTCTCATGCACCGGGACACGACCTTCACCCTTCCTGTCCGCAGGTGCAATAAAGCATTTCTGCAAAAAGAGTTGGTTCATATTTAATTAAAAAAAAAAAAAACTATATCACCGTGTCGCTCAAGTTTTTTCCCCCATAATTGTCGCTTAATGTTTTAAGGTTTCGTATTTTCGTATTTTTTTCAAGACTGGGGTCTCAGGCACAGCAATCCAGCTCCACCTGCTGACTTTGCAGCGAGTTCTTAGAATGTGGCCCTGGGGCAAAGGAAAGTATGTCCAGCAGCCCAACAGCCCTCCACTGAAAAATCATTAACTGGGCTCATCTCACTTCCATTTCCACGTGGAATAAGAAAGCAGGTAGAAGATGTTCTCTTAATTGCCTAGTCTAATGGCCTTTCTCTTAATCCTCATCCTTCTTGACCTTTTAGCAGCCTTTGTCACTGTTAACTTCCCTCTCCTCTCTGGGATTTCCTGATACTGCTCTCACTTGGTTCTCCTAATTGTCTGAATGTTTCTTGTAGTGATAAGAACAACAACAATAATTAACATTTATATAGTTCTGTAAGATTTGCCAAGCACTTTACATCCATTATCTTTTTTGATCCTCACGACAACTGTGTGTTAGATGCTATTATCCCCATTTAACTGCTGGTGAAACTGAGATATTAAGAGACTTGCACTGGGTTGAACGAAGGTCCTTTGAATGCATTATGCCAACTAGTTAGTTGCCAGTTTTTACTAGATCTTCATTAGGTATCTTTCAAGGCTCTATCTGGAGCTATCTTCCCTTTTTCTCTTTTCTATCTCACTTGATGATCTCATCGACCCACATGAGTTTAATTATCCTCAGTATGTAGATGATTCTCAGATCTCTATATCTAGCTCTAGTCTCTCTCCTGAGCTTCAATCCAAAGTCACAACTGACTCTTCGACATTTCAATCTGGCTGTCTCAGAGGCATCTTAAACTCAACATGTCCAAAACATAACTCATTATCTTTTCCCCCAAACCTACCCATCTCCCTCTTACTCTCCAGGTCACCACCGTCAAATGAGTCACCCAGAATCACAACCTTATTGTCACCTGCACTCCTCCCTCTCATTTGCCCCACGTATCCAATCAGTTGTCAAATCTTGCTGTTTCTGTCTTCATAATATCTCTTCTACATGTGCCCTTACCTCCACTCACATAGGCACCACCCTAATTCAGACTTCATCATCTCCTGCCTAGACCATTTTCATAGCCTTCTGACTGGCCTCCATGCTTCAAATTTCTCCCCATTCCAATCCATCCTTCACGAAAATTCCTGAATGATTTTCCTAAACTGTGGGTTTGATTGTGTCAGCACCACCAGGACCACCACTTCCATTCAGAAGCTTCTCTTGTTTCCCTATTACCTCTTGGGTGGTTCGTTAAGGCCTCTGTTGGGCATACTTAGACCCTTCCTTCCTTTCCAGACTTCTTATACTTCACTCCCCTCTACACATCTGATGGCCCAACTATAGCATTTTGACTCTTTCTCATATTTTATTTCAACTCCCTATATTTGCTCTGGCTGTCCCCCATGCTTTGGGATGTTCTCTCTTCACCTCAGCCTCTCAGCTTCCCTGACTTCCTTAGACTGGATTAAAAATCTGGTGTGGTAGCCTATAATCTCAGCAACCAGGGAGACTGAGACTAGCAGGTCTCTTGACCTTCAGAGTTCTGAGCTGGTTGAATTGAATATGCAGTTGGTTAAGCACTAGGTTCTGCATTAAGGCAGCTAGGTGGCACAATGGATGGAGTTCTGGACCTGGAGACAGGAAGACCTGAATTCAAATCTGGTCTCAGACACTTACTACCTGTGTGACCTTGGGTAAGTTACTAAACCCCAAATACCTTGATTTCCCCATCTGTAAAAAGATGTAAAAAAAAGAGCTAGAGGAGGATACGGCAAGCTACTCCATTATCTTTGCCAAGAAAACCTCAAAAGGGGTCATGAAGAGTCAGACACAACTATAAAATGACTAAACAAATAAACAAAAAATCTGCATCAATATGAAGGGAAAAACTGAAGAAAAAAAAAAGAAAACCTCACTTGGGCCAGGAAGAAGAACCTCTCCTGGAGGCAGCTCTGGCTCCTGCCCAGTGCAGGAGCTCCCTAGGTGGAGCCCCAGGACACTTCCAGCATGAGCCAGGGACCCACAAGAGTCAACTTTGGCTGTATCTGCATGGAGGCATCCCCTCCATGGAGGAAGGTGGTAAGAATGAGCAGGTCCAACCTCTTAAAAGTATCAGTAGTAGTAGTGTCAGGTCCATGAGTAGCCACTGTACTTCCAGCACGGGAAAAATGTAATGACCCAGTCTTTGGAAAAAATATAAAGACAGCTCAAAAGCCACCTTGGGCAGAAGGACTTACCTTCTCCATCCCTACCACACTCAACGGGCCCATTGAGTTTTCCCCTTTAAAGTTCTCTTCCATTTCCTTTGTATGTATCTTATATGTGACTTTCTATACACGATTTCTCTCCCATAAGGATGAACTCCTTGAGGTAAGATTCTGGTTTTTTTTTTTTAATTTTCTCTGTAACTCCAAGCAATTAGCACAGAACTTGGTAAATATAAGTGCTCAATAAATCCTTGCAACTTGATTGACTCTGATCCACAAAGGGATCTGACTATCCTCTCCATTCAAACAATTTCTGTGAAAGAGCAATGGCAGAGTTCCCCAATTTTAAACTATTTTATGCCCCTCTCCCAAACCTCTTAGGCTAAGTTGCTCTTAAGGCATTTAGGGAAGGAAGGAATAGGGAATTATATCGCATCTACAATGTGCCAAACAGTGCTAAGCACTTTTCATAATTATTCTTTCATGTAATCCTCATCACAACTCTGGGAAGTAGGTGCTATTATTATCCTCATTTTATAGTTGAGGAAACTGAGAGATTAAGTGACTTGCCCAAGGTCACACAGCTAGTTAAGTATCTGAGGCTACATTCCTGGCTCCATTTGGAGCCAAAGCTGTCAAAGTTGACATTGGATTTGATGTGAAGAGAATGGCCTTCAAAGGGCACAGGAAAGCAGCTCCTCTTTGCCTCGGGCTCTCAGAAGACTGAGAGGAACTGTTAAACATCCAGTGTAGGAAGCACCATGACATAATGGGAGAAGCCCTGGACGGAAAGCCAGGAAACCTAGGGTCTTGTCCTAGTACTGCTTTTAAGTATTTGTGGGACCATAAGCAATTTAAGCCCTCTGAGCTGTGGGATTTTAAAGCCTCCAAATCTGTTCCACTCCTAGCAAAAGCTGCTGGACTGGCAGCTTGAGATAAAAATCTTCTGTAACAGCCAAGGATGGTTTTGACCCAGGAGCCCAAGAGGCTGTGAGCCACACCTTTATTCCAGAGGATCATAAAATATCATAAAATCACAGACATATTTAGAAGGAAATTTAGAGACAATCTAGTCCAAACCCAGTCTTTTTATGTTTTACAGATAAAGATACTGTGTCCCAGAGAGGTTTTGACTTGTCCAAGGTCACACAGATAAAATCCATCCCTTGACTGAATCCGGCAAGGGCAATCCTCATTGCCTCTGATTCATCTGGAAGATAATGAGACCCACTATTATGAAAAAGACAAGGGCAGCTAAATGTCATAGTAGATGGCCCTGAAGTCAGGAGGATCTGAGTTCAAATTCCACCTCAGACACTAGCTGTGTGACCTTGGGCAAATTACTTTTTCACCCCAATTGCCACACACACACCCCCAAGAAAAAGGAGAGGAAAAAAAGAAAAAGACATCCTCTTAGATGAGGGCTGTCCATATTCATCATAGTCCAGAGGAAAGGCTGAGGCACTAAGAAAGGAGGGAGAAGCGCATGCCTTTAATGTGTTTTCTATGTGTTGTCTCAGTGGTAGCCTCCATTCAGGAAGCACCATTCATCCCTCTGTACTGCCAAGTACTTTATAGTTGGATAGACCGAGCACAATGCCCCTTCCATCACCCCCACCCCAGGGATTGTCTGACTGAAATGCAGTCAGCCCCTAGAGCTGCAGGGTAGCAATGTTATACAGTCAGCTGCACAATGTTTTATGATGAGGCTCCTTTGTAACAGATGGCAGACAGTTATACAACACTACCAACAAGCTTTTTTAGGTGGTACAACTCACCAGACTGCATATTGAGGTGGTTGGGATGTGTCATCCTGGCTGGTTGACAGCTGGGGGAAGCAAACCACGAGGGGGTTGGATGAGGGAGAAGACTGCAGACAAGCTGAGGGGAGGGATAAAACAAGGACTCTGTCCTGGGAGCCTGATCCCAGCTGTGATTTACTTTGTCCTTAACCCAAGCAGAGATTTCCTTAGCCAACTGATAGTCCTGAAGGAAAGTAGTTACACTTGTGTATAATCACCTTATCTTGCAAAATATATTTTTATCCAGTTTTGTCAATCCCACAGTGTCTGGTGTAGTGAAAAGAGCCCTGACTCTGAAGTTAGAGCTGAAAGAGATCTCAGAACCCTTCTCTCCCAGTCCCCTCATGTTACAGATGAGAAAACTGAGGCCAAGGGAAGGGAAGGGACTTGCCCAAGGTCACACAGATAGAAACTGACAGCAGTGAGTGTTTGAACTCAGATCCAGTAACACCCAAATCTATCGATATTTCGACAGGGAGCCCAAAATCTCTCAGAGATTTGTTCAGTTGTTTTTCAGTCTTGTCTAACTCTTTGTGATCCCATTTGGTATTATCTTGGCAAAGATACTGGAGTGATTTGCCACCTCCTTCTCCAGCTCATTTTACAGATGAGGAAACTGAGGCAAACAGGGACTTGCCCAGGGTCACACAGCTAGGCAGTCTCTGAGGCCAGCTGAGTCTTCCTGACACCAGGTGCACCATTCTATCCACTGGGCCACCTAGCTGCCTACCTGTCAGAGAATCCAGGTTCAAATGTTGGTGCTTCTGATACTTACCTGTGTGCACTTGGGCAAGACATCCCAGACTTCAGTTTTCTCATCTTTAAAATTAAGGTGTTGGACTAATGGGCCTCTAAGATTCTTTCCATCTCTAGAGCTAAGATCTTATGATCTTTCATTAGGAAGGAAACAAGGTGATGGGAAGTGGAGGAGGGAGAAAGATTTTAAAATCGCAAGCCAGGCTGGTGGGCAGCTTCCTTAGCACCCTGTCCCCACCAGACTCCTCTCAGGGTTGAGCCAGAACATTTTGGTCAAATGCTTAGGACCTCCACCAGTCTAGAGTCCAGGTGACCCTTGATGGGTACAAGCTATCGATGGGTGGTCGGTACCAAGTCATTTCTTTCAGCCCAGTATGGGGTGGAACAGCCTCTAAGGAATGATTAAATCAGACAGAGGCTGGGGAGAATGAATGCCTGTGCAAGGACCCTCCTGGAACACCCTCCCATCACATCTCAGCCTTGTCACCCTTTCCCTGGCTTACCCCTTTCCAAGCTCTGAGCGAGCTGCTCTCTCCTTGCAGCCTAAGACATTTAGGAGCACATTGGGTATTGGAGCAGATGTGACTCATTCATGTTAGTATAAAACTATAGAATTGCGCCCATTAAAGCCAGTAAAAGCTGTGTAAAGCAACATATGGAGTGAATGTGTGCTGAGGCTGTCAGAAAGCTGGGAAGTCCGATGCATATGTTGGATGGTGGATTTTCGACACCACGCTTTTAAAAAATTTCCTTTGAGTTGTTCCCTTGTTACTCATGCTCATTTCCAGTTTCCTGCGTGGCCTTCAGCTTTTGTTCCTTTCTAATCAGATTTCCTCTGTGTTCCTCTTTTCTTTGACCACTGCACAACTTCAGGCAGCCTCTGTGTGTGTGTGTGTGTGTGTGTGTGTGTGTGTGTGTGTGTGTGTGTGTGTGGTCTCTTTCTATCTGTATTTATTGGGTTTGCCACAAATAGAGAGGTATCCTTTTTGCCAACATGAATTTGCCAACAATGAAATTTCATTAACTATGGTATAAAAAAGTCGACACTCATTCCGCCTCCTAACCACACCCACCCACCCACTTCTGGGTTCAAAGGAGAAGCTACCGCTGGTGGCAGCAGAGATTTACAAAGTAAAGAGGACATAAAACAAACGCTGACCGACCAGCTAGCCATAGGAAGGACTTTCTTGAAGTCAGAGGGCCAACAGTGAGCCTCAAATGCTTCATTTCTTTATTCCACGGTGGTTCCAATAGAAGACTTTTGGAACAGCTGTCATAGGTAGCCTGCTCTGACCAGATCCCAAAGTTTTAAATAATATATTAGCATAGCATTTGGAGACACTGTGATACAGTGGGAAGACTGGTCCTCTTTGGAGTAAGGGGACCGGGTATCAAATATTACCTCTGATGCTTTATCACCTGTGTGACCTTAAGCAAGTCACTTAAACTTCTTTGGCCTCAGTTTCCTCATGAGGAAAGTAAAATGAGGGGGTTGGACTAAATGATCTCTGAGGTCTGGTTCACTTTTGAGTCTATGGACCTTTTTCTGCTTTGATTCTCACTTTTTCTTAGTACTTATTATGTAGTGTCAAACCCAGATCTGTCCCAGTTCTCCTACTGTCTCCTTTTTAAAGATAAAATTTTAGCAGGGGGAAGGAAGGTTAAGGCATTTTCATAAATAAAATTAAATTTTCCCCAACTCACATTCAACTTGGTGGCACAGTGGATAGAGTGCTGGTCCTGGGGTTAGGAGGCCCTGGGTTCAAATCTGACCTCAGACACTCACTAGCTGTGTGACCCTGGGCAAGTCACTTCACCCTGTTTGCCTTAGTTTCCTTATCTGTAAAATGAGCTGAAGAAAGTAGAAAACCATTCCAGTATCCAAAAAGGGATCATGAAGAATCAGACATGTTTAAAAATACTAAACAAACGCACATACAGCCCTGGTGATAACGCTGTAGTCAAAGGAATAAAGTATTTTCTGCTTGCACAGCATAATTTCCTATCCTAGATGAGTTAGGGAAGAGTGATGTCCAAAACAAGGTTTACAAAGATGGCTAAGTTATAATCTAGGCATCAAGGGTGATGTAGTGGAAAAATACTTGCTCTGGAGTTGGTGGTCCTGGGTTCAAATTCTGCCTTTAAACTTTACTGCCTGTGTGACCTTGGCTACATTTATCCTCTCTTGACAGCTAGGTGGTGCAGTGAATAGAGCACCAACCCTGGAATCATGAAGACCTGAGTTCAAATCCAGCCTCAGACACTTAACACTTACTGGCCATGTGACCTTGGGCAATTCACTTAACCCCAATTGCCCTGCCCTCCCCCTTCCAAAAAGAACAAAAAAAAAAAAAAGAAAAATGAGAAAGATTGATTAGATGGCCCTGGAAGCCCCTTCAGCTCTAGGTGTATGATTCAATTGTCATTGTTCTCCCTAGAAGATGGAATCCAGACCTTTGGATTCACCTCAATTCATTGAGTATTTTTGGGGAAGCTGCTATGTGCCTAATGATTCAGTAGGTCTTTTAAAAATAAATAAAACACAGTCTCTGCTTCTAAGAGATTCTAATGTTATTGGGGAGATAGTATGTATAATTAGCAGCGTGGTATGGTGGGGGAAAGCAATGGATTTGGAGTTTAAATTCTGTCTCTCACTCACTGCCTGTGTGATTTGGACTGAGCCACTTTACCTGGTCTAAGCCACATTTTCCTCAAGGGTAATATTCTGGGGTTGTTCTACATGGCCTTCATATGTCTGAACTTCAAATATGATTCCTTTAAATTCCAAACTTTTTCTCTCATCATTCAAGGCCCCTCACAATATTGCTCCAAACTGCCTTTCCAAAATTATCTCCTATGCCCTTCAAGGCAGCTAAGTGGTGCAGTAGATTGAGTCTTGGGTCTGGAGTCAGAAAGACTCATCTTCCTGAGTTCAAATCTGGCCTCAGACACTTACTAACTGTGTGACCCTGGGCAAGTCACTTAACTTTGTCTCAGTTCCTAATCTCTAAAATGATCTGAAGAAGAAAATGGCAAGCCACTGCTGTATCTTTGCCAAGAAAACCCCAGATGGGGTCACGAGGAGCTGGACAACTACTGAAACAACTGCACAACAGCAACTGCCCTTCAAATATTCCAAGTTTCAGGTCAGTTTGATTTCTTGCTGCTTTCTAAACATGCCTTATCGATTTCTGCCTCTGGCTCCATACTTTGCTTGTGGTGATGTTTCCACCTGGAATTTCTTCTTTCCCTTAACCACACGTCTAGCCACCGGTCTAATTCTTATATATCTTTTACCATTCGACTCATATGGATCCTTTGGTCCTGATAGAGGTTAGGAAAGGACCCCAGAAGCCATCTGGTTCAATCCCCTCTCTTTCCAGGTGAGCTAACCAAGGCTGAGAGTTGAAGGGGCATACCTGAGATCACAGAGGTCAGAGGCTTTGGCTGTAGGATTTGAACTTGGGTATCACTGGTCTTCCCATTAAAGCACTCTGCCTTCTCCATCGAGTTTTTCCTGATGCTTCTCAACCATAAGTAATTTTTAACTTTTCTGTAATAAGATAGCACTTGGCACTTCTCGTTGCCATTTCAGTCTATCTTTTACTAAACATATTCATACCTGTCCTATCACCCCCTCGTGGATTATAAGCATCAGGAAGGCTGCAGAGATGCTCTAATCTTCTTTGTATTTCCCAGGAACCAGCACGGTACCTTGCATGCAACATGGACTCGATATTTATTGATTAAACAAGCAATGTAGTGATCTAATTTTCGAATATATAGATTAATCTTTCATTCCTTTTCTGTTGGTAGCACAGTAGCTAGAGCAGTGAGCCATGGGTTAGGAAGATCTGAGTTCAAATCCACCCTTAGACACTTATGAGTTATTTGACCCTGGGCAGGACACTGAACCTCTGCCTCAGTAAAATGAGAGGAAAAAATTAACCCTTATGTCCCAGAGTTGCTGCAGGGGTCAAATGAAATATTTGTAAAGCACTTAGCACAATGTTTGACACATTGTTAATTGTTTAGTTGTGTCTAACTTCATGATCCCATGGACCTTATCACTCTAAAACTGTCCACAGGGTTGTCTTGGCAAACATAATAGAGTGGTTTGCAGTTTCCTTCTCTGGTTGACTAAGGCAAACAGAGGTTAAGTAACTTACCCAGGGTCACATAGCTAGTAAGTGTCTGAGGTCACATTTGAACTCACATCTTCTTGACTCCAGGCCCAGAACCACTTAACAGCCTCCAACATGAAACATAATAGGTACTTAATAAATGCTTATTTCCTTCCCTTCTCCACCTTCTCTTGAGAATAATTTTTGGAGAGTTAGGGGGAGGTCCAGACTTGTGATTTCCTAGGTATAGAGAACTCCATGTATGGAAACTGTCCCCACTCCATGCCGATGGGCAGTTCATCTCTAATAGAGTCTTAGAGGGCTGTCTAGAGAGCTAAGAAATTAAGTGACTTAAGGGCAGCTAGGTGCCGCAGTGAATAGAGCACAGCCCTGGAGTCAGGAGGACCTGAATTGAAATCCGGCCTCAGACACAACACAAAAATTAGCTGTGTGACCTTGGGCAAGTCACTTAACCCCAATTGAGCTCCAAAAAGAAAAAAAAAAAGAAATTAAGTGACTTGCCCTGGCCACACATGTTGCATATGTCAGGCAGGCTTGAACTTGAATCAAGGACTTCCTATCCATTGAGCTATTGTACATCTCTGAACATCATTATGATGGGTAAATAAGATACCTGAATACAAAATGGTCAGATCACAAAAGGAAAGTCAGTCTGGCCACCAACCTTTTGTCTCTCTCATGGTTTTTTTTTTCTTTTTCTTTTCCAAAATGCTAGGTAAATATTAATTAAATAGATTATTTGAAAAGTATCTGTAGCATTTGAACTGAACTGTGCTGAATCACTGGGTGATATTAATGCTATTCCCCTGTGGGCAGAAGTTATTTTATTTTTATATACAAAATCCTTTTCCTTTTAAGGTTTTTTCCCCTCATGCTCAGACCTTTATTTTGGTCACCCCCAACTATTTCTACTTTTTTGTCACCCTTTTCTGGAGACAAGTAAAAGCAGTATTCCTTTTGTGCTCAGGAGAGCCAAATCCCATTCTCTGGCCTATTCTGAAGAAGGTGGGTTTTAACAATAATGGGAAGAAGCCTGATGAACAGTCCAAGCACAAATCCCCAAGGAGAAATAATGCATCTCTTTGAGGAAAAAAATAGCTTATACTTATGAGTTGGGAGACTTTCAATTTATAAAGGTTTCCCATTTCTTTCTAATGTCAATGTAACTCTATTCCAGGAGGTTTAGCCCTCTCCCTTTATAGGCAAGACCTGCAGAGTCTGGTGTGAGATTAAGATTCAGAAGCGATGAGTGACAGCCTTCAGTTTCCACTCCCCATACAACTACACAAGATCTTTCAAAGCCCAGGGGCTAATAGGGCTAAAATCATTACCCAGGGAAATGGGAAAGTTCCTATGGGTGATTTTTTTCCCCTCTTCATTGCTTTCAGGCCTGAATTCTAAATTGATTTCTGTAATAACTATTAAAGATCTTTTTAATTAAAGCAGGCATCCTCCTCCTTGGCAAACTTTTCTTGATGGCATCTCTGGTTAATTAAAGGTTTAAGCTGCAAAAAAGTGTTATACTTAGAACAAGGGGAGTAGCTTAAAGCAAGCCAGGGAAGGGCCCTGCTGTTTTCTACTGCAGAAATAAAGAGTGCTCCTTCAAAACAGGTGTCACCTTCTTTAGAGGCATGAGAGGCCCCATTAAAAGTTAATTTAAGATGGTTATTGCCTATTTTAATTTTTCTATTTCCCAAGAGTTCGTTTTTGCTTTCATTCTTACCAGTTCCATTTTTTCCCATATAAATATATGCATTAAAAGTGACATTGACAACACTTATTCTTCCTTCCCAAATTCTGAAGGCAGTTGATACATTTTGTATTTTAGAGCTGGAAGGGATTTTGGAGGTCTTCTAATCAAACTTCCTTATTTTGTAGAGCTGAAGCCTAGAAAGATTAAAACACTGGCTTGGGCTTAAAAAGTAGCAAATGACTGTTGTCATTTGAACCCAGAACCTTTGACTCTAACCTTAGAACTTTTTATACTCTGCCATGCTGATCAATACAATGGACCATCTGTTGAGTAGAGTATATCCACTAAATTATTTATCTATGTATCTATCTGTATGCATGTATATAGGCATGCATACATGTATATATGTATCCATCTGTCTGTCTGTCCATGCATCTATCAACTTAATCCAAACCTGTGATTTTATTGATGAGTCTTGATAAAGCTGATGAAGTATTTCAGCTACTACTGTTTATAGATGACATTCTACTGATTGCGCTGAGCTCTGGATCACTATAGGGCTTCCATAATGAAATCCATGTCAATGGAAATAAAATCAGCCTAGCAATTCATTCAAGAAAATTCAAGTGGATGAAGAATTCAGATCACAATGTGCAGTCAGATGGACAACCTACCAAATTAGCTCATTTCGGACAAGTACTTAAGATTGACAGCAAACTGGGTGGTACCTAGAAGAGGGCAGGTTGGAACACATTAAGGAAACTACACCTCACTCCCTTCCAATTCTCCTTAGCAATGCAGATGTGAAACTGTCCTACAATTTGTCATCTTCGAGAGCTACCCAAGACACTGAGATTTGCTCAGGGTCACAAAGCCGGTATGTGTCAAAAGCAGTAATGGAACCCAGTTCATTCTGACCCTGAGGTTGGCACTTTATCCTCTGAACCAGGTTGTTCCTTCTCTTCTCTTCTCTATTCTACTCACCTATCCCTCTACCTCCTCTCTTCTCCTCTCCTATACTCTCTTGTACTCTTCTGTTCTATATTTCTACACCACCATCCACATTATCACCATTCTCATTTGGTTTATCCTGTAACAAGTTATATCTTTCAGAACATGGCAAGCTTTAAGAGACTGAAGTCTGTGACAATAGCACAGATTGTATTGTGGAATAGGCACCAAACCAATGGCCTTGGCCTCACTGGAACTATAGTCTAATTAATATATTCAAGTCCATTTGTTGTTGTTACTTGTTTGGTCAAAAGGCTAGAGAATAGTTCAAAAGTTTTCAAACATATTTGTTTGAGACTATGATAAGTAGCTATTCCCTCCCTCCTTCCTCTACTGTATCCTACAAAAATCACCAGGATCAATGGAGAAAATGACTGCTTCTGATTATGAGACATCAATAAAGTGATGATATTTTAAATTAGTAGGTTTTACAGATCACTTTACTTTAATCAATTTCCCTTTTATCAGTCAACAACTTGCTTAGATAGGTCTCCTGAAGCTATTGAAATTGTATGCTGTGTTTTCTCATCTTTATCCTCTTTAACTTTCTAATCATCAGTGTTACCAAAAGTGGAATGGGTGGATCTTGAAGCAAATATTAGGCAACCACTTGGGTGTGCCACATTGAGGATTCCCTTTCAGTAACAGGTTGCACCTGCTGAGTTCCTTTTCATCTCTAGAGTTCTGTGATTTTGTAAGTTCTAGTTTCCATATAGATTTTTACCTTTGGTCCAACTTGTCAGTCTGACTACCCACATATGGTGGATTCAGACATCACATATGGCATTCACATTGAAGTCACTGAGTCTTAGTGGTTTAGAGGATCTTGTAAGTTCTTTATAGACTTTCTCTATTTTCTACTCTACAACAGAGGTTGGCATATATTCTGCAATTATCTTGATGGTAATCTGTCTAGCTATGCTTATCATATGCACTGCAAGGAAAGATGACCAAGTAAACCATAAAATAAGTTTTGCTGATGTTGTTGTTGTTGCCTTTGGGTGATCAAAAAACTAACTTTGCTAACCTCTTTATTTTTCTCTCTTGGGAGAAACTGTGAATTATCTTTGCATTTAGTTTCTATTTCTTTATGTATTCTCATTGCATTTACAGTGAGAAAAGTCAATATGGATATGGCTTGTTTCCTCCAATAGTGTATCAAATTTGATTGGGCAAAGCTCTCACATAAAGAGTTCAGACAGTTCAATTAAATTTTGTAGATGATCCAAAATCTTCCTCTTTTATCGATGCAATCCCATTGTCTCTATAGAAGTAGCAGAGAGGGAAAGGGAGGGGAGGAAGGACTAGGAATAAAAGACACTTGGTAGAGTGTTAGTTAGAGACAAGTTAAATGGCACAGGAGACAGAGTGCCTAATCTGGAGACAGGAAGACCTGAGTTCAGATCCAGACCCATATATTTATTAGCTGGGTGATCCTGGGCAAGTCACTTAACTTCCGTTTGCCTCAGTTTCCTCACCTGTAAGATGGGAATAATAATAGCACCTACCTCTCAGGATTATTGTAAAGATCAAATGAGGTAATAATTGTATAGAGTTTAGTACAGTGCCTGGAACATAGAGAGTGCTATACAAATGTTAGCTATTATGATATTGTTACTATTATCTGTTTCATAGGTTACCATGGCTGAAGAATTCATTCACCTGATAGCCAAATTTCTTATGATTCTCTCTGAATTTAACTAAGCTGGTCTTTAGACAACAGGCCCAATCTGACGGATTATTGTAATTTCTTAAAGGAATTTAACAGTTATAAAACATTTGCCATTAGATCTCCAAAACTAACTACTTCAGACAGCAAACATTCAGTACTTTGACAAAGAAGAGAGGCACAAAAATATCAATTTAGAATACAAATCATTCATAAAATATTAAGGAGGAATTTGATAGAAGAATAAGAAGCAATATCCTCTCCTGAAATAGTGGGCAATAGAGAATGAAAAAAAGCCAATTTATGGAAAGTTTGGCACAAGATTAAAATAAGATATATCACCTTCAAAGCATATATAGATAAAACTGGAAGGTAAAAAAACAAGTAAATATGAAACAGGACAGATTTTTTTCAGAATTTCTACTGTGACTTAATATTATTATCAATGATAGAGGTACTACCAATTTGGGTTCTACCAACTCAATACTACTGCTATATTGAGGATGAAATGGAACATGAGAAGATGAAGTTAGAAAATATCTGAGTCTGACCAAATACGTGTTTTAAAAAACCAGATACTAGGGGGCGGAGCCAAGATGGCGGAGTAGAAACAGCTCATCCAAGCCACTCTGCCCCCACATTCCCCCCAAACGATGTAAAAGGGGACTCGGAACAACTTCTGGAGCCCCAGCACCCACAGAACGACACAGAGAAGCTAAACTCCCGCTGAGGACAGCCCAGCAGCCCGGCAGGAAGGACCAGCACAGTGGTCTGGGACCTGGCAGCGTGCAGCGCGCAGAGTGCAGGAGCTGAGCCGAGCCCAGGTCCGCATGAGCCGAGGTTTTAGCCCCAGGGCGGCAGGGCCAGCAGCCAGCTGGAGGAACCCCAGAACACCAGGAGCTGTGGCGACTCCAGAATTATCAACATAGACTTGCCTGGGACAAAGTAAGAGGTTAGTGTCCTATGGACTTTGGGACTGGTATTAGGGAATGCGTCGGCTCCCACCCCTGGGGGCTAGAAGCCTCTGAGGACAAACACCATTTTGTAGTTTTCAGAGGCAGCTCCCACTCCCAGCCTGCAAATTCGTAGGGAGATCCAGCGATCAGTCTTGGGGGGTAATCGCCCTTGCTTTAACCTCCCTGGATCTGGATTGTGATCTAGGGTGGAAGTCGTGGGTGGGTTTACAGCTTGCCAGAAACGGAAGTTGCCCCCCACACGTTCGGGACGAAAATTCCTCTATCTGGCCCTAAAGCCATAGTGTGGCAACAAGCCCAAAAGTCAAGTAATTAAGTGGCAACATGCCAAGGCAAAGGAAACAGAAAAATGCAACCCTAGACTCCTATTTTGGGGGCATAGAGCAGGAAAAGGACTGTGAGGTCAGAAGTCCTGCTCCAAAACCCCAGGGGAAAACATGAGCGGGTTGCAGGCCATAGAGGACCTTAAGAAGGACTTTAAAAATCAAATAAGAGAAGTGGAGGAAAAATTGGAAAGAGAAATGAGAAGGATGCAGGAAAAGTATGAAATGAGGGTTAACAGCCTGACTGAGGAAAAGAACACCTTAAAAAATAGACTAACTCAAATGGCAAAGGAGGCCCAAAAGGGCAATGAGGAGAAGAATGCCTTAAAAAGTCGAATTTGCCAGATGGAAAAAGAATCTCAAAAGTTCACTGAGGAGATTCATTCCTTCAGAGTTAGACTGGAGCAAATGGAAGCTAATGACTTTATGAGAAATCAAGATGCTGTTAAGCAGATCCAAACAAATGAAAGATTAGAAGGCAATGTGAAATATCTCATGGGAAAAACCACTGACCTGGAAAATAGATCCAGGAGAGACAATTTAAAAATTATTGGACTACCTGAAAGCCATGATCAAGGAAAGAACCTAGAAATCACCCTTCAAGAAATTCTCAAGGAAAACTGCCCTGATGTTTTAGATACAGAGGGCAAAATAGAGGTTGAAAGAATCCACCAATCACCTCCTGAAAAAGATCCCAAAGAAAACTCCCAGGAATATTATAGCCAGGTTCCAGAATCCCCAGATCAAGGAGAAAATACTACAAGCAGCCAGGAAGAAACAATTTCAATATTGTGGAAACACAATCAGAATAGCCCAGGACCTGGCGGCCTCTACACTGAGGGATCGAAGGGCATGGAATATGCTATTCCAGAGGGTAAAAGAACTGGGAATGAACCCACGGGTCACCTACCCAGCAAAACTGAGTATTTTGTTTCAGGGGAAAATATGGTCATTCAGTGGAATAGAGGACTTTCAAGCATTCTTGAGGAAAAAACCAGAGTTGAATAGACAATTTGACACCCAGACACAAGAAGGAAGAGATGCCTGAGAAGGTAATCAGGGAAAAGAAATCAAAAGGAACTTATCAGAGTTGAACTATTTACATTCCTATATGGAAAAGCAATAACTGTGACTGATGATACCTTTCTCACTATGAAAATAATGGAAGAAGGGGATGTGGTCATATGAATACATATGTGAATGTGTGTGTATATGGTTACAGTTATATATGGATAGAGGGCATAAGTTGAATTTGTTGGGAAGGGAGAATACTCAAGGGATGAAATTATGAGGTGAGAGAGGAAAGTGGCAAGAGGAGTTGGGGAGAGACAGGGTAGGGTAAACTATCCCATGTAGAAGAAGCAAGGGGAAGTGGTTGCAAAGGAGGGGGAGAATAAGGAAGGCTAAAAGGCAAAACCACATTCACATTGAATTTGGTTCAGGGAGAAAATGACATACATACTAAATGGGATATCTCAACCTGCAGCAGGATAGGGGGAAGGGGGATGAGAGGAGGGATGATGGATGGGAGGGCATCCTTGGGGTGAGGGAGGTTGGAAGTACCCACTATAGAAGAGGGACAGGATCATGTAGGGAATGGACCAGGTGGGGGGTGGGATGAGTGGGAGGGAATTATAAGCAGCCTTGTACAATATATCTACTATGATAATGTTTGCATAGCTAGACATGTACAACATATACTGAATTACTTATCTCCCAAGAAGGAATGGGTGACAAGGGAGGAAGGAAATGGATCTGAAATTTGAGGTCGTAACATTAAATGTTTCAAATATATATAAATACTATTAGTAATACTCTTTCGCTTGTAATAGGGAAATAAGATGTGCAGGCATTGGGACACAAAGATTCACCTTCCTCTAATGGAAAAGTCGATGGGGTATGGGAGAAGGTATGGGAGAGAGCAGATTGGAGGAAGTGATATCTTGTGGGACTACTATTCTGGGAGGTTGGGTAGGGGAATAATGGGGGGAAAATGATTGTAACTCAAAATCTGGCAGAAATGAATGATGTAAAACAGAAGTTAATAAAGCATTTGTTTAAAAAAAAAACAGATACTAGAGCCAGCATAATCTTTAAGGCATTCAGGGACTGATTTTCATGATCTCTCAAACAGGGAGAAATTGAAAGAAAAAAAGATGGAAAGATCATGTACTTTGATGATGAGGATGATTATTAGGGCTATTTTTGCTAAAAGAGATAGCTGAAAGACATATACAACTAGTAACACAAGTTTCTCATCTCTGCATAACCATTCTAAAGAAATTCCATTTATCTATCAACAGTACCACAAGGGAACTTGCAGGCTTTTGCAGGTAATTTTCTACAGCCAAACACATCTTCCCAATTACATAACTGATTAAAAGGTGGAGAGAATACAAGACCCTACCATCTTTATAAATAAAAGTATTTCATTTGGTAGAATCAAAGACAGTCAAAAATTCTACTCCAAAATCTTTCTCCTATTCATATGCTAAGATCACAGAAGATTTCTTGATGTGTATAACCACAGAGATAAATTTGTCCAACATTCCTCTAAGTATCAATATAAAGCAAGGCATTAAACAGAAAGACATATACTTATAAAAAAATATATGTTTGCTAATGTCCCCTAAAGAGAAGAGAGATCCCCTGTAGTTGATGAAGTCTTTCAGAGCCTACTGTTTAGAAATGATCTTCTACTGATACAGAGTTCAATGTAGAATTCTGAAGCATTATAGGGTTTACTTAATGAAATCTATGTCAGTGGAATTGAAATCAGCCTAGCAAGTCATTCAGGAAAACCCAAGTGGATGGAGAATATAGATCACAATGTGCAGTTAAATGGACAACCTGTTTAATTAGCTCATCTTGGACAAGCATTTTAGATTGACCACAAGCTAGGCGGTACCTAAAAGTGAATAGACTATAGCAGATTTGGAAAACTGTACCTCTTTTCCAATGATCCTAAGCTTCTAAATGCCCTCCAAACCCTCATTTTATAACCAGTATTCTCCTGGCCACTGCCCTGTGGCTATGAACCATGGAGCAACCTGGTCTCAGAAAAAGTCTAACTGAAGGTGACTCAAAGGGCAATGGAAAGCTGCATGGTGAATGGAAGTCAGCAGCAGAGCATGACTAATGATGACTTACTCAGGACAAGTGATGTTGAAAATATCATCAAGGCTATGAACGACTTGGAAAGGCCTCAGATGGGTTAAGTAGTGAGGATTAGGGATAAGGAGAGGCACAATTTATTGAAAGAATCAGAGGGAGGCCACCAGCATGTTCTATAGGTCCTCTCAGGAAGATTTTTGGGAAAACATGGGATAGATACATAGCACAGAATGAAAGGCAAGGCTAGGTTGCTATTTGCACTGATCTAAGGAATACTACATTGATACAATCATGGATCTAATGAAATATTGAAGCACCTTAAATAAATTATTCATTTCAGAAATTATAATGTATTATATTTTCTTAAAATACACATCAACCCTAAAGGAATGATCTGAAATATTACATGGATCTCCCTAACCAACTTACAGTGGTCCCAAGATTATATCATTATATTGTAGATTGATTTCATCTCTACATTTCTATCAGCTTTTTACTGTCACTTAAGTAACAAAATCGAGGTGTAGTAGAAGAGCTTCTTCTGACCTTAGAATACATGGATGTGAGTTTCACTTTGTTGTTTATCAGCTGTGTGACCTTAAATAAAACGCTTTACTTCTCCAGACTTCCATTTCTTTTTCTGTAAAACACTGATGATAAAAGCTACCTTGTGGGGTTATTGAGAGGATCAAATGAAATTTTATACTTCATAAACCTTAAAGTGCTATAAAAATTAGGGGTGTTATTATTATTAAAAGATACAAAGCACTTTGGAATTATAAAGCATTATAGGGAAAAAAAAAACTTTTTTTTTGGACTGGATTTGTAATGTCATGAGTGGTGACTTCTTCTACCATTGAAGTTCAGTATCTTGGGGGGTGGCTAGGTGGTGCAGTGAGTACTGGCCCTGGAGTCAGGAGGACCTGAGCTCAAATCTTAACACTTAAGGCAGTACCTAAAAGTGAATAGACTATAGCATATTCGGAAAACTGTACCTCTTTTCCAATGATCCTAAGCTTCTAAATGCCTCTCAAACCCTCATTTTATAACCAGTATTCTCCTGGCCACTGCCCTGTGGCTATGAACCATGGAGCAATCTGGTCTCAGAAAAAGTCTAACTGAAGGTGACTCCTAAGACACTTAACACAAAAACTAGCCATGTGACCTTGAGCAAGTCACTTAACCCCAAATTGCCCTACCTCCCCCCCCCAAAAAAAAATAAATAAAAAGAAGATCAGTATCTTTTTCTGCAAGTTATTGTCATAGAGAGTTACCTGGGGGCACTGGACAACAAGAAGGTCTTAGTTCAATTCCTGCTTCTGACACATACTAGCTGGGGAAAGCTGGTAGGTGACTTCTGTTGCCAGCTCATATTGGCTCTCAATAGCCCAACTGTTAAATTTTCATCAAGACCATTTACACATTGGAAAAGAGGCAAACACTACAAATCAGGGCTTGATTTATTGTTTCGTTCATCGTGTGGACTTAAAATGATGGAGAAAATGTGAATAATGCAGATTAAACTGAAAAGTGTATCATAGAACTGGTTGTTTAACATTTACCAGCACACCCTTGGGCAAGTCATAACCTCTCAGTGCTCTAGATATATTTCTCTATGGAAATCCGGCCTATTACTATTTAAGGAAATTTGCTACAATCATTCCTTATACTTGCATGAGCCTATCTCTTTGTGCTTTTCACAGTGTTCTTACATTAGCCCTATAGGTCAGATAAAGGAAATGTGACAGAGGTGTTAAGTAAAGTGGCATATCCATGACCACTCCTACTGGGCTGCAGTTAGGCCAGGATTAGAATGCAAGATACCTGACACCTGCAATGCTCTTTCTACTATGTCCTAGGTCATTTTCATTTAGGTCAACTTCAAGTTTAATCAGAAGCTTCTTGGATAGAATGGGAAGGGATTAACAAGAGCCCATTTGATGATTTCCTTGGTGAAATGAGAGAGGATTTGATCAAAATGTTCCATTATACTGGTTTACCTGACCAGACCAAAGATGACCAGTTCTGTATCCCACCCTGCAGCATGAAAATGAATAGTAAACTCCTGCCATGAGAGCCTCTGCCATCGTGGTATGGTGATGTGGATCTTCTCATTGGGAAAGCAGCCAAAGAGAGCCTTCCTATTGCTTCTCAGCTGCTAAAGCAGCCAATAGGTTGATTCTAATTTCTCTGCTTTTCTGCCTTGCTTCTCTGGACCAGTTTTTAGGTTATGATGGTGGAGATGATGGGCCTTTAGGGATGTTTTAAAGCCCACACCCTCCTATCTTTCATTTATGTCTAAAGCTGGAAGGGATCTCAGAGGCCATCTAATTCCACCCCCTCATTTTACATGTGAGGAAACTAAGGCCTAGGGAGGTAAAATTACTTCCTCCAGACTACCTAGGTAATAAGCATAAGGATTATCAGTAGGAGAGCTTGCCCAAGACAGAAGCATCAGGACCTAAATAAGAGAGATAGGTTTGATTTAGAGACACATTCCAATTTCCAAGCTGCCTTACCTTTATCATCTTTTCGTGTTTTAAAACCTTAACTGCTGTGTTTTCTGAATTGTAATAGTCCTATTGTCAAGGCTTGGTCTGAGTAGGTCTAAATTGCTAAAGACCCTGGAAATTATATTTCTTCTCAGTTTAGGAAGATAGGATGCTAATATGAAACTGGGATTGAGGGAGGGGATTTCTCTCTGCAGTGGTAATTTAAAGGGTCTCTTAAGAGGGAGGAGAGAAGAAAAAAGAAGGTAGAAAGGAAGGTAGTGGCCTCATGGTTCCTCCAGCACATAAGATAACATTACAATCACCATATCTGCAATTCCTTTCTTCCAACCAAAGCCTCCAAGATATATTCTAGTTGTTGCTGTTTGGTCCTGTCTGACTCTTTGTGACCCCATTTGGGGTTTACTTGGCAAAGATACTGGAATGGTCTGTTATTTCCTTTCTACATTTCATTTTATAGATGAGGAAACTGAGGCAAACAGGGTTAAGTGACTTGATCAGGGTCACATAGCTAATAAATGTCTGAGGCCAGATTTGAACTCAGGAAGAGGAATCTTCCTGACTCCAGACCTGGCATTCTATCCACTGTACCACCTAGCTGCAAAGGTAAATGCAGAGGGACAAGTGGTAAATACTGCATTTTTTTATTGCAAATGTTAACTCAGGTGATTGGAGCACCAAAATAGGAATAAAACAAATGCTAGGAACTGAAGGTCCTTATCCCCTTCTCCTGCTTTACTTCAGATGAGTGTGACTGGAATCTGTTTCTAAACATGCCTTTTTATTCTATTAAAGACTGCATCTGACTGATCTAATTATATTTTTCATCAACACCTGTGATTGACCCTGTCCTATGCATTTTCTCGGATCCCTTTATTAGCAGTATGAAGGGGTTAAACAGCTCTTGGAGCCACAAATGAGAATGTGATCTTTCCTAGTTGAGGGTTGGGGTCCCAGACTCCAGCCCATTGTTAGAGTTATTGCTGTCCTGACTTGGGACCATCATCAGAAGCGATTCATATGTTTCATAACTCAACTTTCAAGTGCAGAATTACTTCAAACTTGGGGCCTGTTAAATCTACTTCATTAGAGCATGAGCCTAATGCAGCAACTCCTAAGGTTCAACTAAACACCATCAATTTCCACCAGCTTGCCCTACAATCTGTCCAGAAGGGCAGGGACAGAGTCTGACAGGCGATGACCTTGACTATTTAAAACCCTTCAGTCTAAGGATTTTGAGTAAGCTATCTCTGAACTCTATTACCCACAGCTAAGTGGTTAACAGCTGATGGCTGTCAGTCATAAACGTCTCACTCTCTGATCAGTGGCAGAGAGAGCTGTCCCCAGGGTACAGCAAATCAGGTGACTGCCCAAGGCTCCAAATTTTCTAAGGCTCCTGCCAGGGACCAGATGGTTGGAGTTGCAATAAGGCAATGGGCAGGGAAATTGTCAGTAGTTTCTCTTTCTCTGTCTCTGTCTCTGTCTGTCCATCTTTCTCTCCTCCTTCTCCTCCTCCCCTCTCTCTTCTCCTTCTCCCTCTCCCTCTCCCCCTCTCCTTCTCTCTCTGCATCTTTCTATCTCTGTCTGTCTCTTCTCTAACTCCTTCTCCTCCCCCTCCCTTTCCCTCCTTCTCTCTCTCTCTTTCTCTCTCTCTCTCTCTCTCTCTCTCTCTCTCTCTCTCATAAAACACACACACACACACACACACACACACACACACACACACACACACTCTGATATTCTTATGTACATGCAATCATCATGAAAGGAGAGAGGTGGAGACTGTGCTTAGCAAATTGAGGACAATGTCCTCTTTTCCCTTCTAGACACACCCCTCAGACCATGTGCTGCCTTTTTATAACTCCTTTTCCCCTTCAGGACTGCCCTTGATGTTCATTACAACTGGATTTCTCCTGTTCAGAGGTCCTTAGTAACAGTAGTGGTGTTCATAGCAAGTTTCATCATCAAAGGTTCTTTTCAGTCATTAGAATATTAATCATTCATCATCACCAGCTAATTAACATCATTGTACAAAGGAAAGGAATAGAGGGACCCTGATCACAAGACCTCAACAGCACTAACAGATACCAGAGACAAAATCCAGAGTTCTCTTCCTCTGCCATAGGGACATAACAACCAGGACTTCACTGGGTATTTTAGTGAAGGTGGGTCTCCTGCACATTGACCTAGAGCTTTAAAGCCCTTCACAATCTAGCTCCAAGCTACCTTTTCAGGTTTATCTCACTTTATTCCCATTCTGTTCTAATCAAACTAACCAACTATTTCCCACCTCCATGCCTTTGCATGCATGGTCTCCCATTCCTTGAATGCACTCTTGTCACATTTCCACCTTTTAGAATCTTAGCTTCATTCCAGGTTCAGCTCACATCCTACCTCTGATGGGAGGCCTTTCCTAATCCTTATGGTTGTTAGTTCCCTTCCTGGAATTATCAGGCAAATCCATTCACATTTTATACCTCCCACCCTCTTCATGGAATGTAAGTTCCTTGTGGGCAGGGACTTATTCATCTTGTCATTTTACCCTCTATGCTTAGCACTGGGCCTTGAATATAAAAGGTCCTTCTAAAAGACTTGTGTAATCCTATGGAATTAGGTTAGCCTGCTTTGATGAGCACTGTGAGAAGTTGAGTATGTGTTTTGAGAGTCTATGTGCTTTAAGGAACTATCATTTATTCTTCCAAGAGTCTTCAGGTAGACTAAGTTGTAAAAGTTGCTCCCTTCCTCACCCCCCAAACACACACACACACACACACACACACACACACACACACACACACACAACTGAAAAGCAGCTGATTGGAAACTGAGTTAGTCATTAATCACCAAAACCTACTTTACTATATAGCATCACACATTGCAGTATACACTAGATGTAAAGGTTCAATAGTCACTTTTGTCACTAAATCCAACTTGATATCTGTTGACTTTTGTGTGGCCCACAAAACCAGGCATTGTCCAGGTAGGAAATGCCCTATTCAAGGTGCTGACGTTCTTGTTGGACACTCATTCTGGTGTGGATAATCAGTGTTTCCTGGCTTTATAGTAGAGGACTTGAGTTTAAATTCTGTCTCTGACACTTACTGTCTGGGTCATCTTGATGAAGTTACTTAACTTTTCTGGGCCTTAGTTTCTTCTTTTATGAAATGAGAGTATTGGACCAGATGGCCTCTGATTTTTCAGAGAATTGGGGACTCGAAGGTTAAATGCTATCATGCTACAATCTTTTTTTTTAATGATGTGTTATTTTATTTCTTTCTTTTTTTCTGTGAACTTAATCATTAACAAGCAGCTATCTTTTTTTTTTCCTGGAGGGGTGAAGGCAAGGCAATTGAGGTTAAGTGACTTGCCCTAGGTCACTCAGCTAGTTAAGTGTCAAGTGTTTGAGGTCACATTTGAACTCAGGTTCTCCTGGCTCCAGGGCTGGTGTTCTATTCACTGCACCACCAAGCCACTGCTGCTATAATCTTCCCATGAGGATAACAAGAAATTTCCTAGAGGATATCAATAAATTCCACCTTGATGAACTTCAAGTTCATGGCTACATATGACCCCAGATGACACTTTATTTCTGGGGAAATTAATATCTGAACAACTCTCTTTGAATTGGCCTCTGAGAAAAAGGGAGTGTTGGAAGACACAGGAAGAGGGTTGTTGGAGAGAAATGCAGAGAAATACAGCATCCTTGGGTCCTGGGGCTAAGGCTGGGGAACACCTTTGCATTGGTGTAATGGGAACACCATGGTCCAGAGACACAGAGACAGTAGAAACCCAGAGATAGAGCCAGAGTGAAAAAGTCTTGATCAGTGCATAGTTACCGGACCAAGTGAATGAGCTTCTGAAACTAAAAGGGGAAATTACTGGACCAAGCAAAGCAGTCCCTTGACCACAATGATTTCCTGCAACAGCCGATGCCAGAGCCAAAGAGTAGTGAGGTCGAGAGCCCTACTACTGGGGAGTCAACATGAACCTTACCCTTCACATGTACTGTGAGTTGTGTGGACTGTTCAGGTCCAGCACAGGAGGGTTAGCTCTTTATAGACCCTTAATCATTTCTCCTCTATGGGAGACCACCCACTGTGGTCTAGAGAAATACATATGTCCCTGGGAAGATGGGGCTCACCAATGGAAAAGGGGTCAACCCTCAGGCAACCATAGTTATTTTTTTTTCTTCCAGGAAGGGGAAAGAAAGTGGCCTTCAGCCCCTGAATAATAGTGTAAGTTAGGCAGCCAGATGGGAGTACTGGAGTCATGAAGACCTGAGACCAAATCCTCCCTCATCCACTTGTTAGTCTTAAGATTAACCTCCCTGGGGCGTCTAGGTGGCACAGTGAGTAGAGCGTCGATCCTGGAGTCAGAAGGACCAGAGTTCGGATCCAGCCTCAGACACTTAACGCACACACAAACAAAAACCTAGCCATGTGACCTTGGGCAAGTAACTTAACCCCAATTGCCCTCCAAAAAGCAAAAAAAAAAAAAAAAGATTAACCTCCTTTACCTCAGGGTCCTCATCAGATAAAGCAGAGATGATAGCACCTATCTCTCATGACTATTATGAGGATGACATAATATAGTTCTTTGCAAACCTTGAGTTGCATTGCTAATACTAACTTATTATTGAGCCTGAAGGACATTCTTAGGGAGGGGAAGATACAGAAAAGGGGCAAAGAAAAACATAGCAACTGTCTATAAGTGTGAATCTTGCATTTCCTAACAAGTGAGAGCAAGCCTGTTCTACATGTATGTTTTGTTGGATACACTGCTTTCACTGAGCTGGGGTCCTGTTCTCTTTTAATGTAGATGTACACATTAATTCAATTATGATATTCCCAGGAGAAAACAATTGATGGGGGCATATGCCCATGGCAGCATAGTATGGAGGTGATCAGGGAGCAGAGTGTGGTGGGGTTAGGTCTGGCTACAAAGGGTGAAGTCTCACCAATTAGAAGCCCAAGACTCCAAGGTAGGAGGAAGAGTGTTGGATAGGAAGTGGACACTGGAACAGAAGGGCAGGCAAGAGCATGGCACAAAAGTGGCTGGGGAGCAAAGATTTCCTCCTGGATGGGAGCTGAGACATTACTGATCCAATCTGGTGCATACAAGCTCAGATCTTAAACCTTAAACTACAGATGACACTTTTTCCTTGATTTATTTGCTGGCTTTTTTAGACAAGGTATTTTACCTAACCAACCTCTTGTACTTTAAGGACAATCCTCATCATTTATCTTTCTTCCCTGTTGCCTGCCAGCACTCTGACCCATTTATTATATAATTGGCATTCCCAAACCCCTATAACAAGTGAATTTAGTGGACATTAATTGGACATCTAATGTTTTCAAGACCCTATCAGCTATAAAGTTGTGGGTATAAATATGAACACGGTCTTTGCTTTTAACAAGAAATCATAAGCGTTTTTACTTTATTTATACATTTTTAAAGCAAAGACATGGTTTTTGATTTTAAGTAGTTTGTAGACCAGTAGAGGGGAGTAGGGCATGTACACAAAGGGCTATAAAACAAAACATACTATGTTAAGAGCAATGTAGAAGGCACCATCCTTCTATTCTCCCTGGTTCATAACATTGATGTTAGCCTCAATACTGTACTCTCACTCACCCTACATATCAAGCCTGTTACCAAATCTTGCCATTTCTGTCTCCACAATATTTTTCCCATCTGGACCCTTCTCTCTACCCACACAGCTTCCACCTTAATTCAACCCATGTCCCTTCTTGCCAAACTATTGCAATGGCCCCCTAAATGGCCTCTCTGCTTCAAGCCTTGCCCCACTCTAGCCCAACTCACCAACCATGGTTCCAAGGTTATTTTACTTAGTCAAAGATCTCTCCCCTACTTAATTAACTCCAGTGGGTCCCTATTTCCTTGAGAATAAAACATGAACTCTCTGTTTAGTTTTCAAAACCCTCATATCCTCCAGCAGAGGCTCACTTTCCAGACTCATGCTATCTTACTTCCCCTCCCCCATTCTTTCATGTGTTCAAATTGACTTTCTCTTTGTGCCTCATGAAGGGCAAACCATCCCCTATCTCTTAACCTCTGCACTAGGATATATATCCTCCCCCTCTCTGCCTCATTAAAGCCTCCTCTTCCTTCTTGAACCAGGTTAAATACCACCTTCTCCATGCAGCTTTTCCTGATGCCCCCCAATGATCAGTGTGCTTGCTCCCTCACAAACCACCTAGTGTTTAACTATTTTGTATTCATCTTTATGTTTTTGCCATATATACTTACGTGTATTTGTTATCTTCTCCATTAGAAGGTAAGCTTCTTAAGAGGAGGGATTGTTTCATTCTTTTCAGCATGTAGCACATATTAAGAGCTTAATAAATGCTTCAATTGATTAATTAAATTCAACTTGGCAGAGTTCTCCAGTTTGGCAGTGTTTATAAGTATATGTATATTTAATGTGTATATCTATATATGACACACATGTATGTATACATTTATACATATATGCATTTGTATACAAAAGTATATATTTATATATATGAAAGTACGGATGTACATTTTTATGCATAGATGTTCATGTCTGTATAAAATATACTATATATGTACATTTCTGTGTATATATGCTCATTTATAGCAATATATCTGCCCCACTTCATATGCCAATATGTATGTGCATAACATATACATGTATGTATGTATGCATTATACACACATATAGCAATTAGGTGACACAATAAATAGCATCGGGCATGGCATCAGGAAGTTGATGTTGTTCAGTTGTTTGTCTTCCATTCTCCATGACCCTATTTGGAGTTTTCTTAGTAAAGATAATGGAGTGATTTGCCATCTTCCTTTCTATTCATTTTACAAATAAGTAACTGAGGCAAACCACAGTTAAGTGACTTGCCCAGGGTCACACAGCTAGTAAGTGTCTGAGGCCACATTTGAAGTCAGGAAGATGAGTCTTCCTGGCTCCAGGCCTGGTGCTCTATCCACCCACATTCAAATATAGTCTCAGATACTTACTAGCTGACTCTGGACAAATCACTTAACTTCCATCTGCCTCAGTTTAAACTGTAAAATCAGAATAATAATAACATTCTATTTCACAAGGTTGTTGTGAGGATCAAATGAAATAATATTTGTAAAGTGTTTAGCTCAGCATTTGACATATGCTAGGCACTTAAGAAATGCTTGTTCCACTTATACATACATATACTTATTTATATGTGGGTATATATGTATGTCTGTGTGCATGTGTGTGTATATACACACATGCACACACACTCCTTGGGAGCTTGTTCCGTCTTGTTTCAAGCACTACAGTTTTGCAGATATCTTAGGGATCATATTTGCTTAAAAGAGAGAAAAGTTGGGTGTTTTTACAGGATGTATTACGCACAACATAAAATGTTGGGGTGCCAAAAGTTGGCACCAAATATAGCACAAATATGAGGGCCTGCTCACACATGATTTTGTAGGGTCCCATTATCATATACATACATATATGTCACCTTATAATATGCTTTTGGAGTAAGGCCTCTGACAAAATTCAAGAATATGATAGGAAAGCAAAAATGTGTATGTATTTACCCCTCAATTAATTTTAGTGCCTAGAAAAAAGGTATCTAAGACTCTAGAAGTAAAGATCCCCTTGGTCTATAGGCATAGAGAATGAATCCATCTGTCTGTGGCTCTGCCCACAAATATGTTTTGTCCAGTCTATGCAGGTACCTAAGCCAGGGGAATGTGCCCTCTGGTCAATGGTACAAGCACAAATGAGGAGAAGAGGGAGTCTGTCAAATACATTTCATCCTTGACCAGACTGGACACCCATGGGCATATTTCTTTGCAGGTTCACTAGCTAAAAGTAGACTACAACAGAGATGACTACATCCAACCTGCATTGATTAAAAGGAATTCCTTTACTCAGGAGTTCCCTGTGCCAATGAAAATCAGCAATACAGTCCCTGTTGCAGGCCCGATCACCATCTCCAGAGTTAAGAAAAAACAGTCACTCTGTCCACCTTAACAAAAGCTGGAACTTGTGAATGCACAGCAATAGTCTTTTTGCCTACCCCGAAAGAGGTCATTGTATGGATCAGATAAGATGATGTAACCATAAGAACTAAATAAATGTGACCTACTATTACTAGATATACTATACAGGACAGGTCGCTTGGCATATTGAATTCAGTGCTGGACTTGGAATCAGAAGGACTTCTGCCTCAGGTACTTATAAGCTATCTGACCCTGAGCAAGGGCCTTACCTTCTGTCTTCCTCCATTTCCCTTCCTGTAAAATGGGAGCAATCATAGCATCTACTTCATAGGTTGCAGTGAGGATGAAACAAGATAATATATGCAATTATGATGATGATGATGATGATGATGATGATGATGACGATGCCTCCACTGACTTAGAAAGTCTTATTGATTTTACCTCCACAACATCTCTAGTAACTGGCCCTTCCAGCCTGTTTCCATTGTCGCCATCTGGGACAGTCATTCCCACCTGTCTAGTCTGCCACAGTAGCCTTCCTACCTTTATGCCTCCTTTCCTTTGATGTATGATTTCTCTGCTTCCAGAACAGTCTTCCTTATCCACAGATCTGCTCATGTTCTTATCTGAGAAATCTTCAGTGACCTCTGTTGCTTACAAAGTAAATGTTAAATTCCTCCACAGGGCATTCTGGGCACTGTATCATTTGGCATCTGTCCAGCCATAACTCATATGATTCCTCTCCCTGCCCTCTAAGCGGCAGGCAAAGGAGACTGCCCTCACTTAGATCCTTGAATACACATCTTATTCTCAGGCCTACCTGCCTTTGCTCATGGTATTTCCATACCTGCAATGCCTCCCTTGCCCTTCTTTACCCATTGAATTCCTAAGGATTCTTTAAAGCCCTCTTATCTATGGTTGTTGAGATTTAGGGTTTAGATTAGGGGTGCTTGAGACCCCAAAATTCCAACACACCAGGTCCTACTGAAAGAATTCAACTCAAGTCTTCTCTCAGCCAAAGTAAAGCAAAGTTTATTAAAGATTCACCTTGATGGATAAACTCTTAAGGAGCCTAAGTATAGATGAAGCTTGTATTGGACAAGTGGACCAGAATAAACTGGCACAGAGTGAGTCTGTGCTAAATAATTCTCAGCCCCTTCATGGAGGCAAGCTGGGTCTTATATACAGAAAGGTTGTGGGAGGATTTAGGGGTGGTCTAGAGGAGGAGTTTGGGGAAGGTCTTCAGGAGGTGTCAAATGAGGTCAGACTCCAGTAATGAGAGACTAAAGGTGGGAAATAGCTGGAGGCCACCTAGAGATGACAGACAATGGAGGGCTAGGGTGGTTTAGGGTAACAGTTTAGGGTACAGACATTTTGGGAGGATCAAGGGTGGGAAGTGGCTGGTCAATGGAGGTCTAGGCTAGTCAGAGTAAGAGATTTGGGCCTAACTATAATGAAAGGCTTACGGCCTCAGGCAAATGCCACATCAAGTGGGAAGATTCAATCAAAGTTCCAGGGGTTTTCCAAATCCTGAACCCCATCATTTTGACTTTCCTGAATTCCTAAACTAGTAACAACATTATTGGTCCATCAGTCAATAAATATTTATGAAGAGCCTACTATGTAGAGGCACTTTGCTAAGCTCTGGAGGTACAAAAATAGTCAAAAGATAGTTCTTGCTCTCAAAGAGTTCACAATCTAATGCTGCCCTGCTTCTTCCCACCTGGACCAGCAGCCTTTGAACCATGCCTGGGCATCTAAGGCCTGGACTCCCAGACTCCATTAACCCAGGCTCTGGGGAAGTTAATCCACACATCTTTGGAGCTTCCACCCTAGGGCCCAATTCAGCTGAATGGAGACTGAGTGAATGCAAAGTAGCCCCCTTAAGCAATAGTATCTACTAGTTTATTTTCAGATTTCAGACCATGTTTCACTTTTCCATCAGGTCCATCCATCCATCCATCCATCCATCCATCCATCCATCCATTCAGGAAGTCTGGCCATGGGCCTAGCTTTTCCCCTCCCTACTACCACCACTTTTTTCTACCTCTTGTTTCTAGATGCAATAATCAGAATAATGGTATCATTGTTTCTGAGGAGGTGGTGTCAAGCAACTGCCCTTATGCATTAATTCACTATCCCTGGGACACTCTAGACCAAAACTTCCTTCTCTGATCATGAGTCTCCTATATATTGTCTTCCCTTAATGGAATGTAAATTCCTTGAGGTCAAGGACTGTCTCCATTTCTGTCTTTGGATCCCCAGTGCTTTCTACAGTGCCTGGCACATAGTAAGTAGCTAATAAACACCTTAAAAATTCATTCATTCAACCTCTTCCCTCAGAGATTATGTAGAGCTTATGTAATATTCATATAAATGATACTAGATAGATAGATGGATGGATAGATAGATAGATAGATAGATAGATAGATGGATGGATAGATATGTAGGCTACAAGATAATGCAGTGTATAATGAGCCTGACCTGGAGTCAGAAAGGCCTGAGTTCAAATGTGACCACTATAAACTGCATTACTTAATAGCCTGCTATCTATCTATCTAGCCATTCATCTATCTCTTTTACAACAGTGTTCTGTAAACAAATGACCCTTAGTTTTTTTATTTCTTTTTGTAGTATGTTTATCATAATACAGTGTAGCTGAATCCCAGGTGTGGGAGTCAGTCAGTCAGAAAGTTTTATTTTTAATCTTTTTTTAAAAAATATTTTCAACACTTCTTTTCTTTTTAAACTTTGAGTTCCAAATTTTGTTTGTCCCTCCCACCCACCCCCAACTCACTGAGAAGGCAAGAAAAATTATATAAATTATATATGTGATATTATGCAAAATAGATTTCTATATTAGCCTTATTGTGAAAACAAAAACAATGAAAGGTAAGGAAAATAAGAAAATGATACTCGATTTGCACTCGGAGTTCAGCTCTTCCCTCTCTGGATGTGGGTAGCATTTTTCTCATCACAAATCCTTTGGAATCATCTTGGATCATCGTATTGATCAGAACAGCCAAGTCTTTTACAGTTGATTATCACAACAATATTCAGCAAGTATTTAAGTGCCTTCTATGTTCCAGGAACAGTGCTAAGCACTAGGAATACAAAGATAAGCAAAGTCTGCTCTCAAGATGCTCAAAGTCTAATGGGAAAGATGATCATATCTTATGAATGCATTTATTAAGCACTATATTTTAGTTATGAATTTATTAATTAATTTATTTATTGAGTGCATTTATTAAGCATTATGTTTCAAGCACTAAGTACCCAATAAAGATTATCTAATTTTATTATTATAATAACTTTGGGAGATAGGTACTGTTATTATTCCAATTTTACAGATGAGGAAACCAAAACAGAGAGCTTCAGACTGACCTGCCTAAAAAGGGCTGGAGGCATCTTTTGAGCTCAGAGCTTCTTGATTTGATCCATTGCACTATCTGGCTTACCTCTAATATATATAAAGCTCTCCACAAACTTTAAAACATTACATAAATGTGAACTCTTATTGTCATAATTATTACTATAACAAAATGTTTCTAAAATCTTAAAATGCTATGTAAATGTTGGCTATTATTATTAATATGAGTTATAAGACTTTCATTGGGATTAAGGCAGATTTTCTAGTTGGTTTAAATGTGCCCTGCCTGCACATAGTAGGTGTTAAATAAATGCTTATTGACCTATTTAATTGACTTGACCTCAAAGGCCTTGTTCACAGGACCCTAGAGGCAGGACATGTCTCCTGGGTACTTTCCCAGGATCATTAACAGAGCCCAAGACAAGGAAGCACACACAGGAAGAAAAAGTCTTGGGATTTTTTCTTTCTTTCTTTCTTTCCTTCTTTCTTTCTTTTTTTCTTTCCTTCCTTCCTTCCTTCCTTCCTTCCTTCCTTCCTTCCTTCCTTCCTTCCTTTCTTTCTTTTTTTTTTTTGCCAGTGTGGTGTCAAATAGGCATCCTGTGAGTTGCATATGGCCCACAACACCACCAGTATGCCAGAACCAGATAAATTATAACTGGGAGATATTTAAGAAAATGAATTAAAATACAATATAACATAGATCATGTCCCATTTTAAAACCACTGTTGTGTCACATTCCAATAGATATGGGGGCCGCTAATTTGTACGTAAGAATCTTTGTGGGAGTATATTGATTTAGTATTAAAATGTAATGTGATCTATATTTTATTGTATTTTTATTCATTGGTTAAATATTTCCCAATTATATTTTAATCTGGTTTGGGCTGCACCCGGGAGCACTATGGTCTGGGGCTGCTGGCCAGGGGTTCCCCCTCCACCAGAGTAGTGCAGCCACACTGCTACTCTGCAGCACAAATCTCGCCTTTCTCTTTTCTCTCTTCACACTTGATTATTCTGTATCCACAGAATTCTGATGACCAAACTGAAAACACCAAAGCTTGTCCCGTTGCTTCTTGCTGCTGACAGCCCTTGCTGGCTCATCACAAGCCTGGGATGTGTGGGAATGCCAAAGCACTCCTCTGCCATGGTCTTTTGTCCACTGCCCTCACTCAGTACCTGCTAACCTGGGGTCTGGCACATGCTGGTGATTAGGGCAAGCACAATTACAACAAAGTCCCTCTTGGGATAATGCCTGAATTGGGGTCCCAGAAAGCATAATCCAAGAGAGCAGCCTGGGCCTGCTAATCTGAGTGGTAGAGAAACTTGTAGGAATTGAGATTTAGGTTTGAGAAATCAGTACCAAATCACAACACCAGATATAGGAAGTATCAGGAAGTCTAAGACTTAAACTGTATCCCCAAAGATATGACCTTTTAGGGTGTTTGCAAAGATGTATTTCTCATTCTCACTCTTTGCTGCTAAGTCAGTATGACCAGACTTCAGTCTGCTCTGTCCCTTCCTGACTCAGGTACATAAATAAGGCCACCGACTTTTACATCTATAATCCGCAGGTATATTAAAGTCAAAACAAGATCTTGTTTATATCTCACTGCTGCTACGCTCTGCCCCTTAGCTACTCTGGAATCTACATGATATAGTAGAAAGAGTGCTAGACTGAGGGTCAAGAAGTTTCAAATCTGCCCTCTGATACTTGCTGTGTGTGACATTTCCTCATCAGCAAAATGGGTGCAGCCATACTGCCAGTCCCTACCTCATAAGATTATGGCAATGCTCAAATGAGATAATGACGGCAGAGTTCTTTATAGTCCTTAGAGTGCTATGTAAATATTAGTGATTATTATGATTCTCTCAGTCTTCCATTGTCAATTCAGTTTGGTAGAGATTCATTAAATGTCTATGTGTGCAGTACAGTGCTAGGCATTGGGAACAGAGGAAGACTGCATAAGGAACAGAGTGGTGTAGTCCTAGAGAAGAATACTGAATTTGGAGTCAGAGGACCTGGGTCCAAAATTCAACCCTATTGGTCCCTAGCCGTGTGACCTTGGTCACAGTGTCACCTCCCTGGGCCTCAGTTTCCTCATCTATAAAATGAGGTGTGACTAGATGACCTCTAAAGTTCTTTCCTCTTCTAAATCTATGATCCTACAATCTCTGCCAATCCTGAGTTTACAACCAAGTCAAGAGGGCTGATGCACACAAATACAACAGACACATTGCACACACGTACAAATAGCTGGAATGGCAAATTAAAGTGCTAACTGCACAAGAGAGTTCCAAGCTAAAGGTACTGACAGAATCAATTTGCCCAGCTTGGAGAGCCCCTCAAAGTGGAGGCTCCCTTTGAATAGGACAAGAACCACTGAGCTAGCAAATGAAAACAATCCCAGTCATCCCAATAGAATTCCACCTCCTCCCCTTCCCCTCCACCTTCCCAAGTCCTACTGAGATGGGTGTCCGTTTATTGTCTGGTGGAAGAAAGTGGGTCTTGCTGGTAGTCCAGTCTTCAGTGAAGCTGTCATGAGTCATTAGGGGAGAATTGCTACCTAGAATGAGCAGGAGCCAGGGCAGGAGCAGATGAGAAAAAAGCCGACCTGATTCCTCTGTGTTGGGACTGCACAGCAAACATGTTCCAACTGGAGGTGATTATTGCATTGAAGGTGAAATATTTCACAGGAATATTTTCAGAGGGAGATGCATTCTGAGGAAACTATTCCAAATATTTTTTTTATCTCTTGCAAGGTAGGATCATGTGGGTAATTGATGCATATGCATGAGAGCATAATCAAGAACTAGAAGACCTGGAAGATTTTCAGGCTCCGTGGCAATTACTGACTATGAAAAAAATACCCTTCCTTGGGGTGTTGAGCTATTATTCAAGCATCTCTCCTCATTATAGTAACTGGTGCTTACACATGCTGTATAGTAATGGGAAAAACAGGGATTGAGCTTTCACAAAATAATCATAATCATATTTTCTGTTTGCATAGCACTTTCTACTTCCAAAGTGCTTTCACATATTATTTGTACTTTTCTCCCCAAAATCTTGACTCTTATAATACTAATATTAGCAAGGGGGCAATGATGAAAGGGATAGAGATGAAGATAGCAGTGAGGATAAAAATGAGCAAAATGTCTTTATTTGAATTAAAAGGAATGCAAAAGATCCTCATAAATATTTTATCATAATCATTTTGTGTAATTGTTTTTCACTGTCTGTCCCAGATCTCCCTCAATCAAGGCTTTCATTGGCTCAGCAACCACTCAAAATCACAGCTCGTGAGCCCCCACCAATGTTTATTTTACTTAGCAATCCAGAAGACACACTAATTTTAAGTAAAAAAGATTTTTAATTAAACAAGGAAACTTCACTACTATGCACACAGGAATACACTTTGCTGCACATTTTCAGACCACCATGGGGAGAAGGAACAAATAATAGAATGTGTAGGACATAAGTCGCCAGGGAATACTCATGACCAAGATGCCATATAAGGAAGAGGACACATGAATAAGGAACATATGGAACCATGTAATTAATACCAGTAGAGCTATGTCCCTGCTGGGGCATACTTCTGATGTTGCTATTTCTTTCCCCTAGTTCACATCATTGCTGAATAGTTGATGTCTTCAAGATACTTTCTTCCATTATTGAAACTCTTAGGGTCCCCTGGGGCCACCCATTGGCATCTCTACTAAACTATTCTTTGGGCCTTCACTGATATCATCCATTGCTTGTCTGCTGAATTTCAGCTGCTTGTGTGGCCTTTTTCCATTCAGAGACCTATGGGCTACCTCTATGATTCAAATCTTCCATTAATCAGTCAGAAAAACCCTTAGGCATTGTCTATCTTTTGTTTCTTTTTAAAAATTCTTTCTCTTTTCCTGTTCTAGCTACTACTCCTTGCATTTAGCTTACCTTGAGTTAGGATGATAAAATTCATTTAACTCTTTTCCACTGTTATCATGACCCTGGTCCATAAAATCATTTTAGGATTTTCCTCTAGTAAGGCTGAAGGTGGCTTAGTGGGGCTAGTAGCTTGTCTTGCTTTCTTATCAGCAACAAAACCATAACTCCCTGTCACTTGTATTCAACTCTTCATGGCCAAGATACTGAAGTGGTTTGCCATTTCCTTCTCTAATTCATTTTACAGATGAAGAATTTGAGGCAAATGGGGTAAGTGACTTGCTCAGGGTCACACAGCTAGTAAGTGTCTAAGGCTAGATTTGAACTCAGGAAGATGAGTTTTCCTGACTCCAGGCCCAGCACTCTATCCACTGAGTCACCTAGCATCTCTTTTTCAATGAAATCCCATTTTAAGTGTGTAGGCCATGCTTTGGGGTGACATGTTTGGACCAATGCAGTATCTCTTTAGTTCCTCACAGCAATTCTGTGAATTAGATAAGGCAAATATTATTTATCTCCATTTTGTAGATGAGGACACTAAGGTTCATGGAGGGCAAAACACTTGCTTCTTAGACCTTGCTCCATTATAAAAAATGTTGCCTGTAATGAATACTGAAAAGCATCAGAAGTTTAGAAATGAACTGATGCAAACTGAAGTAAGTAAGAACAAGGAAAGCAATATGCACACAATGAAAACAATGGAAATGGAACACATAACAACAAAATAACTAATGCTGCTATTAATTATAATAGCCAATCTTAATACTAAAGAAGAGGTCTGTAAAGCACCTCCCTCCCTTCTTCTTAGACATGGGGAATTATGGGTGTTAAATGATCCAAATCATATCAGACTTAAAATATCTTGGCTACTCTCCCAACTTGCCTTGGTAGCAACTGGAGGTGCATCAGCAGCAGCATGCCCCACAGGAAGTTCTCAGCTCCCAGGCATGGGTCTCTGGGCTTCCTGCCTTGAGAGAGAAGCAGCAGGCACCGGTACTGCCAGGTGATCCTTGTCATTGCCCACACCCAGATGCACCTGCTTCCTCTGAAGGAGAAGTTTCACCTGATGGAGATCCAGGTGAATGGCAGCAACATGGCTGAGAAACTGGAATGAGCCCATGAGAAGCTGGGGCAGCAGGTGCCCTTGTCCTCTGTGTTTGGGCAGGATGAGATGATTGACATCCCTGGTGTAACCAAGGACAAGGGTTACAAAGGCCACTGGTTGTTGGCACACAAAGAAACTGCCCTGAAAATCCCACTGAGACCTATGTAAGGTGGCACATATTGGATCTTGGCATCCTGCCCGTATGGCCTTCTCTGTGGCTTAAACCGATCAGAAGGGCTACCACCATCACACCAAGATCAACAAAAAGATCTACAAGATTGGCCAGATCAAGGATGGTAAGTTGATCAAAAACGACACATCCACTGATTATGATCTGTCTGACAAGAGTATCAACCCTCTGGGAGGCTTTGTCCACTATGGTGAAGAGACCAGTGACTTTATCATGATGAAAGGCTGCGTCATGGGGACCAAGAAGAGTGTCTTCACCCTATGAAAGTCTCTGCTGATACAGACCAAATGTCTCACCCTGGAGAAGATTGACCTGAAGTTTATCGCCACCACCTCTAAATTTGGCCACAGTTGGTTCCAGACTGTGAAGGAAAAGAAAGCCTTTATGGGACCACTCAAAAAAGACTGTGTTGCAAAAGAAACTGCTTAGTGTTTCCAGACCAACTTGGAGCTGGTGGATTCTCAATAGATTTTCAGAGCTTAAAAAAATAAAAAATAATAAAATAAAATATCTTGGTTAGTTTTATTAAACTTCTTTCTCTTTTTATTGTTTATTATAAAGTATGACTCTCAGGTAAGGGGAGGGGAATGAATTCATTGGAAAATGTGCATAATGTAAAAAAGAAAAGATCACAATAAAAAATTGATTTTAAGAAGACTTACTTATGATCACCCAGATATAGTGCTAGAGATAGGACTAGAGTCAATGATTCCTTAGTTCAGGTCCAGGTGTTTCCAGGGACCTAGAGATCACAGACTAGAAGCATCAAAGCACTCTACATTAGAACAATAGTTATCAAAGTTTGAGCCAGGGGACTCTTGCAAATCCCACAACCCTTTCAGGGATCCACAAGATTAAAACTATTTTCACAAAAAAAAATATTAAAATGTTTTCATTTTGAATATGGTAAATTTTGAGAGAAAAAGAGAGATATGATAAATATATAGACAGTTGGCATAGATGATAGATTGATATGATTGATAGATATAAACAAAAGCTCTTTAGGGCATCCTCAATAATTTTTAAGAATGTATATAAACAAGACTGGCTAGGTGGTGCAGTGAGTAAGAGCACCAGCCCCCAGAGTCGGGAGGATCCGGGATCAGTTCTGGCCTCAGATACTTAACACCCACACAAAAATAACTGGCCTTGTAACCTTGAGCAAGTTACTTTACCCCAACTGTATTTAAAGAATGTATATAAACACAAACAAAAGGTCATGACCTCTAAGAGTAAACTACCTTCTATGGACTCATCCTGCATATTTTGAATTTCCAAGAACTTTTTCAGGTCTTGGGGCATTATTGAATTGCTTCTTGCTGCAAGGCATTAAATAATACAGCTCCAAAGGTACTGAACCTACATGTAACCTCTCTGGACCTCAGTTTCCTCATCAATAAGATAAGATGAAATAAGGTTTGCTTCACCTGCCTAATAAGGTGATTGTTTGGTTCAAATAAAGTAAAAGAAGCTATAGTACACTGAAAAAAAAATTAAAGGTGATATCAAATTGTAAACACCAGTTTTCCCACATCGAAGCCAGCCTACACACACAGCCTGATTGATTGCTTTTCCTAAACACAACCTTCATTATGTTATTTTCCTGCTCAAGAACTCATATAATAAAATTATAAATATTTGCAAATGGTAATCACGCACTGCTGCCTCCATATCAAATCTTCACTCCTCTAGGCTAAATGTTCCCAGTTACTTCCGTAAGTTCTGAAATAGCTGATTTTCAGATCTTTCACTATCTCTGTGGTCTTTTTTGCATACTTTCTTATCAATGTTCTTCCTAATGTAATCTATATATAGTATGCCTCACCTCTATCCCTACTCAGTGTAACTCTTCACATGGATGGGAGAGTCTCTCTTTCTTCTTCCTCTTCTTCTTCTTCTTCTTCTTCTTCTTCTTCTTCTTCTTCTTCTTCTTCTTCTTCTTCTTCTTCTTCTTTTCTTTCTCCTTCTTTTCCTTCTCCTCCTCCTCCTCCTTCTTCTCCTTCTCCTTCTTCTTCTCCTTCTCCTTCTCCTTCTCCTCCTCCTCCTCCTCCTCCTCCTCCTTCTTCTTCTTCTTCTTCTTCTTCTTCTTCTTCTTCTTCTTCTTCTTCTTCTTCTTCTTCTTCTTCTTCTTCTTCTTCTCCTCTCTCTCTCTCCTCTCTCCTCTCCCTTCTCTTCTCTCTACTTTGCCTCTCTCTGCTTCTTTTCTACCTCCCTCTACCCTATCCCTCCCCACTTAGTTGGCACCTCCAATGCCCTCTACTTACCTGAGCACTTGCATTGACTGGGAACCTCTCTATAACTGGGACTCTTGGGTAAGAAAACTGATTACCCATCAGTAAATAAATGTTGTAATTATGGAACATTATTCTCCACAGACCAGCAGATGAAAGTCGATTTGCATAATAGCCAGTACTATTCATGGAAATATATGTGATTTGTCTACTAAGGCAGATGAAGACCCTAAAGTTAATTTGTATATGCCTAGCATTGATTAACCAGAGAATTGATTCTTTCTCTGTATATGGACTCAAGCTTGTTGAGCAAAGCTAGTTTTCAGATTCATCTGTCCCAGGGCACTCAAACAAGTAGCAAAGAGAGAATGAGCAAGTCAAAGCCTGGTGGGCTTAGTATGGAATTCAATTCAATTCAACTAAGTGTTGTAAAAAAGATCCAGGCCCTCTTTAAGGTAATTGTTACCATCACCCTGTGGTTAACCCTTCTTTATCTTTAGGGTTTTTAAAATCTTTTCCCCCTTTCTTTGTATCTCCAATACTAAGCACAGTGTCTTGCCCATAGTAGGTGCTAAGTAAATGCTATTTACTATTGACTGACTGACTCTTTAAATGATTAAGGTTATGGCTTCCTTAGGGAAGGAAAGATTCTCTTTGGAGACTCCAAACTCACGCACACTCAAAAATTTTGAGCCATCTCTTTCTCCACACCTTACTCCCAGCATCTTACTCTTAGGTCTTTATTATAAAGGAGACTTTGAAGGAGTCAAGATCTCAACTCTAAGCATACTGCATTTATGGGAGCAACTTAAAGGAAGGATTAAAAAAACCAGTCCCCTAAAGGTTAATAGCCACTCTAAGACAGGGACATTAGTTTAGATAAACTGATAGCCTTGGAGTCTTTAAAGGGAACAACCAAAACAAAGGGAAAGAATCTATTTATAGGAAATCTTGCAGAAGTCACCTATCTTATTGTGAGATCTGGAGATAGTTTAATAGTGAGATGACTTCACCTTCCTTTGTTCCATCAGGAAAGAGACAAGAGGTAATAGGATCAAGGTAATGTTTTCTATGGACTTGAGAATTCTAACTCATAAGGGAAGTATAGTGACAAAGGATCATTTCCTTGGAGCTTGAAGGGACACTAGTGGTCATCTGGTCCAACTCCCTCCTTTTGCAAATGATGTCAAGCCCATAAGATTATAGGTTCAAAAATTTTGATCTGTAAGGGAACCTCAGGGGTTATCTAATCCAATTCTCTCATTTTACAGATGAGCAAAAAAGACCAGGAGGGGTTAAGTGAACTCTACCCAGGGTAACATAAGGAGTAAGTAGTAGAACTGGAATTCAGTCTCAGGTTGTGTGACCTTAGTATTCTTTTCACTATGTGTATAGGTAAAAACAAGTGATGCCCAATGCAAAGTTTAAATAAAATAGAGGTATTAATTGATAGATGACTATCTTGGTCTCTAAGAAAAAAAGGATTAAGACTTTCTGTTTATTTGGCCCTGAATAGGAGAAACAGGTACCATGGTGTTGTTGTTCAAGTCATTTCCAACTCTTCATGACCTCATTTGCGGTTTTCTTGGCAAAGATGGTGGAATAGTTTGCCATTTCCTTCTCCATAATAGCCTCCTAATTGGTCTCCCTGTCTCAAGTCTCTCCCTGCTTCAATCTCTCTTCCACACAGCAGCTAAAGTTTCCTGAAGTCTGATCATGTCAACCATGTCAAGTAGGGAGTCACTGGAGTTTAATGAGTGGATCAAAGGGGCAATCAATAAACGTTAGTTACTTTCTAATACTTGCAGAATCAAATATAATTTCCTCTATCTTCACAGTTCTTCTTAACTTGGGCCCTTCCTACATTCCAGTCTTCTTATTCCCCTCCATTCATTCTTCAGTCCAGCCATACAGATGCTTCTTTATATTCTTTACAAAGCACACCCTAAGCTGGCCCTTATGCCTGAAATGTTCTCTCTCCTTACTTTTGCTCCTTGAAAACCCAGGTTTCCTCTATAATTCATCTGAAACATCACCTTCTATGTGAAACCCTTCCAGATTCCCTCCTCCCTGCAATGGCTTCCCAAAAACTATTTTGTAGAGTGGAGGTCGAAACCCATAAAGCAAGTGCTTGGAATATAGTAAGTCCTTAATAAATATTTCTTTCATTCCACCGGGAGAGGATTCAGATGATTCAAGCTGAGCTTTGAACATCGGGCAAATTTTCCCTTCTGTACATTAATACACTGGTTTTCTGGCACACACCAGTCTCACTTGAGTTTCTCTAAATCATTCAATCATTCAACAAGTTTCTTAAGCACTTATTATGTGCCATAAACTGTACCAGGCACTAGGGATACAAGTACTGAGAATGAAACAAGTCCTATTCATTATGAGCTGAATGGAGAAGTCAACAAGTACATCTAAAATATACATACATGATAAATATAAAGTAAATACATACAAATATATACAAAATGGTTAAATGTGAGGTAGTTTGCAAGAGAGGGTACTAGCATTTGGAGGAATCAGGAAAAGCTCAAAGCAAAATATGGATCTTGAGCTCTGCCATAAATGAAAAGAAGGGCTCCTTGAGGCAGAGATAAAAGATGAAGTGCATGGAAGACGGCCAGTGCAAAGGTAATGAGAAGGAAGATAGAGTGTCATATATGAGGAACAGAGACGTTAGTTTGGCTAGATCACAAAATGCAAGAGGGAGAATAATGTCCAATGAGGCTGGAAAGATTAGTTAGTGTCAGGTTATATAAGGTCTTTAAAGCTAAACAGAAGAGTTTATATCTTATCCTAGAGGCAATTAGAAACCACTGGAGTTGGTTAAGTATAGAAGTCACAAGATCAGATCTGTAATTAGGAAAAATTGCTTTGGCAGCATTGTATAGGATAAACTAGAGTGGAGGAAGACCCAAGATAGAAACTGCAAGGTTTTTGCAATAATCTAAGCAAGAAGTGATTGGGCCTGAACTAAGGTGAATTGTTGTTTGTCCTTTGTTTTGGAAAAGGACCAATGATACCATAGGCTAATTTCTTGACTTGTGCCTGAATTGGATTTAAGTGAAGCAGAGTTGCCAAAAGTCATCAGCCTTTCTCTCTCTTCAGAGTCATTGAAGTCCTGTGGAGTCCAGTCAAGACAAAAGTCATGACAACTGGGGATGTCCCAGTATGCATCAGGTTACTTTGGTGTCTTTGATGTCTGATCAATCCGAAGTGCTCCACAGTGCTTGCTTTAGCTGCCTTCATGGCTGTTGGAACCAATTGTTCTCATCCATCTATCCCACTGGGGGAAGTCTTCACAGGCTTGGAGTAGATATGCCCCTAACTCAACACCCAGTTTGAGACCTGTCAGTTACCCATAACCTGGTTTAGATTGTCTGCTGAGACAGTTTTACCAGGGTGTGGCCACTGCTACACATGCTATAACTTCTTGGAGTCACACTGAGAGTTGGGTGATGGGAGACACAAAGGGCGGATAAGCATGGCTTGAAAATTTCTCACACCATAGGTGCTAGTCCTCTCTAACTAAATGCAAAACTCTTTAAGTCTCAGTCTAAAGCAGCATGCACCTCCCTGACTCCCACACATACCCATTCTTACTCTAACTTCATCGTAATTGTTGGCTAACTTATTTAAACAAGCTTTCAACCTCCAACCTTGGGTTACTCCCACCATCTGCCTTCTTCAGTCCTAGATGCTGATCAGAGCTGGGGAAAATTGTGAAACAGTGCTGAGTCCACTATGAATTTATGTTGCTTAGTCTCAACTGGGTTCTTATTGCATCCAGGTAATCCTTTTGCCCCTCCCTAATTGATTTACTATCCAAGCACCACTGGTACTATGCCAAACTTCTCCATTCCTCCCTCTGCAATCCTCCCAAGGCTCTTCCTTCTGCTATTCTCTTACCTGAGAATATTCCCTCTTATTTCCCTAAAAAAATTTCTTTCTAAAAATAATTGAAGCTCTTCACTGAGAGTTTCCTTGTCTCCTCTCTTCCTCATCTCATATTACTCAGATACTATCCCCCACTACCTTCTTTTTCCCCCCTCTCTCATACGAAGAGAGGTGTCTTCTTGCCAAGACAAACTCCTTGATGTATCGATTCTATCCCATGCCATCTTCTCCAGCATTTTGTCTCCTCTATCATCCTTACTCACTAATTTTCAATCTCTCCCTGTTTACTGGTTCTTTTACTGCTGCTTGCAAACATGTCCCTGTCTCCCCACTCTTCCAAGAAACCCTCAGTTATTGGTCTAGCTATCTCCCTTTGTAATGGTAATGGAATTTAAAGATCCCCTTCTATTGCCTTAGTTTTCTGCTTAAGTGTTAAAACCCAGAACTTGTGAATCCCACTTGTGGGATGGACTTGTTGACACGAAGATAGGGGGCTGAACTGGGAGGAGTTGGTGCCATGGATAGAGAGGCCCAAGCAGAGAAGGGCCAGAAGAACTTTGGGATCAGCATCATGGAAGGAGAGAGAGAGAGAGAGAGAGAGAGAGACAGAGAGAGAGAGACAGAGAGAGACAGAGAGAGACAGAGACAGAGAGAGGGAGGGAGAGAGAATTGCCAGGGGCTAGAGTTGCTGAGAGAGAGAGAACTGCCAGCCAAAGCAACCCGGATTGCTGAGGGCCAGTTGGAGCTGCCCAGGGCTTTTAAGAACTGCCACCCAGAGCTTCTGAGAACTAAGGAGGCATGACTTTGGTGCTGGTATTTTTCTGTTTTGATGTTACTTTGCCAGACTTGTCTGCTGGTAAAGGACAGTGCAGTTGTTGCAGAAGTCCTAGAACCTTGCTGTTGGTTCAGAAACCCTGAAGGAGGATTTTCTTATTGTATGTTTACAGAAATCCTGAAGGAGGGTCTTGCTGATGTTTTCAAGGGTCCTGAGACTGTTCTGCAGGCAGAGAGTGAATTGATGAGGACACTGGCAATGTATACTGTGGCTTTGTTAAGCTTTGTCTTTCCAGGAACAGAGATTGCTGAGAACTTGCCTCAGGTCAAGATGAAGAAAAGACTTCTCCTTGGGTATTGAATGCTGTGATGATATCATGATATCATAACCTTGTTGTGGCTTAGGGGTAGATGGCCTCTGTGTTCTCCACTGCCCCTTTGAGAAGGTGCTTAGTGGTAACTGATGATAATTGTAATTCAGTTGTGATCCAGAGGTGGAGTACTTTGATTTTTGTGCTTTGTGACTGACCAAATGAATGTACTTTGTTTATGATTGGAAACTAATTTCCAGTTGAATAGAGAGAAGACTTCGTTGATTAACTAAATGAATGTACTGCCCAGGGGTAGAGTACTTGGACTTTAGTACTTTGGGATTGAATTGAGGACTTACTAAATTATTGAGTTACACATGGTGAATGTTGTATTTTGATTTTCTGTGAATGTATTCCCTTAATCTATCGCTGAATAAGTGAAGTTTGCTATGCTCATAATCTGAACCTGGAAGTTGCTTGTGATTGGTGTTACACCCTTTTGGGGCTAGTCTCCTTGAGAAGGTCATCTACAATAAGTTCTTCTCTTCTCATTCCCTTCTTAACTCTGTATAGTCTGGCTTCCAACCTTATCATTCAACTAAAACTGCTCTCTCCAAAGTTACCAGTGATCTCTTAATTGCCAAATTCAAAGACCTTTATTCAGTCCTCATCCTTATTGACCTCTTTGCAACCTTTGATGATGATGACTCTCTTACCCTTGCTATTCTCTTTTCTCTAGGTTTTCATGGCATTGATCTCCTGTAGTTCTCTTACCATTCTAATCACTCCTTCTCAGGCTCTTTTGATAGATCTTTATTGAACTAGCTCCCACTAACTGTGGGTATCTCCCAAGGCACTATCCCAGGTCCTCTTGTCTTCTATATTATTTTACTTGGTGATCTCATCATTAATGAAATGTAATCATTTCATTATCATCTCTATGCAAATGACCCTCAGATCTTATCTAGCCCTCATCTTTCTTCTGACTTCTAGTCTTGGTATTTCCAATAGTTTTTCATACTCTCCAAATTCAATATCCTGTAGATAATCTTAAATTCAACATGTCCAAAACTGGACCCATTATCTTTCCTCTAGACCCCTCCCCTCTTTCCAATTTCTCTATGTTTGTTAAGAGTAGTACCATACTCCTTGTTGATGAGGTACAGGCTCTGGGAACCCTCTTTGAACTCTGATTGAATGGTCCCATTTTGATGAGGCATTTCCATGAGGCCATAAGCCTTACTTTGTGGCTGGGCTCGGACCTCTGTTACTAGCCTAGCCCTCCATTGTCCATCTACTTCCCTTGAGCCTATCAAAATATCAATCCACCCTTGAACTGGTCTAGCCCACCATTGTCTGTTGCTCCAGGTAGTCTACAGCAACTTCCCACCCTTAATTACTCATCTACCTTATTAACTCCTTCTCAAGACCCTCCCCAAACTCCTTCTCTAGACCACCCCTAGATTCCTCCCACAGCCTTCTGTATATAAGAACCCATCTCACACTATATGGTGTGAAAGCTCCATAGAATGACCTAGCACTGACTTACTCTGTGTCAGATGATTCTGGCCTGCTTGTCCAGGGCAAAAGTCACCTAGGCTTGTTAAGAGTCTATCCAATATGGTGAACTTTCAATAAACTTTACTTTTCTTTGGCTGAGAGAAGGCTTGAATTGAATTCATTTGGCAGGACCTGGAGTGTTGGTATTTTGGGGTCTCCAGAGCAGCCCTAACCTTCTTTATGAGTAACCTCTTCATTGTCACCAAGCTTACATCCTAGGGGTCATCTTCTATTCTTCTCTCCCATCTCTCATATCCATTGTATTACTAAGACCTATTGATTCTACCTTTCTAATATCTCTTACATACCCTGCTTTCTCCTCTGACATTGCCATCACTTTGGTGTAGGTTCCAATAACCTCACACCTGAACTATTGAAATAGTCTTCCAATTGGTCTTCTTACTTCAAGATTTTCCCCACTCCAATCCATCCTCCACTCATCTGTCAAGGACACATATAGTCATGCTGTCCTCCCCCTTCTCCCCCTGCCCTGCCCCATTTCAATAAATTCCAATAGTTCCCTATTACTTCTAGGATCAAATATCTACTCCACTTCTTAGCTTTTAAAGCTCTTCCAAACTTGGCCCCTTCCTATTTTTTCAATCTTCTCCTACCTTCCTCCTAATCCAGTAACATTGCTCTCCTTGCTGTTCTTTAAATAAGACCTTCCATCTCCAGACTACATGCCTATTCACCAGCCATTCTCCACACCAAGAATTCTCTCCTTCCTTGCCTCTGCTTTCTGACTCTCCTTGTTTCCTTCAAGTTTCAGCCTACCTTAACCTAACCCACATTAGCCATGAAGCCTTTCTCAATTCCCTTTACTCATGGTGCCTCTTTTCTTTTATCTCCAATGCATCCTGTATATGTTTTCTAAGTACATCATTGTTTGAATGTTGCCTCCCAGACTAAGCTTCATGAAAGAAGGCACTTTTTATCTGGCATCTCTTTATATCTGCAGAACTGAGCCAAGCAGCTAGCACATAGTAGGTGCTTGATAGTAAATCTTGTTTACTTCATTTAGTCTCTCTTTGACTTAGTCCTTTCTGTCTGACTATTGCTTTTTAATGTCATCTCTTGGATTTTAATCTGGGTCATGATCTCTAACCAGGGGTGTCCCCCAAGGCTCTGTCTTGGGCTCTCTGTCTTTTCCCTCTATACTATCTCAGTGATTTCATTAAATCTTATGAGTTTGACAATGATCTCTATGCAGATGATTCCCAGATCTGTATATCCAGCCCCAGTCTTTCTTCTCAGCTATAGTCTGACATCACCAAGTGTCTTTGGGACCTTGTGAATAGACATTTCCAGCTCAACATGTCCAAAACAGAACTCATCATCCCATTCCCTTTCAACCCTCCCCTATTACCAACTTTCTTATTATTTATTTCTTATTATTGCTGAGAGTACCATTGTCCTTTCAGGCATCTAGGCTCTGTTGTTCTTGACTTATCACTTGTACTCTCTCCACAAATTAAATTCATTTATTTTCTAAATCTTTCATTTTTATTTTCATAACTCTCTATATGCATGTGTACATATGCATACATATATGTCTACATATAAATAGACAGAAATAGCTATACTCTATATACTCTCTCTGCATACATATATAGAGTATATCAATATGTCTCTATCTCTCTGCTCACATACTTGTACCCCCACTAGGCCCTCATCACTTCTTGCCTGAACTATTGCAATAATCTTATAATTGTTCTCTTTGCCTCAAATCTTTCCCTACTCCAATCTCAAGATACAGAACTCCCTTCCTCCCATCACTATTCAGTCCGTTCTATTGATTCCCATTTCCCTTCTGGTTCAAATATAAAATCGTATGTTTGGCATTCAAAGTACTTTACAACCTGACCTCTTCTTAACTTTATAATCTTATATTTTATAGTCCTACATACATTCTATGTTCTAGTTATATTGGCTTCCTTCTCTCCCATGACTGAAATGTTTTTCCTCCTCAATGCCACCTTCTGATTTCTCTGGTTTTTCCCAAGAATCAGCTCAAATCCCACCTCTTATAATATATGCTTCCCAGTCTCCACAGTCCCTTTCTTCTGAGATTACGTCCCATTTACATGGTACTTATCTTATTTATAGATTTTTTGTTTTTGTTTTTAATGTGGACTCTCCAATTAGAATGAGCAAGGGTGGGGACAGCAATTATCCCACCCCCATTTAACCTTGACCTCTCTATCAGGTGATAAAGGTAATAAAATACCTCATTGAATCTATCAACCAGATTTTGAACTGTGTGTGAACAAGACCTGGATACCAATAAAGTAATCAAAAACCATTTCAACTCCATTGGGTAGGAAGTTTGTTCAGATTGGATTAAGGGACTTGGTCATATACTATGGTTCTTATCTAAAATGGCAAACTTTATTCAAAACCCAAGGAATCAAATATCTAGCATTTTAGGGATGGAAGCCTCCAGTCAAGTCCCTTGTGATGGAATCATTTTGGGGGAGAGAGGAGAGCACTTCTGCCTCAGCTCTGGCTTCAAACTCATCCTCACTCCACTTAGAGAAAGGACCTCATGAACTTTGGAGGCTTTTACCATTTTCATTAACATTCTGTGGTAGCCTGTTTGCATCTGGGACTGGAGATAAACTGGACATGATGAGGACCATTAGATTCAGGGCTCTGTAAGGATATCAGAAGAAAAATTATGCATACCTAAGGGGATTATTTTGAGTTGTCCAGCAAAAGGATTTACAGGAGCTCTGTGCTACCACTTTGCCACATGTCTTTTCTAAGGCTAATCCCACTTTATACCAGATTCTCCATATTGTTGGAAGACTATGTTATAGACCTTGAGGCACAGGAAGAATGTTTTGTATCCTCTGTTCTTACTATATCATCTTAGTAAATATACTTTCCTAAAAGATTAGTCTGACTGACTAGTTATTGTCAACCGGTAATCATGGGGAGGAAGTACATGTATGGGAGTTTGAAAGGTTTAACACTAGAAAAAAACACCTCTAGCCCCTCAGGACTATCATTGTATTCTGAGAGAAGACACAGTAGCCACCCTCTAGGCACCTGACTAAGGCAGTGTAACTAGAGATTGGGAAAGGTGCTCTAGAGTTTGTACCTCAAGTGTTAGCTCCTTGAAGGCAACAATTGTATTTTTGCCTCCTGTCCTCAGTGTTTTGCACAATTCCTGTCATATCATGGCAGTGGTTCATAAATGCTTGCTGACTCAACTTCAGGTTAAGGAAACTTCAAATAAAGGAGAACCTGAACAATTCCCAGAAGCAAGCCTCACTCAGTCTTAGAAAGTGACATCTAGTATCTCCTTCTATGAGTAACTGAAAGTCTGCCCAGGGAATGGAAATTGTGTGTGTGTGTGTGTGTGTGTGTGTGTGTGTGTGTGTGTGTGTGTGAGAGAGAGAGAGAGAGAGAGAGAGAGAGAGAGAGAGAGACAGACAGACAGACAGACAGACAGAGACAGAGACAGAGACAGAGAGACAGAGAGAGACAGAGAGAGAGATGCAACAATAACAATTTCCCCCATAATTAAAGCCTCACAAAAGTGGAATGAGCTGCCTTGGAAATTGGTAGGTTTCCTTTCACTGGACATTTTTAAGCAGAAAAACTGGATGACTACTTCCTTAGAGACAAGACTCCTTTGGGGTATGGTTTGTTTTCTCATGTATTAAAGCAGAATTTCAATTTCCTGACCTATTAAAGGGGATCATAACATTTGTACTAGTGATTTCACAGGATTGTTGAGAGGCAAGCCCTTTGTAAATGGCCCTCAAAGTGCAGGGTTATTATTATTATGACAAGGGTGGCCTGACCATCTTGTTTATACAGGGAGTATGGCCACAGGCTTCTTTGCATTCATGCCAGGCCTGAAAGGTTTCCTCTGAAGAATGCTTTTAAACTAGCTGCTAAATCAAAAACATTGCTACCAGTTCCTACTTGAGCTTTGTGTATGCTCAGAAGATTCTTCTCTTCATTGTTCAAGTTTCTATGGTTACAAAAAGGCATTTTAAAAGTCCTTGTCTTGGGGGCTGAAGATATGATTCTTCCCATTCCATGATGGAAATGTTTAGTCATTCAAGACTGACTGGTCTACTCGATTTGTGGGCTTTCTTTTGTGCCTCTATTATCACGAAAGATGGATGGATCAGGGCAGTTAGGTGGCACAGTGAATAGAGCACCAGCCCTGGTATCAGGAGACCTGAGTTCAAATGCAGCCTCAGACACTTAACTCTTACTAGCCGTGTGACTTTGGGCAAGTCACTTAACCCCAATTGTCCCTCCAAAAAGAAAAAAAAAGATGGATGAAGCAAAAACCCTAAATAAGGAGAAATCAAGATGAAATCAAAACCTTGAAATTTACAGTCAAGGCACCCCCTCTTCTTGTTTCTCCCCTTGCATAGTTACAGAGTACTCTTTTAAGCCAAAAGAAAAAAAGTCTAGGTCACTGATTAATAATAATAATATTATAAATAATTATTATATTAATTATATATTATTATATAAACTAATAATATGTAACATAATTATATAACATAACAAACAATAAATAATATAACAAAATAATAAATAATGTCAGCAAACAGCAATAACAACTTCCCCTGAATTGGAGCCTCATAAAAGTGGAATGGGCTGCTTAGGAAGCTCATAGCTTTCCTTTAATGGGACATTTTTAAGCAGAGCGGCTAGATGACTACTTTCTTAGAGATGAGATTCCTTTGGGCATGATTTGTTCTACATTACCACTGAGGTCATTTCTAATTTTTAAATTCTGTGCTTCTGTGATACTGTATTTTTAGAGTTTACATAAAAGCACTGTCTTCATAACAATTTTATGAGGTAGGTAATACAGGTATTATGTATGAGTAAGTGTTTATTAAGTGCCAGATTTTGCTGTCAAAGGAGAATAGACTAGAATTTTAAAGACCATCTAGTCATGTCTACCTCCTCATTTTACAGATGAGGAAACTGAGGCTCAGGTCCATTAATTGACTTGCCCAAAGTCACACAAGTACCTACGCCCATTTTACAGATGGAGGTAAGGCTTAGAAAATTCAAGTGACTTTTTGATGTTTACTCTTCTATTTCAATGGATCTATTAACTCATCAAGGTGGGTAGCCTCTCCAATGATGCCAATCTCAACTTAATCATGACTCTTCTTTGATGCTGCACAAATATCGATGCAATATCTCCATTTTGAAGAGGGTCTCATACCAGCCATTCTCCTTCTCTTCCTCCTCCTCCTCCTCCTCCTCGTCATCATCATTCCCTTTCTCCTCCTCTTCCTCCTTCTCCTTTTCCTCCTCCTCCTCTTCTTCTTCTTCTTCTTCTTCTTCTTCTTCTTCTTCTTCTTCTTCTCCTTCTCCTTCTCCTTCTCCTCCTCCTTCTCCTCTGTCTCTTCATCCTCCTCCTCCTCTTTTCCCACACCATTTTTCTTCCATTCTTTTTCTTTTCTTTACCCTTCTCTTTCTCCTTCCCCTTTTTCTTCTATTCTCCTTTTTATTTCCCTTTCACTTCTGTAGATATCATTCCTTCTTATACAGAATGAAAGTAGGAGATAGCATGGCATATTCAAGGAATAATTCACAGGTGAGAAGATATGGCTATTCCATGCCCTTACTTGCTGTAGTATAGGAACACCCACATTATGAGATTACAGATTGATATAAATATTAAAATATAACAGTTTGTACCAATCAATTGCCAATTATACAATGTAACCATTTCTAGAACATGCTTTGCCTATCCTTTATTGCAGTCAGCTAATAACTTTGAAAGAGGGAAGGCCATTAAGAATGGAGTGATAGAAGGGGAAAGGGCCCCATAAGCCCCAATTGTAAGTCATCGGGCCCATCCTGATTATGGAACAACAAACTCATTGCCAACATTTAGAACTGAGATAAGCAGTCACCCTGGTCCTGCTGCTTCTGTTCTGGGTGCTTCAAAGAGGACTTAGTCTCCAGTACTACTCTCTGGAATCCATCTGACTGTCTTAAGAAACCCAAGCTACCACTGTAAACCAAGGGCCAAACTCATCTAATCTTGTGCTCCCTGCAGTTTCCTGCAAAAGGATCTACAGCTCATACTTTGCTGCTCAAAATTCTTAACCCAGATAACAGTTATTGAGCATTTTCCCCAGGTAGACACTCAAAGGCTAGAGCAGCTTAAAGTTGAATCTATAATGGAAGAGACCAGCCACAGCAGGACTTAGCCCTAAGTGCAGCCCTCCATAAATTATACTCAAATATATCTGTGATCCAATTGATTTGGAAGTTATCTCTAATGATGCAGATTTCAACCTACATATTTACTCACTTTGGGAAACTCTTATTCATACATTTTCCTAAGTCCAGCACAGGGGGTCCACTGAACTCCCTAATCAGTATCACCTATACCATATCCATAATGACAAAATTTACTCATCAGTCCCATGTATGAAGCAATAAAGAAGTTTATGTATATGCGTGAGAGCAAAAAAAATGGGAAAGAAATTGGGTGCTCATCAATTGAAGAATGTCTAAAAAACTGAAGCATTTGCATCTCATAAAATATCTTTGAACTAAATTAAATGATTAATATGAGAAATTCTGAGAAATATGGAAAAACTTGCATGAGTTGAGGCAGAGAAGTAAGCAGAACCAGGAATATAACATACACAAAAACCACAAAATTAAAACCAAAAGAACACTGAAAGGAAGCTAAATGCTGTGTGAATATAATGATCAAACTTGGACTCAAGTGGAGATGAAGAAGTGCTTGATCCCTGGATTCAAACACATGTCCTGACTCTTATTAGCCATGTGACATTGGGCAAAGTCTTTATTCTCCATGGCCTTCAATTCCCTCAGTTATATAATGAGGGGTTTGGTTTAGATGACCCCGAGGGACTACAGGTATGGAACATTTGTCAGACATGGTTAATGCGTGTATTGTTTTTGCTTCACTTTTTTTTTCTCTGTTAAAATGGTATAATTATGCTGTAAGTCAGCAAAACTAACATAAGAAAATAAAATTTTGAAAAATGGTATAGGAGAAATTTAAAACATATTTGATTCAGTTATCATTATCTAGAGTCAGAAACCAGGAAAGAATTTACCAGCTCAGTTATTATATATAGTAGGGAGAAACCAACCCAGTTACACTGAGGGGCAAACCAATTAGCTAATCTATTTTCTAGAGAGTGTTTGGAATGTGGTTCAAGGGCTGCTATCTGGCCCCTAAGCCTCTGGTCAATTTCTTCAAGGGGAAGGATGATGGGAAGAATGCATGGGTTGGAGGTTATTGGCAGCCAAGGGTTTGGGGGAACATATAGCTGCTGGTTCTGTCAGCAGGAAGCTGGGCTGGAGCCATTCACTCTGCCAGCATTGCCCATGTAACAAATCAATCCCGACGGCTGTGATGAATTGAACGTCAAGCTTGGTGAATCTTCCTTTCAGGGAAAACTTGATGCGAGGCACAAGAGGGAGTTGCAACAAAGGCAATAATCATTTTGATCATTTCATTTGGCCCAAGGATTCTTGCTGGGAAGAGAGCATTTTGTTCTGAAGGCTCCCAAATGACTAGTTTAAAAGCAGATTGGAAGCTGGAGGGCTAATGTGACTGAGCCCCTCGTCCTCAGATTCACCCCTGATGAAAAGTAACATGGGGTTCTCAAAGACCCAAGGCAGAATGGAGGGGGGACCAAGGGCAGAAAGAAGGGTTGGACAACTGAAGCTTTTCCCTAAACTAATCAGGATTATCAGGTGAGAACCTTCTCTACCAAGGGCCATGGTGCTACTGGTCATAACACTAAATGGAATTTTAGAGTTTGGGGAAAAACAAACAAATAAAAAACCTAATTCAACTCCACCTACATTTGCTGATCATAAAAACAAAAACAGAAACAGACTCTGTTGGTTAAGTGGTTTTCAAAGAAATTGCTTGTTAGTGGCAGAGAGGGAAGAACTATACCTCAAGTCTAGTGAAGAAATGTGACATGTTTAGCCTGGAGAAGACTGGGGAGAGGTCAAGGGGGGGTAGAGGAGAAGGGAGGGGAGATGGGGCATGATAATTATCTTCAAGTACTTGAAGAGTCAATATATCAAGGAAGGATTTTATTTGTTCGGTTTGACCCAAGAGGGCAGAACCAGGAGGAATGGAAGGAAGTTGTAAAGATACAAATTTAGGCTTAAAATCAGGAGAAAAAAAACCCAAAGCTTCCAAATAGAGCAAACAAAAAATGTAATGGGCAGCCTCAAGAGATGGTGGGTTCCTCTTTCTTAGAAGACTTAAAACAGAAGATTCATTAGTCAACTATGTTATAGCAAAATCACTCTGGTACTCATTGGTTGGTGAATGATAGGTACAAGCTAGACTTGTCATTGTTTGGGCTCTGACTTGCTCAGAGTGGATGTAAATAGCAATTGCTTACATTTTGGTCAGAAACCCTGAGGGTCTTCTCCTCCCAGATTGATTTTTTTTTTTTAATTTCCTTAATCATTAAATGGGCCTTGCCTCAATCAAACTAAAACCTGTTAAAGACCTTAACTTAAAAGGGTCAAGATCTCCCACTGTATTTAGGGCCACCTCCAGTCCTGTTGATCCATATCTGGTCACTGGACCCAGACGGCTCCAGAGAAGAAAGTGAGGCTGGTGACTGTGCATAACCCTCCCTCACTTAAATCCAATTTACCTGCATGTCATGGTATCACCTCCCTGGTGTCATGGCCGTCTTTGAGAAATAAGAACAAACAACAGTGGTATAGTGGAGATTCCTATAGATTGAACTAAGTTGCTGCTGGGCCCCTTTCACCTCTCAGATTTTGGGCTTCTGGGACTCCTTAGTCCTAATTTCTAAATAGTCCTGTGTTTTCTCTTATGTCACAACTGTCTCCCTCAGAGTGAGTGAGGTTGCTTTTCACTTGGTTTCCTGTCAAGGATATCAGGTGAAACTAGGGCTGGAGATGATAAAGGTGAGGGTGTAGAAATGAAGTCCAAATCAGAGGTGAAAATCCTAAAGGCAAGCTACCAGGTCCTGACTCAGCAGTTCAGGCAAACTTCCACTGAGATGGAGACTTCATGTGTCATAAACCATTGCAGCCCAAAGACAAAACCAATATAGCCCAACTACTTCCTACACCCCCAAATTCTCTCTTAACTTTCAAGCCAAAAGCAAAAGTTCCTCTAGAAAAGGAGTTCTTAATGGGAGATCTGTGGACTTATTTTTTAAAATATTTTGATGCCCTTGGGCAAGTTACTTAACCCCAATTGCTTTAAAAAAAATATTTTGATGACAGAATTTCAATATAATAGGTTTTCTTTGTAAACCTATATATTTTAAGCATTTAAAACATTATGCCCATATATTTTACCAGACTATCAAAAAAGGTCTATGACACACACACAGAAGGTCAAAAATATCCAGTTTAGATAAACCCTGTCTAAATACCTAATAGATCAATCAACAAGCATTTTATTGTGTCTACTGTGTGCCAGGCAACACCTTCCCTCTCCACCCCCTACTGTGTACTCTGGAATCCAGTAACGCTGACCTCCTTGCCATTCCTGTAACAAAATACTCCATCCCTCAACTCTGGATATTTCCATTGACTGTCGCTTATACCTGGAACATTCTCCCTCCAGGATTCCTTAACTTCCTTCAAGTCCTGTCTAAAATCCCTTCTATAGGAAGTTTTCCCTGATCCCCCTTAATTCTCATATCTTTCCTCTATTGATTATTGCAAATTCATTTTGTATATATTGTGTTTGTAAGTAGTGATTTGTATGTTAACTCTCCCTTATGTTGTGAGTCTACAATACTATCTTGTAACCCCAGAACTTGGCATATAGTGGGTGCTTAATAAATGTTTGTTGACTGGCTGCAGGCAGATGCAAAAAAAAAGAAAAAGAAAAGAAAACACGCTTCCAGCAGCTTACACATATCTTCACCGTGGCCAGAAAATTTGAAGCACGTTATACTGCAGAGTGACATGTTAATATTATGGTCATTTTACTCTCCTCTTCTTACTGCTCAGTGTAGCTCAGAAACAGTCCTGGAACCAAGAACTCTTCTATTATTCCTTCATTGCTGGTATTTGGCAAAATGTTGCACAAATAGATAAAATGACCAATTTTTATAATTGAATGAAAGTACTGGGATTCAGATGAACCTCCTGTAGACTTACTGAAATCGTCTGCAGGACAATTGAATACAAAGGAAAATGGGGACAATATGTACTTTCTTTTGCTATATAGTTTTGACTTCTGCTAGGTCTCAATACTTTGAAATCCTTACATTTTGTGGAGTTGGGAGGTTATAAGTATCTAGTAAGGCCACGTATATTAAAATCTTTCTTTTCGAAATGTTTTATTGATCTTTTTATGTGAAAATCATTCTTAAATGTTTGTGGGCCATTATGACTGTGATAATTTTAAATCTGATATTCTAACTCTAGCTCTATTTATTTGTTGAATTCTCAAGGACATGTTGAGACTTTTATTTGTATGAATGAATGAATGAATGAATGAATGAAGCATTTATTAAGTGCTTACCATTTGCAAAGTTCTATGTGAGAATAGCTGAGGCTAAAAATAGAAAAGGAAAAAAAATGCCATTTCCTGATCTAATGATGTTTTAATGGGAGGGGCAACGTATATAGAAAGTGTCAGGTGCCAAGTCAAATAGAAAGGTCTTTAGGGTGCAGCTATAAAGCAGAGGGCAATACTTCTTTATTCTTATTTATTTTTTAGTATTCTTTATTATATCTTTCTGATGATAAAATCATATCAATTTTTGATACTGAACCATTTGGCAGTGTCAAGAATTTTAATGACGAGAGCTTTCTTTTCTGGGGCTGCAGTAGTTGGGGCTTGTAGCATGGAGATGTGTTTCCCTTTAGTTCATGAAGACATAAATGCTTCTGAGTCATTGTTTTGCAACCTTCAGAGATAACATCGAATAGTTTCTGCCCTTCTCTTGCAAATTCTACATTGATCAATAGTTCTGTGCTTTTTAAGAATAATCTTTTTTTTTTTTAGTTTCTAATATAAAGACCTGATTGATACTCTATTTCTATCATGAATCCTTCCACTTCTATGAACATTGGACTTAACCATTTGACTCTTCTTTCTCTATTATTATTACCATTTTCACTGTTAACTCATTCTTCTCATCCTTCTTTTCTTTCTATAGGATTCAGAAGATTATGAAAGGGGAAGGGAATGAGCATTTATATGGTGCCTACTCTGTGCCAGGCACTGCATTCAGCACTTTATAAATATTGTCTTTGCACAAGAACCCTAGTGGGTAAGTGCTATTTTATTCCCATTTTATAGTGAGGAAAGAGGTAGACAGAAGTTATGTGATTTGCTCAGGGCCACACAGTTAGTAAGTGTCTGAAACTGACTTGAACTCACATTGTTCTGACTCTAGACCTAGCACTCTATCAACTACTCTGGATAGCTGCCTGTTATTCTGTCAAATGTAATTTTTTGTGTACTGTTGTGCAGGTGGATAAAATAAGCATCTTTTATAACTAAGTAAATGTTTTGGGATTCAAACACATCTTCCATAGACTCACTGAAAGCATTTTTGGTATGAACTCCTGGGTCAGACAAGATAATGAGGATGGTATGAACTTCATCCTTTCCCCACTGGCTTTAATTTGGCTTTTGATAATGCCTTTAATTTATTTCTCTAAGTCTCCATATTTTGGGCGCTTTTTATGCTGCATTGTTTGGAGGTTATAAATGCTCAGTGTGTCAGTATACAGTGTATAGAACATTTAAAGTATTCTTAAATTTTTGTGAATCAATGTTATGTTTGAAAAGCTGAGAATATCATGTCTGCCTGTACTGATGATCTAATTCCACTAGAATGCAGCTGCTGAATTTGCAAAAATATTTTAGGATTCACATTTGTAGTAAGAAGTTTTGTTGTCTGGTGGCTTATAAAAGACAATTTCTGGTATAGAATTCTAACCACTTGATCATATATTTCTAGGCATTTGCTCAGTGAACACTAAGATTTTACCACCTGCATTGATATACTACAGTTTCTCCCACTTCTTTTCATAATCTGCATTGATCAGCAAGTCTAAATTCCCAAAGGATAATATTTTATCATATTTGAAGGCAATAACTTAATCTAGAATTATTATTTTGAAATCCTCCTTTTCTATAAACAAATTTGAATAACTCAGGCACTTATTTGTTTGATTTTCTTTGTAATGGTACATTTGGTTTTCATATGAGTGTTGCCCATGACATGCCTTTGGATTCCACTCTTAGATTATAATCACTCTATGAACTCTGTTCAAAGATGAACTACTTTTGGTTATATTCAACAAATCCAGTGATACATACCTCTTGTCAGGCAGCTAGGTGTCATAGTGGATAGAGTCCCAGACCTATAGTCAGGAAAACCTGAGTTCAAATCCAGCCTCAGATACTTACTAGCTGTGTAAACCTGGGCAAATCACTTAACCCAGTTTGCCTCAGTTCCTCATCTGTAAAATAAGCTGGAGATAGAAATGGCAAACTACTACAGTATCTCTGCCAAGAAAACCCCAAATGGGGTCATGAAGAATGACATGACTGAAAAATGACTAAACAATAAATAATACCTGCTGTCCCTTTTACTATTGCTTTGTAAATGATGTCTGTTTGTCCCAAAAGAATTTCTATAAATTTTAATACTTACTGTGTGCTAGACATCCTCTTCCTCTTTTTGATAAGGTAGTATCAACAATTCTAAAGTTGCCTTGGGATAATTCACTTTCTTTTATTAATATTGTTTCTTGTTTGGACACATTCTAAATTCATGTTTCTCCATTTTACTGTGCCAAAGAGATACATTAAAATTAGTTTTGCATGGGTACTAATTTTTCTAAATGTCTTCCTCTCATTAGACTTTGATTTCATGATTTCAGTCTCAGTATACAAAATTTCAGCTTTCTCCTGCTTGATGGATTCTGCCTGGGAAGACTAAGTTATTTATAAGTATCAATTTTATCCACTAGTTCAATTTGGCTTTCAAATTCAAGTCCAAAGTTTCTATTCTTCTCTGGCATATATTTTTTAAAAAACTGATCCTTATTAAGTTCAAATGAAAATAGTTGAAATAGATTCTTAATGTATGCTTTTCAAAGGAGCCATATAACCTGATGTTTTTCATTTACATTATGTTATTATGTTGTGGTATGACTCACTCTTCGATTTCAAAGCCACATTCAACTCTATTCAGGAATGATGATAATATGTTTAAGGCTAGACAGAATTGTAGTTGGCTTTTCTAGTCACCCTAGAAAACACTATATATTTTATTATTTTTGACATTATTGTGTTAGTGGTGTGTTTTAAAGAGAGAGCAACTTTCTACATAGACATCAAATATTTTAGCATTCTCACTAAGATTGGTTTTATTTTACATATTTGTAATACATGTATAAGCCACAAGGGTAAGACTGAGTCAAAGGCTTTGTAATACTAAAAAAATGGTTTAAATGTTATTAATATTTTGGATGAGTTATCTAGTAATCACCAAATTGATAATATGTTGTTCTTTATAGTCCTGAGATTTTTCGATAGTCTCTTTGCTCCTCTACCACTTTTATGTAAATGTATATGTGTGTATGTATATACATACATACACACATATATGTATTTATATATGTGTATATATGTATATATATGTGTGTGTGTATATATCTATTAAGTGATACAAGCTGTGAGTGTTTTGGATACAGTAAATAAATATGTAAATGTCCTATATTTGGAGAGGATATCAATGTTCTTATCTTTTAGTAACAAATATGTGCTGCCTTCTGTTAAGAAAGATGGCATCAGTCTTGAATAAGACAGAAAACTGGTAAAGTGCCTTGTAATTCATGTATTACTGTGAAGTATTTGAGCCAATCATTGTGAATCTTATAATGGCCTGTCACTTTTCCAGTTTTAAAGAGAGGCTAGAGTTTCAATCCTTTCCCTCCCTTGATGTAACCATTTTTGACATTCATTATTTTAAGGGTACACAAGCTTTCTGTTTCATATTTGATCCAACTTCTGTCTATGTGTTAGATTTCTTTCAACCATGTAGAAGACTAGAAATGTTCTACATCCTCCTTTTTCCTTACCCAGTGGTTTTTAATCTACCCTAATTTCTTCACTTCTCAAACCTCAATAGTATAAAATCTGCTTTTTGTTTATTTATGTTGACTTATTTATTTTGTTTTATGAATTACTTTGACTCCTTGTATTGTCCTAATCTTTTGGCTTTGCCTTTAAATTATTGATTTAGGGAAGAATTTCTGATATAGTTGTGTTTTCTAGATTCCATTCTACATGTTACTTTTTCATTGCCTTTAATCAGACAATGTAGTATTCAAGTTTCCTACTCTCCATGCTGGCTAAATATTGATACAACCTCCCAATGTCTTTCCACAGGTCTGTAATACTTTTCTCAATCTACTTCTGCCTGTACCTAGGAGTATTCTTAGATAGCTTGACCTGTCCTTCTATGGTCACTACTGTGAAAATGACTTCAGGACATACTGTTATGTAAAGGTCCTTAAATATTTTTATACTCTTTATCAAATACTGTGGGGGCAATAAATTTATTAAGAATAGCTATAGCAGATATCAACTATTTTAAATTGTTTGTTGTGTATAGTTGTTTTTAATCATATTTATATCATTAAAACTTTTCAAAGGGCTTGTCAATATTCCATTCTAAGTATAATCATCTCCTTTCCAAATCATGAAATATGCTGGTATTATTTTCTCATTTATTTCATCATTAGGTAAGATTTCTCAAAGCCTTCAGGTTTTTCAACTTTTGCCTTTTATGATTTAATTAATTTTTCAATGTACACTCTTCTATCATATAATCTGCATTTAGGAATTAAGTTCTTTTTAATATTGCCACGCACTGATTGGCAATACATTGTTGTATAACTTAGAACTGTGGATATAACTGACAAAGAGCAAGGAGAAAGGCCTTGCCTGTATTCCTAAGTTCTATTTCTAGGTTGGTAATGAAGTAGTCCTGGTAGGTAATATCTTCAATTTCATGTGTATTTGTGGGTATCTCACTTGGGTGCTAGTGCCATCTACATCAAAGAATTTCTAGAAGATAGGTAGAGTTTGGGCATTTTTTTCTGTTCCAATATGTCTCACTTTCTTGTGGTACCAGAACACAGAGCATCACCAATTGTTCCATTGACTTCTGTGTCACACTAGCCATCCTGAAGGTCTGAAGGTTCTGAACACGGTCAACTTACAATGCCGTCCTGTCTATTTCTTAGATTCACTGAGGCGGGTTAGGACTGAATCCAGAGTCAGGAAGACCTGAGTTCAAATGTGGCCTCATACATTTAATTTATGTGCCCTACACAATGTTAACAACTACAGACAGAAAAGTTTGATATGGTTTCTAGCATGAGGATTGGTCCTGTTCTGCATTATCAATGGGATAAAAATAGACTCCATTCCATAGTATACAATCAACAGATATAGATAGATAGATAAGAGATGATAGATAGATGATAGATGATAGATAGATGGATGGAAATACACACATGTCAATATCTATATGTAGATATCTATATGTGTATATATATAACATATATGTCAATTTTATACCACATATTTACCTGTCAATTCTGTGTGTATATATACTCAATTGTGTATATATAATTGTATTTCTTGTGTATATATGTGTGTATATGCATGCATATATGTGTATATTTATATGCATGTATATGTGCATACATATATGTGTATATGTATATAATATATACATGTATATATGTATGGGTATATATATGGGTATGTATCTGCATATGCATATGTGTATGCATATGTGTATTGTATGTATATACATATATGTATATGTATGTGCATGTGTAGGTGTGTGTATATGCATGTGTGTATATGTATGTGTATATGCAAATGTATCAGCCAATAGAGGGGCAGCTAGGTGATTTGAATCCAGCCTCAGATTTTACTTGCTGTGTTACCCTGAGCAAATCATTTAGCTTGTTTGCCTCCGTTTTCTCAACTGTAAACTGAGAGTAATAACAGTATCTACCTCACAGAGTTGTGAAGATCACAGGAAACAATATTTGTAAAGCTCTTGGTACAGTGACTAACACATACTAAGTGCTTAATAAAGTTTTTCTCCTTCCCTTCCTGACTTCCTTCTAGCACTTGCATCCCATGGGCTTGAGTGACAACCTGAGCAGGGCTATTCCCAGAGCCCAAATGGCAGATATTTCAGAGTGCCAGCTATGCCTTGGTGGCTCCCATAGGGGTTTCGGAACACTCAGTCTCCTCTCTGTTACTCTAGTCAATGTTCCCTAACTGCCACTGTCTCTCCACCACAATATGGAGGATGCGCTGGGTTCTGAGGGCATATACTTGTTATTACAAAGTATTCACCAGTGGATAATAATGATGCCTAGTATTTACATAGCATTTTAAGGTTTGAGAAGCACTTTACACATATTCTATTGTGTCACCTTCACAATGTGATGTCTTCAAAATAAGGCTATATTGCCCTCTAGTGCTGTCTAGTCATAATGGATGATTTGAATCCATGAGTGAAAGACAGTGGCTGCCATTCTATCCAAAAAGCATGTATAAACTATATAATTGTAAATGTTCAATTCTGTGTAATTCTTCTATTACATTTATTTATCTAGTGATATATTTAACCAATAAGTTTATAGATAGAATGTTATTAATGGTTGCTATATGAAATATGACTTCATAGATACATACATGTGTATTTGTACATTTTTGTTGTTGAATCGTTTTTTAGTCATATCTGACTCTTCATGACCCCTTTTGGGGTTTTCTTGGCAAGGGTATTGGAGTGGTTTGACATGTCTTTCTCTAGCTCATTTTGCAGAAGAGGAGCTAAGGCAAAAGAGAGTTAAGTGACTTACCTAGGGTCATATAGCTCGTAAGTGTCTGAGGCTGGATTTAAACTCATAGAGATGAGTCTTTCTGATTTCAAGTCCAGTGCACTATCCATTGCATAACCTAGCTGTCTTACACACATACACATACACACACATACATAAATTTTAAGGAGTAGTACCTTTTACTTTACAAATTTGTAAGATATATATTACTACGATATCAAGATAAGTTTAGAACTTTATTACATAAGTGCCAGATATAATCAAAGATTGAAAAATAAAAAGCAATTGTTTCTAAAAATAATGTGTCTGGGTTCTAAATAGAAAAATGACAGTTTCTGCTCTCGAGGAGGTTTCATTCTACTGGGAGCTTAGGATTCAACCTGCACACAAATAATTAAAATGCAAAATAGGTGTTACCCTTGTCAAAGAACGTGTTGGCAAAATATAGGAAAATCTGAGGTGGAAGAGAACACTTTTAGCTGGGCTGTCAAGAAAGACATCTTGAAAGAGATGACATTAATGCTGAGCCTTAGAGGAGAGGAATTTTGAAAGTGAGGAGAAACAGGAAGGGGGATGTATTTCAGGGCTGCACAAAATTCATAGACATAAGATACAATATGTTAAACTTGGAAAACAGCTAGTAACTTAATTTGACTAGATTATAGAGATTTGGAAGGAAGTAATGTGAAATAAAACTGAAAGGGTAGGTGGGAGCCAGACAGTAGAGGGTCTAAAAGGTACTAGGGAGACACTGAAGGTTTTTGGACAAGATTGTGAAATTGTCAGTAGACCTATGACCATCAGAGAGATGATTTAACCCAACATCAAGAGGGCAGCCACTCTGAATTGCTTTTCTAATTCTGGAGGTAGGTTTACTGTCCAAAAACCACTTAGATACCCCTTGAAACCAAAAGTGTACATTCATAAGATAGCTGGTCAGACTTCAGAGCTCCATCTGTGATTTAGAGGTGAATTAACTATTCTACCTTGGGATTGCAAGCATGTCCTTGACACTTTCAAAAAGAAGCAGAAAAGATAATTAACTCTCAATGAAAAGTGATAAAATGAGTTCTTATGTTCAAATATTGTTGCAGAAACCCAAATGGGCCATTTCACACTTTTCTGAGAACTCATTCTCTGGCATGTCAGTCTGCATTTGTTGTCTGTAGATGTCTGCAAAGTAGTGAGTTTATTCTGTTGCATTGATCAGATAATACAGCCGCTTATGGATCTAATAGGTGACATTAGAAAGGACAAATGGCATTTATGAGAAATCTTGTTTCTTCAAAAAGACAGACAAGGCTCTAGAAAGTATACTTTTATAAGTAATATTACTAGTTATAATAATGGTATATATTAATTATAATATATTGTATAGTTATATATATTTATAATATATACTATAACAAATAATTGTTATAATAATCAGGTTTATTCTCAGAGCCTATCCATATAGAACTTTAAGGTTTGCAAAACATTTGCACGTTATCTTATTTGATCCTAAAGTAAACCTGTATACTTCAGGTTTACAATTATATCATTATTCATATTGTATTTCATTATTAATAGTCAAATTATTATCTTTATATTAAAATGAGGGAACTGAGGCCCAGAAAGGCTAAATTATTTGCCCACAATCACACTCTATCATGTGATAGAGAGAATTTGAACCCATTTCTAACTTCAAATTCAGAGGTCTTTTCACCCTTCCTTCCTATTATTTCCAATCCAAAGGTGAGATTTTTTTTTTCTTTTTGGAGGGCAATTGGGGTTAAGTGACTTGCCCAAGGTCTCAGGCTAGTTTTTGTGTTAAGTGTCTGAGGCTGAATTTGAACTCGGGTCCTCCTGACTCCAGGGCTGGTGCTCTATTCACTGCACCACCTCGCTGCCCCCAGCCTCCAAAGATGAGATCTTGAAAACAAATGTCTTCTGAGCACAAAAGTAAGTATTGTTGAGATGTTGATGTGAAAATAAAAGTGGCAAATAAGTCAACTTACATTAATGACCTACTCTCGTGGCATGAAGCATACCAGGATTCTCCATTTGATTTAATGAACATTTAGTAAGAACTTACTATGTGACAGGCACTATAAAAGGCACTGAGGTTACAAAGATTAAAAAATGCAGTAATTATTATCTTCACGAAGCTTACATTTGACTGGGGAGGAGGCAATATATAATTACAAAATATTATAAAGTAAGCATAAGATGATTTTAACAGCAGAGTATCCACAAATGGCAGAATTAGGAAAGGCCTCTAATTGGAAATTACACTTGAACTGCTCAAAGGGAGTCAGGTGTTCCAAGCATCAAAGTTAGATCATTTCAAGCATGAAGAACAGCTTACACAAAGTCAGGATATGAGAAGTGGAATGGTAGGCTGGTTTGGTTGAAATGGAGGCTATGGGGCATGGGGGGAAGTGATGCATAATCAACCTGGAAGCATGGATCACAAAGGGCTTAAATATTCTTGAATAGTACTCCATGACATGCAAGCCTCATCCTTCTAGAAATAAGTCTGACAATGACTGGTTACAAGAGCTAATCTGGCTAAATGCAAAGAAGCTTGTGATCAGGTTGACCATCAGGTAATCATGTTTTCCACCAAGGCAACTCATGGAGCATGAAGGGCTGTGATCTGCATTGCGGGAGGGAGTACCCACACTGACTGACCAAATCTTGGACATTTCTAAATTTCAGATGAGTTAAGTGTTAGGTTCTATTGCATACGTAGATACCCAAAGAACATCTGTAGAATCCATGACATGGGTAGGTATGGTCAGACTGAACTCCAGACTTCTCAGCAATATAGAGTCATCATCAACCACTGGAAAATAATAGAAGTTTTAAAAGATAAGAATATAGTGGTTACTCATTCATTACCTACATATAACATGGTGAGCTTGACTCAATGGGGCAGGGGATCCCCTAGGAGTACTGGATTTAAAGATGGAGGACCTTGGTTCAAATCCTGACTCTGTTACTTGTGACCGGGTGACACTGAGTCAATCAATTAATCTCTCTAGGACTTAGTTTCTTCATCTGTAAAATGAGGGAGCCGAACTAAATGGTCTCTAAGGTTGCTTCTCACTAGAAAATCCACAATTCTATGATCACCAGACCTGGGACACTTCAAGGAAGGATAGTTTTGTAATTAAGCATCAGGTCTCTAGGTGCCATGGGCAGCTAGGTGGTAGGTATAATGGATAGAGTGCTGGGCCTGGAATCAGGAGGACTCAAGTTCTTGAGTTCAAATCTGGCCTCAGACACTTACAAGCTGTGTGAGCCTGGGCAAGTCACTTAACCCTGTTTGCCTTAGTTTCCTTATCTGTAAAATGAGCTGGAGAAGGAAATGGCAAACCACTCTAGTATCTTTGCCAAGAAAACCCCAAATGTGTTGGTCAGACATGACTCAACAACAATTCAAAACATACTCTAGGGATGATGTAATAGAGTCTCTGTATATTATCACAAATGCCACTTCAACTGTCTCTGAAAGGCCTTCTCATCTGAAGTTTTTGCCTTTTAAAAACACTGACTCCTTGCTATAGAGCAACAATACCAAGAATTGTTATGAGGTTATAGGCATCCAAGAAAAGAAATCTCTCTCTCTCTCTCTCTCTCTCTCTCTCTCTCTCTCTCTCTCTCTCTCTCTCTTCTCCTCCTCCTCTTCTTCCTCCTCCTCCTTCCCTCCTTCTGACTCTATCACTCTTTCTGTCTGACTCTGTCTCTCCCTCACTCTCTTCTTCCCAGGTGTTTCCCTTCTAATTAGTACACAAAAGTACATTCATGGCAGGAAAAGTCCTTAAAAACCTCAGCTCCGGCAGCGATGCCCTTCCCATTCCTCAGAGATTCATCCAAACCTCAGGGTCATCAATCTAGAACTATAAAGAACCTAAGAGTTTCTCAAGTCCAACCTCCCCTCCCATTTTACAGATGAGGAAATTAAGGCCCTTCGAAGTTAAGTAATTACAAGGTCACACAGATAGTCTTCTGATTCCAGAATCAGTGGTTTTTCCACTGTGTCACACTGTCTCCCTATTCTCACTTTGTGAACAATGCAAACTACCTAAAGTCACAGAAGCCTGCCAGTTTAATGAAATGTATTAGTACTGGTGATTGCCTTTCTTCCCTAAATATTCCCAGTCTGCTATCCCAGCATGCCCCTGCAGTATCAGTGAACACTGCTGCTGGACTTTGCTGCTATCCATTACCTCAGTGCTGAACCAGCCAGGTACTCCTAGTTACAGCACACTCTTTGGTTATGGTTCTGATCATTTCTCTGAATGTCTTCATATTAGTCACATAGGAAACCTCACATGATATTAAAGATAAATCAGCCTAAAATATAGTCAACTCACATGGTACCTATTGAATGATGGCAATTAAGATACAGGTTGATTTTGTACTTCATTCTAAACAAATTTTTTTTTTCATGAATTCAATTTGATATACAGACTATGGTGGAAACCCAAGATTGTACATCAAAAATATTTGGTTATGGAATGTATTAAGCTGATTGATATACATACGTGAATTATGATTCTTTTATGACAGCAATAGAAAAGCACAATATCTATGAAATGCATTTCCCTTATCCTCAGTGAAATAGAACTGTATTTACTCTTGTTACTACTAATAATGAAACAATAACAGGACCAAAGGAAAGCTCAGGATAAAGTATCAATTTCTTTTTGTCCTGCTCTATGATTTCACTGGTAAAGGGAACTTCCGGTGAGGATATCCTATGAATGCAGAGCAAATTTGCAGTCTGGGATACTCAGAAGTTAGGTGATATGTCCAGAATCAAACAATCAACAGGTATCAGAGGGAAAGCTTTAATTTAGGTTTTCCTGACTCTGAAACTATCTAACCACTATGCTACATTGCCTGATCCTGCTTCTCTTATCAAGCAAGTAGTTACCAGCCCCCTAATCTTCAGAAGCCTGACCTTTCTCTTCCTGTCTGTGATGTGGATCATATAAACATCTTCATGTTCTACTAACACCTATCAGTCTATCTATGTAGTGATTGCCTATGAAAATGGAGATGGAGGTTGGAAGGATGTCCTAAGAACCATAGGGATGGGATAAGGAAATGAAGGAGTAATGTTAAAGAAATTCATAGTTACATCATGTTCAGAAATTGGAGTGGTTTAGAGATGGACAGACAAGTCCTTTCAACTCAGAGTCACTTTTATGTGATGGGTGGGAAAAGAAATCCCAGCACTTAGTTTGAGAAGAACTTGTTGTTTCCTTATTTAAATAACCACTATATTAATGCTAAATCACATAAAAGAGAAAAATTAAGGTGCCAACATTACAGCCTTCCATATCTTGGGGTTCCATGAAATCTTCCTGGCCTTATTGAATGAGGACAATTAAAACCATGCTGAATCCCATAATGCAGTGGGACCTTTGGACATCCCAGGCAATGAGAACAACATCTCTATATGAAGGGGATTAAGGCAATAGCCCTGGAAATGTTATGTATTCTCTCTGTTTTAAATAGATTCAAGGTTTGATGGAAGGGGCAGAGTTAGCATTTAGTATTAGCCATTAGGTTTTTTAATTCAAAGAATTCCCCAAAAGACACTTTTCCCCATAGCAACCTGAGCCTAGCATAATGTTCATCTAGGTGGGTGGGAGTAGGTTAATTAGGAACTATCTTACCTCAGATTTCAAAAGGTATATTCCTTTGTCATCATGGGTCAAGTTTCGAAAGGCTTCTGTGCAAAAGCAAAAAAACAAAGGGGTTCAATGATGGTAGAATTCTGATACTAAAATTTGCCTTGGAAAGTGGGTATTAGAGATCAGGTACACTTTGATTAATAATTCAATCCCTTTCCATATTCTGCCTCAAAAATGAAAAGTGTGCTTTTCTTTCCCTTCACTTGCAGAAGGATGTTCTCTCCAGGATGTGAGGGTAAGAAGAAAACTCTCTCTCCATCTTCTTTCCATGGTTTTTGAGGTCTCTGGCCTCATACTATCATGTCCCAACTGTCACTGCCAGCTGTTCCAGTCCAAACAGGTGAATTGGTGGGTGGATGGATGGATAGATGGATGAATGAAATGAAAAAAGCACATATAAAGAGCTTTGTATTTGGTAAGTATTGTGATTAGTTCTAAGAATACAAATACAAAAGTAAGATATCCCTGCCTTTAAAAAGCTTATATTCTAAAAAGCAGGAGATATATATGAAGAAATGTTGGTGAGGGATGAATATGTTGACTTGGGAAATCACAGGGATGGTAACTGGAACCACAAGGTAATTGATTATTACACGCTTTCCAGTAGCAATTTATTCTTCCCAGAACAAGATATAGAAAGTGACAGGGCAGAAGGTTGTGTACAAGCCTGCAGTGCCTCACCTTCCATGTTCTCCACTCGAAGCATGAAGTAGACAAAGTTCTCAAAGCCGATCTTCCGGTTGTAGTTGCCATATCGAAGAGCCATCAGGTTGCACACTTCATCACTGAGTAAAATGCCTTTTGGAAGGAAACATTGATAATCACACTGATGATGATGATGATGATAGTAATAGCATTTCTACTGCACTTTAAGCTTTATGAAGCACTTTAAGTGTGTTGACTCCTTTGATCTTTACAACTCCCTTCTGAAGAATGTGCTATTATTGTCCCCATTTTGGAGATGAGGAAATTGAGTCACAGTCAAGCAAGTGACTTAACCGAGGTCACCCAGCTAAAGAGTTAGTCAAAATCAGATAATTTTGACTCCAGGTTGTGTTACCCATTCAATACACTGCCTTATTAGTAGCCTCGGGTGCTGAGAAACTTTAATTTACCTCTGTGTCATCTCTTACCTACATCCCTCAATTATTTATTATTTATTTATTTGTTATTTATTAAGATCTTGGTCTAGATCTGACACTGTGCTACTGGAAAGGACACTGGAAACATGGGGCCAAAAACAGTGAAACTCTCATTTTTGAGATCTTGAGTTGTCTCCTTTTATGGCTGAGTAAACTGAGACCCAGAGAGATTAAGATTCAGTTATGGTCACACAGGTGATCAGTACCAGAGTCTGTATTTGAACCCAGGACCTATTTTAAAGCCAGTACTCTCATTACCAAGAAGCAGGTAGATAGCTCAGTGGATAGACTATTGGGTCTGGAGTCAGGAAGACCCCAGTTCAAATCTGGCCTCAGGTACTTACTAGCTCTGTGACCCTGGGCAAGTCATTTAACCTCTGTTTGCTTTAATCTCTTAGAGAAGGAAATGGCAAACCACTCCAGTATCCTTGCCAAGACAACCCCATGGACAGTACTGGCATGCTATGGTACACAGAGTCACAAAGAGTCAGAAACAACTGAACAATAACTCTTATTACCTTTCCAGGCTCATTTCATATTGCTCCCTTTCACACACACTCATCGCCCAAGAGCTGTTCTGGAGGAGCTTACATTCTATTAGGGAACCTAATACATATATTGAAAAATGCAAAATACACACAAACCATGCAGAGTAGTTTCAGATGCAGGAGAAAACCCTAGCTGCTATTGGGACTAGGAAAGATGTAGGAGATGGTCCTTGACTCAGTGTGGAAAGAAAGTAGGGATTCTAAGTGAAGGTGAGGCTTAAATACTTTGGCCAAATAATAAAAAGACAAGACTCATTGGAAGAGAATCTAATGTTTGAAACGATTGAAAGGAAAAGGGGATGGCAAAGATGAGATAGACAGATAGTGTGGTAGAAGCAGTGAATGTGGGCTTGGACAGACTTTGGGAGAGAGTGGAGGACAGAAGAGCCTGGTGTGCTATGGTTCTTCATGGGGTCATGAATAGTCAGACATGACTGAATGACTCAACAACAACAACAAGGACTCTAATGACTCAACAACAACAAGAAGGACTCTAAGAGGTTCAGGTGAAGAAAGGAGAGCATTCTACACATGGAGAGGGAAGATGGGAAAACATGTGCAAGGGATAGAAAGTAAGCAAACACTTATTAGGCACCTACTATATGCCAGGCACTACAAATATTATCTCATTTTATCCTCACAGTAACTCTAAGAGGAAAGTGTTATCATTATGCCCATTTTACAGTTAAGGTAACCTAATTAGAGATTCCGGACCAAAGCTGGAATGGAAACCAAGAGAGAGAGACTAGGACTAGATAGATCTAGAAGGCATTTACATAGAGATGAAAATTAAATCTATAGAAATTGATGAGGTCACTGAAATGCAGGGAAGGAGAAGAGGCTATGACAGTATCTTTGTCACATCTCGCCTATGCTATCATAACAGCCTTCATATTGGCCTCCCTCCTTACAGTCTCTCCCTCTTTCTAATCCATCCTACATACAGCTGCCAAATTTTACTAAAGTACCATTCTAACCACATCCCTTTGCTATCAGAAATCTCCAGGGACTCACTATCATTTCTAGAGTAAAATTTGTTGAGTCATTTCTGACTTTTCATGACCCCATTTGGGGGTTCTCTGGTTTATTGGAGTGGATTGCCATTTGCTTCTCTGGCTCATTTTTATAGATGAGAAACTGAGGCAAACAGGGTTCAGTGACTTGCCCAGGGTCACACAGCTAGTAAGTATATGAGGACACATTTGAACTCAGGAAGACGAGTCTTCCTGACTCCACATCTAGTGCTCCAGGTCTAGTGCTTAGCCAACTAGCTGTCCTATAGTAAAATAGAGGTTATTAAGGCCATCTACAATCTGACTCCTACCAAACTTTCCAGTTTCATTTAGATACTGCTCCCCTTCTAACACCCTTCATTCCAGTCAAGTTCTACAAGAACCTAGCATTCTACCCCTCATTTCTGTGCCTTCATATGGGCTATTCCCCATGCCTTGGATATACTCCCTCCTCATGTTAACCTTTTACAATACTTACCTTATTTTGAGAAATGTCAAGTTCTACTTCTTATATGAAACCTTTCCTGATCTCCCAGTTGCTGGTGTTCAAATGACCTTTTATTTATTTATCTTGGTACATTATAAACCAACCCCCATCTGTACATAAGCTAATTAATAACTAGGAGACTAATGGAATGCCTTATACTTAGTAGGTTCTTAAAAAATATTTCTTGCATTAAATCCTTCCCCAAAGAGTCTGTTGTTCTAGGTTTAACAGTGCCAATAGGAAAAACAACATATTATTTTTGTACACTGAGTTCTGATAGCATGAATTTTTCTTGACTGACTATATCTGCCTTTACTGAGTCCTCTGGATTTATGGAACAGCCTTGAAGATAAGAGCATTGCATCTACCAGTCCACAAACTACTCCTCCTGAGCCTTTCTTGGATGTTGCTGGAAGTAATGACATCTAGAAAACAAAAATTACCCATACTAGAACTCACCAGCTTCCTGAGCAGCAGTCCGCAGCTGCCCTGATTCCAGGAACCCTAACTTGTGCTTGTCTTGTTTGTGAAAAACTTCCTGTTAGGAATCAAAACCAAAGCAGAATCATTAGGCCTGAGAGCTGGAAGGGACCTTGGAAATCCTCTAGTCTAGCTTCCTAGCATAAGCAGAAATTCCTTCTATAGCACCATGGAGAGATACTTATCAGTGCTACAAGGCCCTCTCCCTTGACCAATGTGGTATAGTGGAAAGAATGTTGAATTTGGAGTCAGAGGACCTAAGCTTAAATCCTGGCTCTGCCAATTATGACTTACGTCAGGAGTGGGGAACTTGCAGCCTTGAGGCCACACATGACAGATTGCCACACTTGAGGACCTAGCAGGTCACATGTGGCCCCAAGGCCAGAGGTTTCCCACCCCTGGCCTATGTGATTTTGTACAAATCTCTTCACCACTCTGTGCCTCTACTCCTCACCTGTGAAATGAGACAATTAAATTTGATCATCTTTAAGGTGATTTTTTTTCCACTCCAAGTCCATGACAGTATGGCATGGCCTATTCATTTTGGGACTACATTCATTATAAAAACGTTCTTAGAAAGACCAGAAATCTACTTCCCAGTTTTCCCTCAGCCTCATTTCCTTCCTCTGGAGCCATGCTGAACAAATCTACTTCCACATACCCCTTAATATATTTGAACGCAGTTATTATTTTCCCCCTATAGTCTTCTCCAAGGCAAATATGCCTAGTTTCTTCATCAGATCTTCATAGGACATAGTTTCTGAGCCCTCAACTTGATTTTTTATTAGTAATTCTTGCTTTCATATCACCTTTATTTCCAATCTTTTCCCCTCTCCAGACAGCTATCCATTATAACAAAGGATTAAAAAAAAGAAATGAGGAAAAAAACAGTTCACCAAAAGTACATTAACCAAATAGAACAGTACATGCAGTGGTCCACACCCATAGTTCCCCATGTCTGCAAAGAAGGGAAGGAATTATATTTTTCCTCTCTTTTTCAGGGCCAGGTTTGAGCTGTATAATCAGATGGCATTAAGTTTCATCTCATTGCTGTTGTTCTTTTCATTATTTTAATTATTGCATATATTGTTCTCTCAATTCTGCTTATATCACTTTGTTGATCAGTTCTTACAAGTCTTGCCATGTTTTTCTGAATCCTTCATATTCATTGTTTCTTGAAACACAGTACATCATATCCATGTACCTCAATTTGTTTAGCCATTCCTCAAATGAGGGATTTCCACTTTGTTTTTAGTTTCTTTCTACTAAAAAGAAGTGCCATTATAAAGATTTTTATATGCCTGGGATTATTTTTTCTACTTTCATCTCCTTGCACCCCTATCTTTTTCACAGGACTTACTGTGTCTATGGCCTCTGTCTGAAATTCACCAGAATCACCAGAGAAATTCACCAGAATCACTATGAAAACCAAACTGCTCAGTTTGCCCAATGTCCCATTTCCTAGGATAAAAGAATGATGGAAGGTCATTCTTAGAATCCTTCTTCTGACCACCATTCTTCAGTGTCATAGAACTGAATCACAAAATATTCATTCTGGAAGGCCCCTGCCTTGGGGGGTCATCTAGACACTTCCCCTCTTTTTTTTCCAGATGAAGGACCTTAGACTCAGAGAAGTCAAGTGGTTAATTGGAGGTCACAGAGCTAGGTAGTGGTGGAGTCAAATCTAGATGGATCCCAGGTTTCCTGGTGTGCAATTCAATGCTAGTTTTAGTATTCAACACAATCTCTGAGAATGAGTGGCTTCTTTTTATATGGCAGAAATAGCTATACTAGGAGACACAATCAATGTTAAATCATTTCAACCACAGTAACAATAAAATCAGAAAATTCAGTTTGGTGAAGATGTGTTTTCACCTGATAGATCAGTAGTCGCTTCCAAAGGCACCGGAATTCTTGAATGCTCACTGTGCCTGTAGCATTAAGCTTCATTAAGAGTCAAGGTCAACAGTGACAAGTCAAAAAAGAACACACAGACACAGTATTATAATCAGCCCTTAAGCATCCATGTAATATTCATTCACTTTGTGGATTAGAATCTCTGGTTTTCTTCAAAGCTTAGCTCAAACTCTACTTGCCTTTCTTGATCTCCCCAGCTCCAAGTGCCTTCCCCCAAAATTATCTTATATTGAGATATAGATATAGATATATACAAGTACATATACATATACATGTGTATGAATATATGTGTGTTATATGTACTTGTACACATGGTGCTTAGACATTTTCTATACATATATACTTTATCTATATTTGTATGTATGTACATATGTTGTTTCCTTCCAACAGAATGTAAGACCTTAAGGGTAAGACTATTCCGTTTTTTTACCTCAGTGCCCAGGATACATAAGTCTGACTCCTAGGAGGCAGTTAATAAATGTTTGTTGATTGATTATTTGGTGGGATTATTTGGCAACATTTAAATTTCTCTTCTGGCCTCTTCTCCCAACTGAGATTTGACAATAAATGACATTTATGTACGATTTTAAAATTTGTGAAGTTTTTGTATATATTATCTCACATCATCTCATTAGAGCCCCACAATAACCTTGTCTGGAAAGTATTAAAGTTATGAATATCCATATTTTATAGAACAGGATATTGGGGTTCAACAAAATGAAGTGACTTGCTCAGTGTCATGAAGTAAGTGCCAAAGGCAGGATTTGATCTTCCATATTCTAGAGTCTAGGACTCTATTCCTTATGTTAGTCTTCCTCTTAATAATAGCAACTGAAATTTACATAGCACTCTAAGATTTGCAAAGCACATTACATATGTTAATGCATTTGATCTTCATGACAGCCTTAAGAGGTAGATCTATCAGGTATTGATTCCATTTCACAGATGAAAAGACTGAGGCACTGGGAAGTTAAGTGACGTGACCTCATCATACTGTCGGTAGGTATCTGAGGCAAGAATTCCATTGTATGTCTCCTGAGTCTACATTGGCACTCTCTCCACAAGTGAAGACTCTTGGGGGAAGGTATGTGCTTTTTTTCCTTATAAGAAGAATAAGGAAATTGGATTAGATGATCTTTAAGGGTATTTCAAGCTCTCAGAACCTATGATTCCAATGGCCCTCTCTCTATATGGCAAGAAACTTTTCTGTGCCCTCTTCACCTGATCTATAAAAGAGAGAAATCACAGGAATGCTACAGATGGAATCTTAGGTTATTGCTACTGTGCCTCACTCCTCCTGGCTGTCTCAGAGCTATGAGGAATCCTTGAAAGCTGAGAGCATCATTCTTCCTCCTCCCTCCTCCATTCTCTGAAGCTGGAAAAGATACATCAAGTAGTGCCAGAATCCCTAGGCAAGCATCCATACTGAAGGTGGGCTGTGGGTTGGACAAGTCTGCAAAGAGATGGGAAGAATTTACATAAGGATCTTCCTTGGTCTAGTTTCTGCAGTGTCAGCCCTTTTTAAAGAAGAGGCCGCTCCCTTTGGTACTCTAGTAAGGTAATTGTATCCTGGTCACTTAAAATAGGGGACTTATAAGGGGAAAATTAGGATGAGAGGGATTAGCTCTGATAATAAATAGAAAAAGCAGCATCCAGGAATGCTGGTCTCCATATGTGTGATAACATCAGGGAATGTCCAGACAGTCTGGATAAATTATCAGCAACCTCATCACTATCTGGAGTAGAGCACATGACAGTGCCTTATGGACTGAGTAGCATTTCATTGCGAATGTTTAGGGAAAAAGTACTGGCCTTAGAGTCAGAAAACCCTAGGTTCAAATTTTACTTCTGGTACTAAGCAGCTTAGTGACCATAGGCAAGCCATTTAACCATTATGAGATTCTGTTTCCACATCTATAAATTGTATTGTTTGGATTGAATTGGATGATCCTTGTAGGACTTATCTTGTAAGGTTGTAAGGGTGAAATGACATAATGCATGTAGAATACTTTGAAAATTTTAAAACACTCAACAAATGATAGTTATTATGATAAGGTCATTGGAAGAGCAAGAAGGCTTAGCCTAGTGCCTGACATGATAAATATTAATAAATATTGATTGATTGAGTAGCCATGGAGCCTGAATAGATCCTGGAGCAAAAGCAAAGAAGACATGATTTCTAGATCTCTCATTACCCTGGACACGTTACTCTCATTACTCTGGACACATTCTAGTGCACTGTATATCTTTTAAAATATGGTAAACAGAATTAAGCATAATAGTCCAGTTGTGGTCTGATCCATTCCATATACTATGGGACCATTATTATTATTATAAATATTATCATAATAGTTCTTTAGGGTTGACAAAGCATTTTTCTCACACCAACCCAATGAAGCAGGTAGTATAAACACAATATTATTATGATCAGCATTTTACAGAAGAGGGAACTGAGTCTTAGTAAAGTGAAATGACTTGCCCTGGTGACATAGCTTAGCTTTCTAAGTGTCAAAACTGACATTCTAACTTAGAATTCCTGACTCCAAGGCCTTTCTGTCTACTAAACTATGTTGAGGTCACTAACTTTTGCTTTAGCATTCACACCCCACTGTTGGCTCATTGTGGCCAACTAAGACCCCTAGGTTGTTTTATATGAACAGCTACCAGACCAGAATACCACCTTCGTATATTTGTACATTATAAACAAAACAACTAAAATAAATGTAGGATAATCAATATATTGCCAAAACATTACATAATTTTTAAGAACACAGGGTTATCCTTCATACTATAAAAAGTTATCTGAGTTAATTATATATCATTATTATTTAAAATAATCATGGAATTATCATTAATAACAACAATAATAAAAGACCTTCATCTGTGTACTGACTGATTTAAAGGGACCTTGGGATAAAATCATTTAATTCACATTGTCACCTGAACTTCTCAGTCATATATAGAGGTCCCTTTTGATCAAGCACATTTGACAGTTCTCGGGGTACAATCAATGTTATTCTCAAGTGCATTTCCATGACTACTGGAAGACAGTAGAAATGAAGTAATTACTTGAGTCCTTACTGGATGACATAAATTCTTGGTAAAAAAAAAAATCCCTCCCCCATTATTCAGCCTTGCACATAAGTATTAAAACGTTGCCAGTCCATCCAGACTTCTCTAACCTCTTACTTACAGCTCTTACTTCAACAATTAAATATTTAAAAATATCTACATCCCACAGCAATAGCTTCTACAGTAGTAAAATGAACAAAATAATCATTCTTTACAATTCATCTATCAAAATATTTTCATATCCTAGCTAAGAAAGCAAGTAAAGGTTTCCAACTTCACTGCTTGAAAGTAGTATAGTATACATTTGAAACTCATTGAAGAACCAGATCCACAGAATAGAATTTATAGATTGATGCCAACCTGGTGGGATATTTCTTATTCTTATGGAGTGTTGCAATGACCTTTTGTTGACCCTGTTCTGTTTAACATTTTTATTAATTATTATGTAGATAAGATGCTTATAAAATTTTCAGGTGATATAAAAGCTAGAGGAAGAATTAATATGTTCAATCACAAAATTAAAATTTTTCAAAAGATTCTGATATATAAGAGCAATAGGTTAAATCTAATAAGATAAAATGTGATGTGGAAAAATGTAAATTCCTGCACCTGAGTTAAAAAAAATCAACAGAGAACTCTCATAGCTGAGAAGAGACTACTTGTGCCTCTGAACTACAGATCTCAGGATATCAGTCAGCTCTCAAACCTTCATCACATGCTGAACATCATTGACAAGCTAGAGCCTACACAGCGGAAGATGAATGATACAGATTGGTGGTATGACATTTGATGGAAGGAATTGGGTACACATACATATACATATATATGTATGTATATATGCATATCTATATATAATATATACATATACGTGCATATTAATATGTCTACATCCATATTCAGATCTATATCTATAATACCTAGCCTACAAAAAATAAGATTTAAGGGAGACATGATAGTTGTCTTAAAATTGTCAGTCATATGGAAAAGGGATTAGCCTTGTTGCCAGAGAGCACAGGAATCATGCTGATCAAAGTATGGGAACCACAGAAAGACAGATTTCAGCTTGACATGAGGAAAAGCTTTCTAATAATTAGAGTTATCTAATAAATAATGGGCTACCTATGGAGGTATTCCATCCCTGGAGGTCTTCCAGTGGGAACATACAGGGTGTTTCAAAGTCTTAATGCAGTTTTAAGCCTTTAACTAACAGCAGGAGATTGCACGAAGACATTTGTATGTCATATACATTGTAGAGGAGATTCCAGCTTGAGTATGGATTGGACAAGCTGTGCTCTGAGCTCCCTTCCATCTCTGAACTTCTGTGATTCTAAGAAAGCCTTCATTGTAGGGGTCTGGTGTGTGCTCAAGCCAACATAGTGAGGTTGACATTCCACCATCAGAGAGGAAAACTCCAAGTTAGAGATTCATGGAAGAGAGAATTCCTCTGTCTTCACATAGAAAGAGATCAGAACACTTACACGTCCAGGTCATGTGGTTCAGAATCTGCTGCAATTGGATTGCATCTATTTCTGGGTACTGAAAAGGACAAGAGAGAAGAGGTTGAATAACCTTTCAATAGAGAAGATAGAACATACAGCAATAAAAAACTAAGTGATGCCAGATTGGATTGGATTGTTGTATTCTCTGTTATGAGCCCTATATTCCAGGCAGACCAGCCTGTTTGCTGTTCCCTAAACAAAGGCCTCCATCTCCCACCTCTTCGTACTCTCTGCTCACAGCTACCTCTTAAGATTCCTGTCTTCTTTCCAGACTCTGTTCATGTGTCATTTATATTGGGAAGTCTTTCTTGATAGAACCCTTTAGTTGTTAACATTCATTTTCTTCTTTGAAAATTATCACATGTATATCTAATTGGGTACAAATTTTATTCCTCCCATAGAATTCCCTGAGGCAAGGATTATTTTCCTTTTTTTCCCCTTTGTGTTCTTAGTGCCTAGCACAATGCCTTGCAAGTAAAAGGTTATTAATAGATGCTTAGTTGGATCAGATTTGACTCCCGGGAACTCACTAGGAGCTATAATGGGTCAAATCAAACCACTGGAATTTTCCCCTTTAGTCTCTATTCAGCATGATTTCAAGGCCTTTTCTGAATAGGAACTCTTTGGTGTTTGAGAGCAAAGCTGGACAGGTATAGCACCTGTTTAGGCCAGGCTTTCTTGTTACAGTGAAAGAAACAGCAAACTTGTGGTTTGATAAAGAAATCTGGAGTTAGGACTTTTACAAAGATATCCCACTATCAACGATGAGGTATGCCACCTACCTCCTGATAGAGAGGTAATTGACTCAGAATGCAAAATGAGACATAAGTATTTTGGACACAACCAAAATGGGAATTTGTTTATCTTGACTACGTTTATTTGTTACAAGGATTTTGTTTTTTCTTTTTTCTTTGTTTTGGGGGAGGATGGGAGAGAGGAATAGGGAGAGAGAGAGAGAGTTTGTAAAAGAAAAATAATAGATCTTTCAATTAAAAAATAAAATTACATTAAAAAAACCAAAGAGGTTATACTGTAAATCAAGTGTAGACAGTTGGCCTAGAGCAGGAAAGCTACAGGGGAGACAGAGAAAATTTACTGTAAATAAAAGGTGAAGCTTCAGTTCTAGCTCCTTGGGATCAATTTAGTGAAGTACCGAAGGCAAATCAATATCTGAATAGGAGATGAATAAGTTGTACATTTAAATCTAAGATCCTATGGTTAAAAGGGCCTTATTATGTTAATAACATAAGGAAGAGATTCATGAACCTTTTGCTTAGGATGACAATCCTTAACTATCTGGTCATATTCTTGCAGAATTCTTAGCCATCCCTCTAATCAAATTTAGCTTCTCTGTAGTTAATGATATATTAGACTTTCACAGCTATTTCCTTTCCCAGGTTGCCTATGATAAAGTTCTTGGGACTGGGGAACTCTGTATGTGTCCAAATGAGCAAAGATTGTATTTAGTACACCTAGGTGGGCACCCTCATGCTATGTACCCCTGATTCCCCAGGGTCTGTCATCACTATAATCCATCCTAGAAGAGTATAAGTTTCTTGACTGTTCAGTGATTATATATAAGCTCCAGTGACAGCTGCATTTTTGTATTTATATCCCCAATACTTAGCACAATGCCTGGTACATAGTAGGGGCTAAAAAAATGTTTATTGAGAGATTTTCTTCTCCATGGAGAATGTCTTATCATAGTTCATCCTCTCAGGGGCCAAAGTGTTAATTATTGTATCTGATAAATAGCCAAAGGGTTATTATTGAAGAGTAAAGACTCTGGACCCCTACCCAGAATGATATTTTTAAATACATAAAAAACATATAAGATTACAAAGCAAACCAACTATATTGAAATACTCATCAAAATATATCTTAAAATATATTTATATTTAAAAATACATTATATGGAGTCAGAAGGACCTGAGTTCAAATCTGGCCTCAGACACCTGACACACTTACTAGCCATATGACCTTGGGCAAGTCACTTAACCCCAATTGCTCTCCCTTTCCCCCTCCAAAAAGCAAGAAAAAAAGTTCATGTACCCCAAGTTAACAACCCCTACTCTCATATCCCTCCAATTGAGGTAAAAGATTGGGAGAGAATAGGTAAGTCCAGCTTGACCTGGGATCAAGCATATAGCTTAGCAAGAATAGCTGCTCCCCATTAACCTCCATCCTATTCCCTGTTCATCCACAGGAGTTTCACTTACTTTTTCAAACAATTTAGTGAAGAATTCCTCTTCCCCTTCATATCTGTCAACTATTTCCTGCAAGAAAAAATGCAAACAGGGGCTCATTCATTGAAAGTGTATACACTTCCTCACCTTCCCAGATATTCCTCATCTTTTGCCTCCTCTTCATGCTTTGGGGGTGAGGGGAGTAAGTCCTGAGAGAGAAAAGTTTTGGTTTTTCCTCAGAACTGCCAACTATCTCCACCCATGAGAGAAAAGGAAGGATGGCAGTGATCTATTAAAAATCCTCTCTTACCTTTTGTTTTCCCTGTTTCTCAGTTGTTCATCTTTTTACTTAGTCCTTGTTTTATTTTATTTTATTTTATTTTTTTACTGAAAAAGCTATGAGTTAATGTTTCCACTTACTTGAAAACCTCTGGTTAGGAATTGGCATCCTGCTGTACTCACATTTGGCCTAGGATTCCACCCATGTGAACCACATCATTGCACTGACAGCTTTGTTAGAGCCCCCTACATTCATAGTATCGTGAATGATATATATGGAAGAGACTTTTAAGTTGATGTAGCCTTGCCCCCTTGTCTTCCAAACAAAAAACTGAGACTCCAAGAGTTTGACTGCCTTGTCCAACTTTACACAGATAAGAAATGACAGTGAGAATTTGAACCCAGATTCTCTTATTCTAAACCCTCTTTCTTTTCCACTAATTATACAAAGAGGCAGTGTGTTTATCCAGGATGACCCATAAACTACAAGCCAGCAGAATTTGATTTCTGGCCAAGGAATCTTGGGGCTAGCTAACATTGACTCATCTATGCTGATTACTTTTTAGCCTTAGTTTTTCCATCTGTATAGAGGAATCTAATGCTCCCTAGAAGGTGAATTGTGAGGAAAACATTTATAAAGAAAGGTTGGAAAGCATTTTGATTTTTTAGAGGGAAAATATGTCATTATTCTTGGGGTTTTTTTTATTATCCATGATAATAAAATAGCAGTGAAGCAGATAAAGAAAGGAAGTGCATTGAACCAGAAGTCAAGAGGCATGGGGCCTAGTCCTAGCTTTGCCAGTAATTGGCTGTGTGACTCTGAGTTAGTTATTTCAGTTCTCTGGGTCTCAGTCTCTTCATCTGCAAAATGGGTGAATTAGACAAAGTGATCCAGACTCTGATGCTCATTTTTTGTGTAATTTTGAGCTAATCCCTTTAACCACCTTGGTTTGGGCCTTGGTTTCCTCAACTGTGAAATGAAGGAGTAGAACTATATGGCTGCTGATGTCCTTTCTGTCTCTAGATCCATGATCCCTCAGGTCACTTGTGGCTCTAACTTTCTGTAATTCTAAACTCAAACTTAAAATGAAAATTTCACTTAGATTTTAAATTTTCAAGCTTTTCTTTTAATAACTCTTCTACCTTGGTAGAAATGCAATACCATTTGTAAAGCACTTAGTACACATAGAAGGCATTTAATAGATGCTTGCCTCCCCCTTGGACGCCTGAACAATTGTGATTTGTGCCTTGCCATTCCTAAAGAACCTACCAATAAGTGAAATGGACCATAAGGAGACAAAGGAGAAAAAGCAAAGCATTTAGCTCATTCCCACCTAGATACCAAAGACTGAGCTGGTTTGAAAAGGTCCTGAAAGCAAGATATAGCTCCCCTGAGGTACACAGCCCAGCTGCCATCCTTCTCAGTCTGTCTGATCAGATAGACAGCCATTAGTCAATGTGGCAGAGTTGCTGTGTAATGCACAGCAAAGTAAGAAAGCTCCCATCCAAAACTACAAACAATGAAAGGGATTCAAAGTTGGTCAAGCTTCCTCCTATCAACTCACCTTAGGGAGAACAAAGCTGCAATTGCTGCCCATTTCACTGAAAATAGGAAAAAAAGATGCATTCAGGGACATTGTGGGGAAGGGAAAACTACAAGAGAATGTTTTATCCATCATCTCCCTTCTCCCATTTCTTCTTCCTCTTTCTGCCTCCTATAGACAGCTGCCACCTATATGTTCCCCTCTCTAATCTTTCTCCCATTTCTTTTTCATTTTTTAATTAAGCCTTTGACTTAATAGCAGATTTCCTTCCCCCTTTCTTTCCTAGTCTGAGAAGTCTTTGGTGTATACCCTTTAAGACCTGTGGTGAAGTCCTTGTAACTTCTATAAGGTTTCTAGGATCTGCATTTCAACCAATGAAACCAAAAGTATTTACTGGTGGCTTGCTATATGCAAGTGACTGTATACTAGGAGTTAAAAACCTATGAAAGCCATCCCAAGCCTTCTTGGAAGTCACTATCATCTACTTCCTACTCATCCTATCTATTCTATTCTCTACCTGTTATCTCCATCACTAGAAAGGCCATGCAAAAACCTCACCCCTCCTACAGATAGAGGGAGAGGGAGAGACAGAGACAGACAGAGACAGAGTCAGAGAGAGACAGACAGAGTCAGAGAGAGACACTGAGAGAGACAGAGAGACGGAGAGGGAGAGAGAGAGAGAGAGAGAGAGAGAGAGAGAGAGAGAGAGAGAGAGAGAGAGAGAGGGAGGAAGGGACAAGGAGAGGGGGACAGGGAGAAGGAGAGGGAGAGCAGCCAACTGGCTTCCTTACTATAATGCATGCTTCCTGGAGAAGACTCTTAGAATGAATTCAGATTCTTGCCAGGGTTCAGAGGTACAGGGAACAATGAGGTAAGTGCCTGGCTCCAGGAAAAACTCATAGCTCACTTCTCTCAGTGTCTGAAAGTCTTTGGGGACAAACAATGGGGTGGTTCTCTGGAAGAACTCCTGGGGCAGTCGATGGTTGCCTTCCCAAAGCTGCTGAATGAAAAAGGAACAATCCAGGTAAAGCAATTACAGGAATCTTCCCTCCCCATGCCCTGTCCCACCCCGCAAGGTTATGCCCAAATAGAGCCAGAGCAATAGAAGCTCATAAGTCACCAGGAGTGGAAGGGAACCTAGAAGCCACCTAAAAAGAGGATCCTAGCTTTAGAACCAGAGAGGACCTTGGAAGTCATCTAAGTCAAGCTCTTCAGTCAGCCATCGGCTGCAATGGATAGAACACCAGAATTAGAATCTGGAAGACCTAAGTTCAGATTTACCCTTACTAGCTGTTTCACCCTGGGCAAGTCATTTAACTTCTGTCTTCTTTGATTTCCTCAATATAAAATGGGGAAAATAATAGCACTTGCCTCCCAGAGTTGTGAAGAGAAAATGAAATGATATTTGTAAATGGCTTTGCAAACCTTGAAGTTCTATATAAATGCTAGCTGTTATTATTATTTATGTTATAAATGAGGAAGCTGAGACAAAAGAAGAGGAGGTGACTTGTCCAAAGTTACATATGGTGAGTATGTAACGGGGCTAAGACTAGAACCTTGTTATATCATGACCTAAGTCAAGACACTATCCCCTATATCACACTATCTAGTTGTAAGTGAGACCAGCCAAACCTGCCAAAACAGTGGCCAGAGAATAAGGCATGATAACGGGGTGAAAAGAACATGTGGGCATTTTGGTGTTTTTATTTAGGTACTCAATAAATACTTATTGGTCAATTTAGACATTAAATAAAAAAAAATAAAATCATCTACAAAATGGTTTGCAAATATATTCCTATTCCTCATCAGCATCATTTTTAAGGTATAATTTTGTTTTACTGTGCAAGTTTATGAAGTACCTTTTTAATAGAAAAAAAGACATTTCCCATCTCCTTTATACTTAAAAGAATTTTTTTTAAAGACAGGAGTGTACAGAATGCTCTTCTGGGCATGGTGGAAGAAAGGATCTTGTACAACCCATCTGGCTCTTCTCCCTGGGATGGAAAATGTCATAGCCAAACAGTAGCAATGGTTCCAATGTGATGGGCTGGGTAGTGAAACTCTCTTTAAGAGACTTCATTTTTAGAAAGTAAATGAAAAGTTAGCAGTCAGGAAAGGCAATGGGACGAAAGCAGGGTAAAGGGGTTAAGGGCACTGGACCTTTTGTCAGGAGACCTAAGTTCTAGTCTAAATAACACTAACTGTGTGACCTTGGGAAAATCAATAACTGACTTTTTGAACCTTATTTTCCTCCTTTAAAAAATGGGAATAAATATATCCACCTATCTCTAGAATGGGAGGTGGGGGGAAAAAAGAAAAAAGAAATTTACAAAATAACTGTTTAAAAGGAGTAGCAAATTGTACATAGTAGATTTGCAGTTTCATATACGATCACCTTTTTATTATACTATATTATGGAAATGCTTGTTTTGTTCCACAAATTAAAAATAAAATACATAACTAAAAAAGAAAAGGCTTTGTAAATTTTGCCTTTATTCACCAATGTAAGTTAATGACTGATGGGGAGGGAGAGGAGGAGGAAGAAGACTAGAAAATGGTTAATTATCAAAAGTTTGGACTTTATGTTCTATCCCACCTCCAATGTAACAATCATATACGGAAAAGTTTAATATGGACTCTTAACAACAAAGCTTGGCCCTCTTCTGTATCATCAATATGATTTTTAACAAAAAAAAGGTTATATTGTAGTATCATTATTATATTGTAATATCATTACGTATTAGCTATTGGAGGCAGTTAGGTAGTGCAGTGTGTGGTATGCTGACCTTGGAGTAAGGAGGACCTGAGTTTGATTCCTGTCTCTGACACTAGCTGTGGGACCCTAGGCAAATCATTTAACTTCCCAGCTCACTTTTCTCATCTGCAAAATGGGGATAATGATAGCACTGACTTCATACAAATTATTTTGAGGATCAAATGAGATGATGCCCATAAAAGTGCTTTGTAAACTCTAAAATACTATGTAGACACTAGCTATTGTTATCATTATTACACAAGACATATTTTGAAGCTATGGATTCTGACCTGTAATTTCATCAGTGTAGAAATACCTTCTGCTTACAGAGATCAGCAACTTCTGGACTCAGAAACAGAAAGTCTTGAAATCAAGTCTTGCCCCTAACAAATCCTAGCTAGATGTCCCTGGGCAAGTCATTTGAGCTGAGGGCTCTTTCAGTGCTTCCACATAACTTTAAAAGATTGTAAATTGTAAGAAGTTGCAAGTCTGCTGTTATAGAGGGGTTTCTTCAACAATCATTGCTATACTGATGAAACTATGGATCTAGTTTAAAAATGGGTTATAATATACACTTGTTACAGAAATTATGATCAGTAGCTCAGATTAAACTAATTGTATGGTTGCAAGCTAAGCCAGTCTTTCTTCAAGGGACAGGGAAGAGAAAGGTTAATGATGTGGATATTTGAAAGGATTATGCTATTAGATTCTGACTGCCACTGACTCCAAGACAAGGAATAGAGAGTCAGAAAGGAAGTCGGGAAGGATTTCAAAAAGCTTTTCTTTTCCCCCGATATCTCTTTCTTGGGAGTCCGGGGAGGGAATGGGAGAGGCAGAGAGAGAGGGAGGAAAGGAGAGAGAGAGAGAGAGAGAGAGAGAGAGAGAGAGAGAGAGAGAGAGAGAGAGAGAGAGAGAGAGAGAGAAAGAGAGAGAGAGGGGAGGGGAGAGAAAGGCAAGGGCAAGGGAAAGGGCAAAGGAGAGGGCGAGAATGAGATTCTGGGCAAGTAGAAATGATTTGGGTATTTTGTTTTCCCCCAAATGCTGATAGATTTTCAGGATAGAGATCTCAGGGACTGGGAAATAGGCAAGTCATGTCAGGGTTGGGACAAATTGGGGGTAATACAAAAGTTGGTCCTTTATGGTAAGGAAGATGTGATGAAGAATAGAGGTCTGGGATGTCTGAAATGTAGAACAACACATAAAAGTGACTTGGCATATTTTAAGAATTATTGATCTAGTGAAACAAGCATGATACTGCAAGTACACTGTTGATAGATAGGAAGACTGGTTGATTGAAGGAAGAAAATTGACTTTTTTCCGTATTTTGAACTGTGATCTCAGTAACTTAATTTCCCAAATTGGCATTCTATAAAATGGTAGAATTTTTTAAGTAATCAGTAGGAAGTCTTTGAAGCATGATTTCTGCTTCTACAGAAAGATTATTTTGAAAGCCTCTAAAAATTGATGCAAAATAGTTCTATTATTCAAACACTTGGTCCTAGTTTAGTCTAATAGCTCAAACTATAACAAAATGGTATAGTGCACTGGGCCAGGCATTGCATCCTAGTTCCAGTAATTATTAGGTATGTGATTCTGGGCAAATCACTTCTCCTTTTTCAGCCTTGGTTTTCATATTTGTAAGTTAGGGGAAATGATATTTGCTTTATCTATCTCATGAATTATTATAAGGAAAATGATCTACAATCTTTAAATATATATATGAAGTTATATATAATTTATGTGTGTAAAATACATTTACATAATTTATAGTCTGTGTGTGTGTGTGTGTGTGTGTGTGTGTGAGAGAGAGAGAGAGAGAGAGAGAGAGAGAGAGAGAGAGAGAGAGAGAGAGAGAGAGGGAGAGGAGGAGGAGGAGGAGGAGGAGGAGGAGTAGCACCAGCAGCAGGAGTCGCAGCAAAAATATTCCTTAGTCCTGGTTTGTGTTTTATCTGTAAATGTCCCCAGAAGAGGAATCCTGGAATTCTTTAGCTGAGAACCCAAATACCTTCTTAATTTATTCTTGGCAATTAACTATGACTATTGCTGAATTATAGAAATTCTCTGTGTGTGTGTGCCTGTCTCTCTTTGTGTGTGTGTGTCTGTGTGTGTGTGTGTCTTGCTGTCTCTGTCTCTCTTGTCCCTTCCTGTTTATGCCACAATCCATCTCTTCCTTAAAGAGGTATGCTTCGTGGCTTCATGACATGCCCATATATCACATACCCAGGTTTTATGGGTTTTATAATGCAGTCAATACTGTGATTTATCTTTCTCCTTATGTTGTGACAGTCTTCAATACTATATCTTGTTATTCATCTAAGTGTTCAATAAATTCTGAAATGGATCTTGTAGCTACTGGCTCTGGCCTAAGCTGGGCTCAGATTTCACCTTGAGTAGCTAAAAGGATTTCAGGGAGGAAAGTTCCTCACTGAGATCATAGTTCTATAACTCCTTGGCTTCCAGAGTGTTTTGATCTCTGATCTTGGGATAGTGAAGCATTGCTACCTAGCTTTTGTTGTAGCTAGACTTCAGATCTTAAACAGTTTATAGTATAGCTCAATGCAACAGGTGTTCCTCAGGAACAAAGATGGCTCAAGAGAACACCAACACAGAACCACAGGGAAAACATTCCAGATAAGTTGACTCCCCAGAGCTTCATTGTTCTGCCATTAAAATATCTCATCTGGCTCTCTTACTCTCCCTTCTTCTAAGACATATAACCCTAAACACAATCCTAAAAAAAAGCCTCCTTATTTTTATTTTGAGCTTACAGGCAGCCTCAAAGTAGGAAAGAACCTGGTGCCTTTCTACTGGGTATGAGCAGCAGCTGCTGATAGGTGATCTGTTAGAAATAATAGGGGTTAAAGATAGAGGATTTGAGGCAACCGAGAGGAACCCTGTCAATATTCCCCTCCAAACAACTTTCAAATAATGCCTCCAATCAAGTTTTGAAGTGGCAGAGCCAACAAGAGGTCAGGGTGAGATATTTTTCCAACCTAAGAAAACTTAGAAGGTTGGCAGGAGAAGTTTGTGACACTGGGGTGGAGGCCCGTCCAGAAGCCCATACATGTAGTGACAGCAACAGCAGCTTCAGGACCTCTCAGACCAGAGATAGGAAGAGGTTGGACAACTGCTCAGAAAGATATTGCAGGGGACAATTTGCTGGCACTGGGTAGAGCTGGAGCTGATTGGTTACTCTGTTGCCCATATGTAGTTCTGGGTCACAGTACCAGGGCAGAGAGGAGTGCTGGGAGGTCAGTCACAAGGGAGCAGGGGCCCTGGTTGCAGTTCCAAGGCAAGGAGAGCACTAGTGCTTGTGACTGCAGGGGACCAGGAGCCCTTCCTGGGTAAAGAACAGAATGTAGACCAGGAGAGCAATGACCAGACCTCTCCTAGGATCATACCACCTTGAAATAATGAGATGCCCAGAACTAGCTCTGAAAATAGCCGTAAAAAAAGCCTTAAGCTTGAGACAGTGCCTCTCCACCCCAAGGTGAGCAGAGCTCAATTTTAACATAAAGTTCAAAGTCAAGAAATAGATTAGAAAAATAAGCAAACAATAACCACAAAAAAAGAAGTTTACCATAAAAAAGCAACTACAATGGCAGGGAAGACTAAAACAAAACTTAGAAGAAGATGACACTATAAAAACAGCTACAAACAAAACCTCAAAGAAAAATGTTAATTCAACCTAAGTCCAGCAAGAATTCCTAGAAGAGTTATAGAAAGAGATGAGTGGTAGAAGAAAAAATGGAAAAAGAAATGAGAGTGATACAAGAAAAGTATGAACTGAGAATTAATAACTTGGTAAAAAAGAGGCACAAAAAAGTACTGAAGAAAATAATAACTTAAAAAACAGAATTGACCTAATGGTAAAAGAGGCACAAAAATTCACTGAAGAAAAGAACACCTTAATAAAACAGAATTGGACAAATTGAAAAGATGTACAAAAAGCTCAGTGGAGAAAATAATTCCTTAAAAAATTAGAATTAGGCATATGGAAGCACCACGAGACATCAGGAAAAATAAAATAAAGTCAAAAATGAAAAAGGGGGTGCTGCTAGGTGGCACAGTGAATAGAGCACCAGCCTTGGAGTCAGGAGGACCTGAGTTCAAATCTGACCTCAGACACTTAACACTTACTAGCTGTGTGACCTTGGGCAAGTCACTTGACCCTAATTGCCCTGCCTCTCCCCTCTGAAAAAAAAAATTAAAAAGAAATAGAAGAAAATGTGAAACATTTCATCAGAAAAACAACTGACCTGGAAAATAGACCAAGGAGAGATAATTTAAGAATTATTGGACTACCTGAAAGACTCTAGACATCATATTTCAATAAGTTATCAAGGAAAACTGCCCTGATATTTTAGATCCAAAGGGTAAAATAGAAATTGAAAGAACCCACCAACCACCTCCTGAAATAGATCCCAAAATGAAAATTCCCAGGAATATTATAGCAAATTCTAGAGCTCCTAGATCAGAGAGAAAATACTTCAAGCAATCACAAATAAACAATTTAAATATTGTGGAGCTGCAGTAAGAATTACACAAGATTTAGCAGCTACCATGTTATAAAAGTGGAGAGTTTGGAATATGATATTCTGGAAAGCAAAGAAACTAGGACAACAACCAAAAAAAAATATATCCAGCAAAACTGAGTATAATTATTCAGTATTGGGGGAATGGATTTTTAATGAAATAGAGGACTTTCAAGCATTTATACCACAGCTGAATAGAAAATCTGACATTCAAATACAAGATAATAAAAATGTAAACATGAAAGAGAAATCATAAGGGTCTCAATAAAGTCAAACTGTTCCTTTATTATGCCATCTTGGCTCCACCCCTAGTCAAACTGTTTATATTCCTACATGAGAAGATGATAATGCAACTCCTAAGAACTTTATTATTATTAGGGCACTTAAAAGAAGATTACATAGACAAGAGGGCATGGATCTGAGTTGATTATGTTCTAATGATCACAAAAAATATGAAAAAGTAAAAAAGAGGGATGCACTGGGTCTCACATAAAAGAACCTTGCAAGGAAGAGCTTATACAGCATAGGGCAATGCTTAAAACTCACTCTCATCACAACTGGCTTAAAGAAGGAAGAATATATACATACACATATACACAAATACATACACACACACACACACACATACAGACACACACACACACACACACACACACACACATATATATATGTATATATATATACATTCAATTATGTATAGAAATGTCATTTACTCAATAGGGAAATAGGAGGGGAAGGAGATAAGAGATATAGAGTGGGGGTTGATAAAAGGGAGGGCAGAATAAGGGAGGCAGTGGTTAGAAATAAAATATATTTTTGAGAAGAGATAGGATAAAAAAAGAGAGAGAAAGAAACAAAATAAAATGAGATGGAGGGGAAAACACAGCTAGTAATCATAAGTGTGAATGTGAAAAGGATGAGCTCACTCATGAAATGGAAGCAGTTAGCAGAATGGATTAGAATCCAACAATATGTTATTTACAAGAGATATTCCTGAAACAGAAAGACAGCACAGAGTCAAAATAAAGGGCTGGAGCAGAATCAAATATGCTTCAGTTGAAGTTAAAAAAAAAAAGGCAAGGGTAGCAAACATGGTCTTAGATAAAGTAAAAGCAAAAATAGATCTATAATTAAAATGGATAATCATGGAAACTACATTTTGGCAAAAGGTACCATATGCAATAAAGTCATATCAAAAAAAATTTACAGCAAGTTCCTCTAATAAAGGCCTTGTTTCTCAAGTATATACTGAGTATAGAACTGAGTTAAATTTATAGAAATAAGAATCATTCCTTGAGTAATAAATGGTCAAAGAATATAAACATGGTTTTCAGAAGAAGATATCAAAGCTATCTATAGTCATATAAAAATGCTCTAAATAATTTGTTGTTGTTCATCTTTCATTTTTAGAGAAGACCAGTGACATCACTGGGTGATGTCAACCTGCATGTGAATTAGATTAAAGTGAGGCGGGGTTGCACAAAGTTGTCATCCTTACTCTCTCTTTCAGAGAGAGTATCAGAATCATTGAAATCCAGTAACAAGACTGGGGATGGCCTAAGAGGCAGTTGATTGTGGCGTCTTCAATGTCTGACCAAGCTCTAAGCATTCCACAGTGCCTGCTTCAGCTACCTTCAAATTGTTCCATCCACCCATTCTACTGGAGAAAGTCTTCACATACTTGGGGTAGACATCCTCCTAGTTCACTGATGAGTTTGAGGCCTATTGGTTACCCACAACCTGGTTTATCCCATCTGTTGAGACGGTTTTACCAGGATGTGATTGCTGTGCATGCAATAGCTTCTTGGAGTTAAAAGTAAGAATTGGGTGATGGGGGACACAAAAGGTAGACGAGCAATCTTGCAAAGGGTTCAACAGGTTCTCACATCAGAGATGCTAGTTCCCCTTAAACACTCTATACTCTCCTCTAAATCTCTATTGATTAGAGAAAGGCAAATTAAAACAACTTTGAGGTATCACCTCATACCTATCAGAAATAACAAATGCTGGAGGAGATGATGAAAAAATAGATCCAGTAATGAACTGATGATGGGTAATGAACTGGTCTCACCATTCTGGAGAACAATTTGAAACCATGCCCAAAGGGCTATAAAACTGTGCATATCCTTTAACACAGCAATACAGCTCCTAGGTGTGTATCCCAAAATGATTTAAGAAGAGGAATAATATACATAAAAGTATTTCTAGTGGCTCTTTTTGTGTAGGCAAAGAAATGGAAATCAAGGGGATGCTTATCAGTTGGGGAATGACTGAACAAGTTGTGGCACATGATTGTGATGGCGTACTTTTGTGCTGTAAGAAGAGTGAAAGGGTGGCTTCAGAAAAACATGACCAGACTTATAAACTCATGCAGTGAAGTGAGAAAAACCAGGAGATCGGTGTGCACAGCAACAGCAATGCTGTAATGATGATCAACTGTGAAAGCCTTAGCTACTCTGATCAATACAATGATCCAAGACAGTTCCAAAGGCCTCATGATGAAAAAATGCCCTCCACCTCCAGAGAGAAAACTGATGAACTCAGTACAAACTGAAGTATAATTTTCTCACTTTCTTTACCTTGCTTTTAAGAAAAAATATGGTTAATATGGAAATCTGTCTTGCATGATTTCACATGTAATAATTCATATCACATTGCTTACCTTCTCTGTGAGTGACAGAAGGAGTGGGAAGGAGGGAGAGAATTTGAGACTCAAAATTTAAAAACGAGAAGAATGTTAAAAATCAATTTTAAAAAAGAATAATAAGGATTCTTCTAACGGCACAAATCTATAGCAGATTTGGGACCTCATTATACAAGCATGTTAGCTTTAAATCGGAGTTAAGTGGCTTCATAGCTGGTGATATGTCATAGGTATAGCCCTTACAAATGACTGATTCAAAGTCTTCAAACTTACCTCATTTACCTGGAGGACAAAAAGAAAGAGAATAGGTTAGTCAAGGAATTCAGTTCTACACACCCAAAGGCCAAATTGATAGAACTCTAAAGTTATGGGATCATAATACATGCTCTCTGAGGTCCCTTGTAGCACTAACAGGTCCTAATTCTATGCCTAGTCTTAAGGGAATGACCAACCAAAGACCACTGCTAAAGGAGAACCCATCCAAACTGGGAGACACAGAAGAATCTAGATCTAAATGGAGCTGAGGACAAAGGATGCCTGAAACTTCAGACATAAGTAGGCCTGAAAATAGAAGACAGATTGTGATTGGAGAAGATCCAGTTTGCTCAGAGAGAAACTCTTTATTTTACTTCTTCAATGAACTATGCCATAAACTTGGTCACAGAATTTGCTGGTTAGAAGGACCAGCAAATCAGTCATCTAATCTAACTTGTAGCCCACCACTAAATACTCAATAAAGTGGTCACCCACCCTCTGCTTAAACAACATAAAGTAGCAACTTTGCTGGGTTTGTCATATTAGGAATTACTTTTGTGTAGGGTTGGGCTAGGATGGTAACTGAAATCCTTTTCAATTCTATGACTCCATGAATATTTACTAAATATTTTCATAAGGAGGCAAAATTTTCAGTGTGTCACATAGGCCTTTTCTACTTGATTCCAAAGGGGGCAAACTAAAGAGAAACAAACTTTGACATGAAATTTTTAAAAGTTTTCTTATAATTAGTGCTATCCAAAAGTAGAATGTTGATGGAGAAGAGAAAGAAGAGGGATAACAAATAGGCCATATTCATGGTTAGTCATTATCTTAGAACAGAATTAGAGACCCTTTGGGATGGTGAAACCAATCTATTTCTGATCCCACATTGAGCATCACTCGCTTTTGTTGATCCAAATTCTTCACCTACCCTGAAAAGAAAAGTGCCAATGGGGAGGTGAAGCATTTCTTTCCGGTGACGGCTCTTAGATTTTTGCATAAGGGAAACCAAGACACCACAAGGTTTTGAGGATTTCTTGTCTTCATCAGGACTTAAGACAGTAAGTTGAAATTGTGGGTTCATCCAAAATGTGTCTGGGGGAGGAGTTAAACTCATCAGAGATTTAATAATAAAGAAAACATCCTGGATTTCCCCAGAATTCCTTAACTTTGGAATTTCCCTATTTGAAGGGACCTCAGAGGATATCTAGTCCAACTTAGACACTAATAAAAATGCCCTGGGGTCCTGCTATTCTGACAGTGACTGCCTCACCCAGAAAGGCATTTTAGAAGAATAATAGAGAGGATTTTGGGAAGATGGCAAAGTAGGTCAGAAAATTCCAAGCTTTCAAGATTTCCCCCCCCAAAAGAGCTAAAATAACACCTTAGGGTAAACAAAGTGTGGGTGGAGATAAATAAGAACAGGGGCATAATCAGGGTCCTTCTGGGATAATTTGAAAAGGTCAGAAGAAAAGTCCCAGGTTGAGGTTTTGTCCTTATGAAGAGTAAACACCTCCAGTCTAGGTTCTGTTTAAAGCAAGAAGCAAGCCTCTTAAACAAAAAGCATCAAGTCCTGGGGTTAGTTAGTTTGAGAGGCTGCCTTGGTGTAATGGAAATGCAAATTTAAAGATCTTCCCTGCCCCTAGCTTAAGTGCACCTGGAGCCTGGGGTGGGAGGCTTGTTTTTCAGGAAAGCCCACACCTTGATACTTTGTGATTGGGCAGTGGGTCCAGAAGGTTGTTACATTCTCTGAGCAAGGAGAAGGCTATATAAACCCTTAGGAGAGGCTTTGCTTTGGGGCTCACTTTGAGAAGTGTTGTGTGATTTGACCAGATGAGACTCTGGGAAGCCGTTGGTGAGAGCCCCCCGGCTTTGAAAACCCAGATGTTGATGCTTCCCTCTCTGGTAACTGTGATTTGGTATTGATGTATGTAATGTTGGGACAGTTTGGAAGCCTGTCTGTAACTGAAGTTCTGTAACTCTGAAGTTTGGGGTGCTGACCTTTTTCCCCTGAACTAGGTAATGTGTGTTTGTTTGATTAAAGTAAGCTTGTTAACCCATTTTGAGTTGCTTTCCTTTACAAAAGCAGATCTAAGAACCTGTGTTGGCAGTCACCCTGGGCATACTGGGGTGCTTGCTGCTACACTTGGTCGCAGGCACTGGAACTTTTACCCTTGGAATAGTGAGGGAAGTTGGGTGTCTGGGCCCAGGAACATCGAGGGAACCTCTACTGACCAAGAATGCCAGACCTAGCTGTGCTGTGAATAGCCATGGGGGCAAGAAGGGAACCCTACTTTCCCTGGGAATGGGTTTAAGAGGAAACAATACATTTATACTTAGAAGAGTATAAAAGTCTTCTAAATTCAGAAGAAATAAAATGGTAGGGGCATAGGGAGGGGGAGAGGACAAGGAAGGGATCTTTAGAGGGGAGGGTGAGAGAAGAGGCAAAACTGGAGTACAGAAAGGTGTTTAGATTTATGGGAATGGGAGGGGAGGGGAGGAATCCTTGGAGAGGGGTAGGCAAGTCAAAGGAGGGCAAGGTAGTGGGTAGGAGTAAAGTAGAGGAGGCAGGAGGGAAAGGAAACAAGAGATATAATCGTACATAAAAAACAAAGATCAGGAATAGAATAGGCTTGGGAAAGTATGTATCTATAGATATGTGTGTGTGTGTGTGTGTGTGTGTAGAGAAACTATAGAGCTATAGAGAAACATTTAAACTTTATTTCTGGTGGGGTTTGGGGGGAGAGGAAAAAAGAACAAAGTAAAAAGTGCACAGCAGAGAACAAAAGAAAACTCACAAGGAAGCAAAGAAAAGATGGACAATTCTCAACACAAGGAGTATTATTTATCACAGAGGCTTTCTTGAAATGAAAATCTGTTACATATTTTGTATCCTCTCATGTTCTGCGATGCAAATGACATGCTTTTTTTTCTAACTTTCTATTTAAGTTCCAATATTTAAGTCTATGATGTGTTTTTGTTTCTTTTCTCTATTCTGCATTTGTGTTCTGGCATTTGAGTCTAAAATAAATATTTGAAAAAAAAAAAGAAAAGAAAAGCTGTAGCCATAACGCACTTAGCTTTTTCCTAGTCACCTCCGCCATAGCCTCCTTACCAACTCTTCCCTTTTCTCCTTTCTTCCTCCCTACCCCATCTCCTTCTGGAACCACAAACCACTGTGCCTCAGTTCCTTCCTAAATTGGGTCAGCCTGCTCCCCTAGGGCTGTACACGCCATCCCTGCAAACTTCCAGATCAAAATTTTCTTCTTTGACCACCAATTCCCAATGTGTGGAGTTTCCTCCATTAAAACGTAAACTCCTACATTGGGCTTTTCCTGATTTCCTCAAATTCTAATGCTCTCTTTCCCAAAGGGCCTTGTATTTAGACACCTCATATTCATTTGTATTTATTTTCTTTATACGCCATATATACTTTCATACGTGTTATGGACCCTCTGGCAATCTAGTGAAGCCTATGGAACCCTTCTCATAATATAATTTCAAATGCATAAAACAGAACACATAAGATTACAAAGGAAATTAATTACACTGAATTTTTTTTTTTGATTCATACACCCCAGATTAGGAACACCAGCCAGTCTAAATATCCCAAGTTTCCTCAGTCAATCCTCCCAGAATATGATTTCTAGTTCCCTTACCCTCTCAGTCATGCTATTGACTTGTCAATATCCTTCCTAAAATGTGGTCCCTCATAACTGAACACAAATGAAGATCTGACCAATCTTCCTGTATCCCTACAATTATAATGCTTAAAAAAAGAGAAATGAACACAATATTCCTTGATTTGATCCCTAAGATAGATCTAAACTGAGTTCTGCCTTCCTGGAGTCAGCTGTGGCCATCGTGAAAGCCAAGTTTATCTTTAGAGGCCCCAGCTCTTTGCTTTCTCTTTCCCTCCTTCCTCCATTTTAACTGGAATTGGAATCTTAAGCTAAAGAGATGAAGTCAAATTTTAGGCCTCAGTCATTGAGGAGGAAAGTTGGAAGGGGAAGGAAGACGGATTAAGGGCCTTCCTGGATTTCTTAAATTGGGTACTGGCAAGTGCCCCCTCCCTCTCTATTGAATGCCAGTGCTGGATTCTACTCTGAACCATGGGTGGAGGGTAAGAAGTGATCTGTCCATAGTCATCCATCTGAAGGATTTGAATGTTTGGAAGAATACTCATAAAATAGGGCATTCAATTCTGGGAGTCCATTGGCTATGTACTGTTGTATCCATTACACATCCCAAGGGAAAAGCACATGAGTTGAGATTCCTGCATCAGACTGCTGTCCTTTCCCTCTTGCTCAGAACTGTTAGAGCCCTCAGCTCCCTCCTTGTACAAAGTTCCAATCTAACCTGTGGAATGACTTACCTCTGAAATGCCTTAGCCTGCCACCAGCTGTGCTGCCCCTCACCCATCTTCCAGCACTCAGAGAACACATCCATTTCTTTCCCACTTCCTGACACATCAGGTCTGGTGTCAGCTGACAGATGACCAGAGACACAAAATGGAATTTAAAGTCATGGAGGGACATCCTGAGAAAATAAACACAAAGACCAAACTGTGGATGAGGCAAGATATCCGGACATGATGGGGAAAGCTAAACTATAGTTTAAACTACAAAACCTGACATTTGACACAGTAAAAGACTACTGGGCTTGGAGTCAAAAGATGTAGAGTCAAAAAATTCCAGTTTCACCTCTGCCCCACTACTTACATAAGCAAGTTACATAACCCTCCAGTATCTTCATGTGAAAAATACAGATATTTGTACCACATGACCCTAGGGGTGACTGTGAGCATAAATGTACCTAGGGTGGGGCAATGAGGGTGCTATCCCAAAGCACTACATTTTAGAAGGCACTAACAGCATTGACACACCTACAATGTAGGAACAACTGAGTGTAATAAGAATCACTTTTTGAAATAAGAAATTTATAACCTTGTTGTGTCATAGGGTCCCTTCTCATGGGAAATGATGTACAGAGTCACTTCTTCCTATTTTATTCAACTGAATTAGTCTTAGAAAGTGATTTAAAGGTATATTTCATGATGCTTTCCTAGGACACATTTCTAAGATGCCTGAACCATTATTACTTATGCTTCTGGGTATAAAGATTGAAAGGGATGATACAAGTAGAAAAGGAGCTTTGTAACTCTAAAGCCTTGTATACTCATTTTTGGGGGTGAGGGTTGAGGTCTGGACCTATGATTTCATTTGTGTAATAGCATTTATATAGCACTTTTAAGGTTTGCAAAATGCTTTATAAATATTATTTTATTCTCACAACCCTAGGAGGTAGTTGCTATTATTTCCATTTTTTTTAAAAGCAATTGGGGTTAAGTAACTTGCCCAAGGTTACACAGTCAGTTCTTTTGTGTGGGTGTTAAATATCTCCTGCCCAGCACTCTTACTCACTGTGCCACCTAGCTGCCCCCATTATTTCCATTTTAAAGATGAGGAAACTAAGGCAGAGAAAAGTTAAGTGACTTGCCCAGGGTCGTGTGGTTACCAAGTATCTGAGGTTGGATTTCAATTTAGGTCTTGCTAAGTCCATGTCCAGAACTCTATTCATTGAGTCACCTACCTGCCTTTTGTTTAAAGAACTCCCAGTGAGGGAAAGCCCTCTACCAATGAAGATTGTCAATTGCTCTCTATCTTTTACTTTTAAAGAACTGACTGGGGTACTAAGAGATTAAGTAACTTACCCAAACTCACATAGCTAATATATGTATCAGAGGCAGGGCATGAATGCAGTCTTCCTGACTCTGAGGCCAGCCCTCTAGCCACTATACATATAAACACAAGCCATTATTTTTCCAAACTGTGACATTCACTTAACTTCCCTATACACAGAGGGCTTTGGGGCTTGCAAGGGAAGATCTAAGCAAATCTAAAGTGATATTCCATCATTTGGTATAAAGATCAGGGCTCTTTGAGTTAAATTATCTATTTAATACATGTGGATTGCTCCCAGGCAATTCATCTCTCCTTTTCCTGTAGGGTGACCTTGAGAGGAGATAAAGATTTTGTAATCTATCAACCAAAGAATATTTATGGAGCATCTACTCCATACTAGACCACAGGCTAAATCCTATGGGGAATACAGCGACGTGCATTAATTTGCTTTCCATGAAGTTTCCAAGGATTGGCAGAGACAACCTTTCTATGTATGAAAAGTTTACAGGAAAAATAATGATAACAGTAATAGCTAGCATTTATATAATGCTTTAAGGTTTTCAAAGTGTTTTACATATCTAACTCATCTGATCCTCACAACTCTGGGAAGCATAGAGTGGTGATCTACCCAGAGTCACACAACTAGCAAGCATCTCAGGTAGGATTTCAACTCACACATTCTTCATTCTTAGTCTGTGCCACTTAGCTGCCCTACATAATGATAGCTCACATGATCATTGGCTGTAGGATTTATGAAAGTCTTGAAAATCTGTCAAGGGTCATCCGTGAACTGATCACCAGTACCAATGACCTTTAAAAAGAAATTCAGTTCTTATTTTCCATGAGCTCTCAGCATCTTTTGGCAATGTTGGTCACTACCCCCTTCCTCCTGGACACTGTCTCCTTCCTTGGCTTTAGAAAGAGTGTGAGGACAGCAGAAAAGAAGATTGCATCTGCAGGCAGAAGACTCAGGGTCATAGTCATAGTCAAGGTCATAGGGTCATACTACCTGTGGCTGAAATCTCTGTCTTCAACTCTGTCAGTTTTCTCCACTGTAAACTGAGAGCGATTAACTAGATGGCCTCTGAGGTCCCTTCCAGCCCTAGACATTGGATTTTATGACATACACTCTCCTGCTTTTTCTCCTGCTTCTCCAATCATTCCTTTTTTGAAGGTTCATCTTCATAGTTCCTTGTGGGTATTTCTTAAAGTCCATTCTTGATCTTCTTTTCCTCTCTAAATCTTTCCCTTGGTAGTCTTATTTAATAATGATAAGAACAATAGCTCATATCTATATAATGCTTTAGAGTTTGCAAAATACATGTTATCTTCTGTGTTCAAAGGCTCAGTAAGGGTCTGAGGTAAGATTTGAACTTGGATCTTCTTGATTCTAGGTCCAGCATTCTATTCACTGCATATTCTCTTTGAATGTTCCTTTTTCACTTCTCAAAATCAGCCAAGTACTTCCTGTTCATTTTGCCTCTGAGATATTTCTCATTTGCCTCTTCTTTAGTCTCCCTGGTCATGACGCTAGTACAAATTATATTTACCACCTGCCTTCTTACCTCAACAGTTAAGTGAAACTGCTCTCTCTAAAGTTAGCAATGGTTTTTAATCATCAAATCTAATAACCATGGCCTCAAACATCATTCTTCTTGAAATCTTTTCAGCATTTGATACTATCAATCACTGTCTCCTTGTGAATAGTCTCTCTCTAGTTTTTTGTGGTACTGTTCTCTTTCCTTCTAGCCTTGCCTGCTTAACCTCTCTCTACCAGTCTTCACAGATCAGCTATTGGCAGAGTTGGAGTGAGTACCTGTTCTCACTTCTTTGTCTACTCCCTCTCTTAAGACCAAAGCCCTAAATAGCATTGCTCCCACCCCTCTCTCCACCAGCTAGACAAAAGGCCTTGAAAATTCCTCTTCAAACAACTTTTGAAACACAAATCCAATTGTGGGGGAGGTGGTTGCTAAGACAAAGAACCTGGGACACCAATCTCTTATGGGCAGAGTCCCCCGGGGCACAACCAGGCTCATTAAAGGGAGGAATGGGGGAATAATAGCTAATTTACCTAAGGTGTGGCAATGAGGTGGTTGAGAAGGGAGGAGAAAGGGGAGCTTCCTGTAGCTTCCTATTTTAACTAATGATTCTTGCTCTGTAGGCCCTAAATACAGTGTTAGGAAATGTTAAAGGAGTATAAGTCCTGTTAGGGCTTTCTAAATTTTAGGAAGTGATTTCAAAGCCCTCGCCACCCCTTAGAACTGCTTAGAGATATTAAGAAGGCAGAGTTCCATTAAGGAAACAGGAATATATGGAGTAATAGGGTTATTAAGTAACAGAAAGGAAATGAAAAGCACCCAACAGTGAGGGGGAAACGCAGGATCTGGGCTGTGTGGGGTCCTTCATGCTCAGTCCTCTTACCAGAACTCTCCATCCTCATCATCCCGCAGAAGCAGAATCTTCTCCTTTGGACTCAGGAGGTCCCATTTTTTTGACCTGAAGGGGTTGGGGAATGGGGAGGGGGAAGGAATGAAATGCTATGGGTGATGTGCTCATTAAAAAATTTGTGGGAAATGGTCTACTGTGCTTGAGGTGGGATGATACAGTGGAAAGAGTTCTGAACTTTGAGTCACAAGACCAGAGTTCGAATCTCAGCTCCATCATTTATTTCCTGTGTGACCTTGGGCAGCATCATCTCTTAAAGTCTCAGTTTTCTCATCTGTAAAATGAGGGCATTAGATTATGGGGTCTCTAAGGTCACTTCTAGCTTTAGCTCTCTGAGCAGCCTTGCAGAGATGGCTTATTAATCATCACCTTAACTTCTATTGCCTTACTTACTGTCTTGCCTCACTGGAGCCTCACTACAACCCTGGGAAGTAACTCCTAGAGGTGTCATTATGCCTGCTTTATAGTTGAGGAAACTGAGGCTCAGAAAGCTGATGACTTGCTGAGGATCACACAAACCAAATGCTGGAGGTGAGACTCAAGCCAGATCTCTGCTCATTCCATCTCCTTCCACTGCACTGACTTGCTTCTCTCCCTTTTTACCATGCAGACCCAATTCTTTCTTGATGATATCAGTTGAAATTTTACACCATAGCACATATACACGGGGAACCCAAAGGCAGTAGATGCCGCATTGGACAAAGTACCAGACTTGGAGTTGGTAAGGCCTGAGTTCTAAGCTTGCCTCAGCCACTTAGCTCTGTGGGCCCAGGTTAATTACTTACCCTCTCTGTGCTTCATTTTTTTCCCCATAGAATGGGGATAATAATAGCTTACCAAGAGCTTTTCAAATCTTAAAGCACCATATAAAAATAACAGCTAGCATTTAGAGAAGTGCTTTAAGATTTGCACAGAGCTTTAAATGTATTATCTCATTTTATCCCAACAACCATGGGAGATAGGAGCTATTATTAGCCTCATTTTACAGATGAGCAAGCTAAGGCAGACAGAAGGTAAGTGACTTGCCCAGGGTCACACAGCTAGTAAGTGTCTGAGGATGGATTTAAACTCTGGTCTTCCTGACTTCAAGCCCAGTGCTCTATCTGCTATGCCACTTAGCTGCTTATGAAAAATTACCATGGGCCTTCCCAGAAAGGCTGGATAACTGTATAGTTAGAATTGACAGGGACTCTTGAAGTCATCTAATCTAACCATATCATTTTTATAGAAAATACACTAAGGGTCAGAGAAATTTGCCCAACATCACATATGAGTGACAGAGCAGAGACTAATTATCAATTATCAATCAGTTTTAGTTCTACTCTAGAGGACACATCTGTTAAAAATGTTAAGGTGGGGGGGTGGTTAAGTGGCACAGTGAATAGAGCACTGGTCCTGGAGTCAGGAGGACCTGAGTTCAAATTTGACCTCAGACACTTAATACTTACTAGCTGTGTGACCTTAGGCAAGTCATTTAACCCCGATTGCCCTGCCCTCCCCCATCCTAAAAGCAAAAAAAAAAAGAAAAAGAAATGTTAAAGGGACTAATTTTCAGTTAAGAATTGGACCAGATGGTCTCTGAGGTCCCTTGCAACTCTGAGATTCTGATATTCTGGAACCCAGAATAAGAGGGGCAAATGTTTTAGAACTGGAGAGTTAAACTCCCCCGTCTTCATTTATCTTTTCAGTCAGGATACCCCTATCTCAGGGAAAAGGAAAAAAGTGACAAGGTCTCACTGCCCTCAAGTGGATACACACATGCAGATACACATGTGTGCACGATACATGTACACATATATAAACATACAATCACATATATGCATTCCATACAAGTAAACGTGTGTGCAATGCATGTTGCAATGCATAAGCACATGTGCATATATAGACATTCATATGTATGCACATATACATGCACATAGGTATGTGGATATAGTGCACCTATACATAAACTCATGCATATACATGTGTTTCTGTTTACAGGTAAAATCATGTAGCTCTTTGCAAGTGATCTAATAGAGAGGGAGCCCTTGACCACCTAATTCTGTCATTCTCCTTCATGCAGAAACAAACTTTAGGGGCTGGCCCTCAGCAGCAGGAGCTATATTGCATGGATATGATTTAGCCCAGCTTCCTCCAGCTCAGCATTTTCCAGCCCACTGAGGTTCTAAGGGGTCATTTCTTACAGTCCAGATGCTTTGTGTTTGTGCCAAGGTAGGTGCTGCCATTTCTGACTTCTGCCTATGAGTAATAGCATCCTCCATTTGCCCTTTCCCTCCATGACCACCTGTGCCTCTGCCTCTTCTGTAACTGTGTAAAGCTCACCTGTCACTCCAGTCTCCTTTCCATTCAACCTTTCCCCAAGGGTTTCTCAGCCTTACTAGGTATTCAGGTCCATTATGGCAAGTCACCTGTACAAAACAAGGAAAAGATGAGTTAGTAGGCTTATTTATGTAGCACTTGAAAGTTTATAGAGCATTTTCACATATATTAGGTCATTTAATTTGTACACGTAGCCTTGTGAAGTAGGTAGAGGGAGGGTAAAATACTAGTATCATGGATTTAGCCTGAAGCAACCTTCAAGTCCAACTGGACCAGCCCCTCATTCTATAGATGGGAAAACTGAGACCCAGAGAAGATAACTTGCTCAAGGTCACCCAGCTAGTTAATGACAGTTAATGACTGGGATTTGAACCCAACTTCTTTGGTTCTCTATCTACCATTTTATTTCCGTTAGAACATACTATTTAATATCATTTTCATCTTCTTTTTTTTTTTTTTTTTTTTTGCTTTTTGAAGGGCAATTGGGATTAAGTAACTTGCCCAAGGTCACATGGCTAGGTTTTTATTTGTGTGTGCGTTAAGTGTCTGAGGCCGGAACCGAACTCAGGTCCTTCTGACTCCAGGATCGACGCTCTACTCACTGTGCCACCTAGCCGCCCCCATCTTCATTTTTTAAATGAGGAAATAGAAGCCCACAGAAGTCATGGGTCTTGCCTAAGATTCAAACTAGATGAGCCATGGCTTCTGATTTCAAATTCTGTGCCATTTCCCTTCCAACTTCAATCATTTATGACTTTGTGATTCTTTCTACACTAATAAAAACTAGCATTTATTTATCACCTTAAAGTTTTCAAAATTCTTTGTAAATACTACCTCATTTTATTTCCACCAGACCCTGGGACACAGATGTTATTATTATCCCCATTGTACGGGTGAAAAAAAAAACCTGAGGCAGATGTTAAGTGATTTTTCCAGTTATAGAGCTAACAAATCAGGATTTGAACTCAGATCTTCCTGACTACAGTTCCCATATGCCATCCACTCTGCCAGTTGACTGACCGTATTATTTTCCTGTCAGAGTAGGAAATATCCTCTATTCTCTCCAATAGCCTCAAAAATTCTCTATCTGGGTAAAAATAAACCAGGTCTGACAGGCCAGCCCATAGTCAGATAAAAGAAAAGTTTTATGTCAGAAGGGAATCCTAGGTGCCTGGTTTTACTTGGGATCTGTAGATGGAAGAGAGATACTGAAATTGAAGGTTGACCAAATAACAGAGATGGTTGGTGTAGTATAAGACTCATGGAAAAGGAAGGAAATGGAAGGGAGAATAAGTGGAAAACTGGTGGCAGGATAAGTTCCAGAGGGAAACTAGTATTAAAGAATATTAGCTTAGTTGGAATGGAATGGAGTGGAAGGTTTAAGATGGTAGGGATAAGATAGGAAACATCAGAACTTTAGGGAAACTGGGAGACTTTGGAATTGTGGGATATCGAATGATAATAAATTTGAATGACAGGATACTGATTTTGGAGGTGTGGTCAGGAGCAGGATAAGGAGAAAGAGGCAGTGTGGAAAATGGCCAGGTGGCCTCATCCTCAAGAGATGGGTACCCAGAATAGTAAAGTTAATTGGCTTGCTATCAATGAAGCTCTGTCTTGATGTATTACTGGAGGAGATGCAGGAGGGCTGAACCAGCAGATAGTTGTAATGGAAATGCAAATTTAAAGATCTTCCCTGCCCCTAGGCCCTTTGATGGGCTTAAGAGACTCTGAGAATCTTCCTTGACTTGAAAATATACTCTGCCCCCTAATAGGCTGAATGTGGTCACATTGAGCCTATGGCAGGAGGCTTAGTTTTCAGGAATGCCCACACCTTGTTGCTTTGTGATTGGACAGTGGGTCAAGAGGGCTGTGATATTCTCTGAGCCAAGAGAAGGCTATATAATCCCTGATGTGAGGCTTTGCTTTGGGGCTCACTTTGAGAAGTGTTGTGTGATTTGACCAGATGAGACTCTGGGCAGCCGTTGAGAGCCCCCCAGCTTTGAAAACCCAGATGTTGATGCTTCCCTCTCTGGTAACTGTGATTTGGTATTGAGGTAATGGTTGGACAGTTTGGAAGCCTGTCTGCTTGATCTGTTTGTTTCTCTGTCTTGTCAGTTCTGTCTATATACTCTGAAGTTTGGCGTGCTGACCTTTTTCCCCTGAACTAGGTAAACGATCTATGTTTGATTGATTAAAGTAAGCTTGTTAACCCATTTTGAGTTGTTTTCCTTTAGAAAAGCAGATCTTAGAATTTGTGTTGGCAGCCATCCTGGGGATGTTGGGGTGCTTGCTGCTACAATAGTATATTCAGAAGTAACTGTTCAGACCATTGCTGCCTCCAGAGAGCATCATGAATGTGCTGAGAATAGTGATATCTCTTTGCCCTCAATGCTCTCTGTCTAGAGCAGGAGTATCTTGTCTTAAAATAAAAGAAGGTAGCCAGAGAGGAGGAAATGTCTGTCAGGGTAGCCACCAGAGTCTTGCCAGGTCCCTTCCATCCCTGCTTGAGAGAATCTATCTAAATCGGCAAAGAGGCTTCTGCTCAGGGGGAACTGATTTTTGGGCTGAACCCACAAGTGGGTAAGAGGAGAAAAGCCAAAAATAAGTCTTCCTACCTTCCTCATTCCAGTGAGAGTATAGGCATGACCATCCACCAGTCCATTATCCAGAACCCTTTCCTTCTGGAAAGACAAAATAATTAGTCAGTTAGGTACGGATGTATATAAGGGATAAATCCACAAGTTGGGTTGCACTGAATATATATCTTGTATTTGCCTATTAATCTATATGTTGTTTTCCCCATTGGGATATAAGCTCCGTAAAGGCAGGGACTATTTTTACTTTTTCTTTGTGTCCCATAGCTGACCCTTAAAGGACTCTCATAGATTTTTATAAGAGAAGAGAGGGAGTCAAGATTAAAGAAATCCATAGAATCAGGTCTAGACTATGGAATGTCTTGAATGGCAGCCAAAGGATTTTATTCACACAAAGACTGTATATACGTATTGTTGTTGATCCTTCATTCTCAAAAAGGACCAAGACATCAGGGAGGTGATGCCATGCCATGAAATCAAATTGTATTTAGGTGAGGCAGGACTGTACAAAGTCACCAGCCTCACTTTCTCCTTCACCGCCATCTGGGTCTAGTGGTAAGATATAGATCAGGATGACTGGGGATGGCTCTGGATGCAGTGGGAGACCTTGGCCTTTTTAAGCTAATATCTTAACTGGTCTCAGTTTGATTGATGCAATTTCCAATTAGTGATTAAGACTAGGTAAGATCTGTTTACCTAGTCAAAAAAAAAGTCAGTCCAGGAAGGGAAAAACCTCAGGATTTCTAGCCAAAACAAAAACAATTGCTATTTATATTCACTCTGAACCAGTCTGGGCCCAAACAATGACCAAGTGGAGCTTGGCCTGGGAGCTTATTGTTGGCCAATCAATGACAGCCAAAGTGATTTGGGTTTAAGCATGGTCCTTAAGAAAGAAATCTAACCCACAAACTCCCAAGATATCTTGCAAGGTTCCAGTGATCAAAATTACATTCCTTTGAGTAGAATACCCACAGGTAAGGGTATGATACCCTATGTGGACAAGGGAAGGGAAAGAAAAGAGAGAGAGAGACAGAGAGAGACAGAGACAGAGAGAGACAGAGACAGAGAGAGGGAGGGAGGGAAGAAAGAAGGAAGGAGGGAGGGAAAAGAAGGAAGGGAGGTAAGGAGGGAGAAAGGAAAGAAAGGAGGAAAGCATTTGTCATGAGGTCCCTGTGTGCAAAGCTTTGTACTAAGTGGGAGGAATACCACTGAAAAGATTGAAAAGTGAGATGACCTCTACTCTAAAGAAGCTCACATTCTAGGGAAGACAATATACACGAAAGGTATCAGATGTGAGCCAAATGGAAAAGTCCCAAGCTCCTTAGAGTTCAGCTACACAGGAAATGCTAATGCATTTTCTTTAATGTCATGTGCATGCTTAAAATCACATTAGTTTCTGGTGCTAAACCCTAAAAGTAAGTTGCAGAATGTGTATCTAGCTGCATTGGTAGTTGGAGTTTCCTCACCTTAAAGTTCTCTCTACCGATAAAATCATAGATATGATGCCCCATCCCAAATGTGTACATATCATTCTCTCCCCCTCCATTCCTGAGCATAAGCTCGCCAAAGGCAGAGACTGTATCTGCATCAGTATTGCCCATCCCATAGCACAGTGTCTGGCACATTGGTGATGCATATTTACTGACCGATGGTATGCATTTGAGCACGGAAACTTGCAGCAGAATATACAGTGTTGGGGGGTTGGGTTGTTGAGTCATCTTTCAATCATGTCCAATTCTTCATGATCCCACCTGGGGTTTTCTTGGCAAAGATATTGAAGCTGTTTGCCAATTCTTTCTCCAGTTCATTTTACAGATGAAGAAACTGAGGCAAACAGGATTAAATGACTTGCCCAGAGTTACACGACTAGTAAATGAGGTCAGATTTGAACTCAGATCCTCCTGACTCCAGGGCTGCTGCTCTATCCACTTGACCACAGTGATAGGGGAGGGCAGAGTAATATGAAAGCTAGCACAGGAGTTATTTTCAGGGATATACCAGCTAGGTGATACAACAGATAGAAGGAACTCTGGATCTGCAATCAGGAAGACATGAGTTCAAATTTGACATTGGGTACTTACTAGCTGCATGACCATGGGCAAGTCACTTTACCTCAATAGCACCCACCTTCCAGGGTTGTTATGAGAATAAAGTGAGAACATATTTGTAAAGTTCATCATAAACCTTAAAGTGCTTTATAAATGCTAGCTTATTATCCCATGGAAACACTGCATAGGGCAAGAGCAGAAGGGAAGTAATTGGAGAGTACAGAGAGCTTAAGCCAGAGCATTGCTAGGGAGGGCAGTGTCATAACAGGTCCAAGACCAGAGCCTCACTCCTGAGTGGGTCTGACAGCCAATGAGGGATCGCTTGGAAGCCGAGCTGGTGATAATGTTCCAGAGGTTGGAAGGGGCCTTTGCTAGTTGAATTGTAGCCGTCACACCTCCCGTGAAGTCCACAAAGGCCTCTGAAATATGGCCAGTCTGCAGGTCTTCATAGGAACCTGAGAGCCTGCCAAAAGAGCAGAATAGGGAAGGATCATTTGTAAGAATTGTCCATCTTTTCTGGGTACTCTCCAGAGGGCTCTTCCAGCTTTGTTTTCCTATGAGTGTATTCTACGATCTATTTTTGATTCTCTAGGTATATGTGTTTGACTCCCTCCTTCCAAGAAACAGAAGGGAAGGCATACTCAGAAAAACAAGCCTCCTTTTAAGGGAGAGGAAGAGTGGGGGAAATTATTTCACATAAGCAGGATGTGCAAGTAGAAGATTATATAAACAAGGAGGAAGGGGTGGTAGGTATGAGTGATATTCGAATCTCACTCTCATCTAAAATCATCAAAGGAGGGAAGAATTAACACACTCGCGCGTGCGCACACACACACACACACACACACACACACACACACACACACACACACACACACTTGGGTATTGAAATATATTTCACTTAACCGGGAAACAGGAGGAAAAGGGGAAAAGGGAGAGGGAATAATAAGAAGAGTAGATTAAGGGAGGAATGGCCCTGAAACAAAACAAAACTATAAGTGGAGCAGATCTCAATGGGGCTTAAGGGGAAGATAAGAAAAGATAAGAATGTGTGTTTGGGTACAGGGTGGTGCAAAGAGGAGAGGGAAAGAGAGCAAAAGCTGATGATATGATGGCTTATTTAGAGAACCCTCAAAAGAGAGTTAACTACAAAATTAATTGAAACAATTAGCAGCTTCAACAAAGTTGCAAGATACAAAATAAACCTACACAAATCAGCACAATTTCTGTATGTTACCAACAAAATTCGGTATGAAGAACTAAAAAGAGAAATTTCAATTAAAACAACTAGAGAAAGTGCAAATATTCAGAATCTATCTTTCAAGACACACACAGAAGCTCTATGAATACAAAGCACTCTTTACAGAGTCCTTACTCGTGGGTAGGCCAAGTCAATATCATAGAAATCACAATGCTCGGGGCAGCTAGGTGGCACAGTGAATAGAGTACCAGCACCAGTCAGGAGGACCTGAGTTCAAATATGACCTCAAACGTTTAACACCTACTAGCTGTTTGACCTTGGGCAAATCACTTAACTCCAATTGCCCTGCCTTCCACCCTCCAAAAAAAATGACAATGCTACCTAAGTTTACTTATTTAGTGCTATATCAATCCAACTACCAAAAGATTACTTTATAAAGTTAGAAGAACAATAACAAAATTTATCTGAAGGACTAAAAGTTCAAGAATCTCAAGGGAAATATTTTTTAAAAAGTAACAAGAAAAATAACCTAGTAGGACCACCGTGCTACCAAACAATAATAATTAAATCAATTTGCAACAAGTTTAAAAAAGAAAGACATCCATCAGTGGAATGGATTAGGTATATAACATACAGAATTTAAAAATACAACAGACTATCATTTCATCATCCCAAAGATCCCAGTTACTGAAGTATTTACTACTCAACAGAACTTTTGAGAAAACCTGGAAAGCCATCTGGCAGAAACTAAGTATAGAATCTATATAGACCAACCTCTCACACTATACCAAGAAAAGCTCCAAATAGGTACATGATTTAGACCTAGAATGACATCATAAACAAATTAGAGGAAAGAAATTAACTGTCAGATCTATGGATAGGTAAAAAGTTCATGACCAGACAAGAGATAGAGAGAATGGTAAGATAGAGATGGAATGTAAAATAAACAATTTTGATTACATGCAGTTTTAAAATTCAGTACAGTCAAAGTTAGATGAGAAACAAGTAAGTGGGAAAAAATCTTTGTAACAAATTTCTCTGATAAAAATCGAATTTGTAAAACATATAAGGAACTGATATAAATTTATAAGAATAAGAGCTGCTCCTTAATTTTTATATAGTCAAAGGATATTAACAGTCAGTTTTCAGAAGAATAAATCAAAGCTGTCAATAGCCCTATGGGGGGAAAATACTAATAACTAGAGAAATGTAAATTTAATAGCTCTGAGTCAGATTCTACCTCATACCCATCAGACTGGCAAAGCTAATAAAAAAGGAAAACAACAAATGTCAAAGGGTCTGTAGTTGGTAGAGCTAAGAACTTTTCCAACCATTTTGGAAAACAATTTGGAACTATGGCCAAAAAGTTTATTTTTATATTTAAATAATTTAATATATATATTTATAGATATATTATATATAGATAGTATATATGTATACTATATATAACCTTTGACCCAGCAATACAACTACCAGGTCTATACTCCAAAGAGATTTTTTAAAAAAATGAATGGGACACATATTTGCATATGTCATATATATATATATACATATACTATGTTAAGTGACTTTCAGTCATGTCTGACTCTTCGTGACCCCATTTTGGTTTTTTTTTGGCAAAGACATTGGAGTGGTTTGCCATCTTTTCCTCCAGCTCATTTGACAGATGAATAACTAATGCAAATTGTATGACTTGCCAGGGTCACACAGCTGTCTGAGGCCAGATTTGTACTCATGGAGATGAGTCTTCCTGGCTGCAAGAAATGATGAAAGGAGTAGTTTCAAAGAAATGTCAGAAGATTTATATGAATTACTAAAGAGTAAAGTGAGCAGAACCAGTTATACAATAACAACAGTATTATAAAGACAAACAATTTTGAAAGACTTAGGAACACTGATCAAAACAATGACCAATGATAGTTTCTGAGAACTCATGATGAAGTGTGCTACCCACCTCCAGATAAAGAGATGAGGGGCTCAGAGGTCAGACTGAGCAATAAATGTTGAACTTGACTAATTCATGTTTTTAATTTACTAGACTATACATGTTTGTAGCAGGGGTTTTGCTTTTCCTTTCTATTTTAATGGGAAAGGGAGAGGCTGGACGGAAGGTGGAATGGAGAAAAGGAGGACTTTCATTAAATAAAGTGAATTTATTTTGAAAAATACAGGTCCCTTTTAAAACAAACAAATTTCATCTATACCTATAAGAAATCTAGTGACTATGAATCAGAATTCAGGAATTTTTATCCAGGGTCTCATCACCCTAATGAATTTCTTGTTTAAGTCATTTCTCTGCTCACTGTCCTAGTTTTCCTCCCTATAAAGTTTCTCCTCGGGGCAGCTAGGTGGCGCAGTGAATAGAGCGCCAGCCCTGGAGTCAGAAGGACCTGAGTTCGGAGCAGGCCTCCAACACTTAATCCGCACAAACAAAAACCTAGCCATGTGACCTTGGGCAAGTTACTTAACCCCGATTGCCCTAAAGGGGCGGCTAGGTGGCGCAGTGAGTAAGAGCACTGGCCTGGAGTTGGGATGACCCGAGATCAGATCCGGCCTCAGAAAATGAGCACCCACGCATAAATAATGACTAGCCGTGTAACCTTGAGCAAGTTACTTAACCCCAATTGCTTTAAAAAAAAAAAAAGTTTCTCCTCTATGCTTCCAGAGAAGAGTTTGGAGAATTGCAATGAAAGAAAGACATAGAAAGCACATAGGGTATAGACCATAGATCATAATAAAGCCCAGATCTAGAGCTGGAAGGGATCCCAGAGATTATTTAACTCAACCCCCTTATTTTAAAGGTGAGGAAACTGAGGCTTGAGGAGGTTGAGTTATTTGTCCAAGGCCACATAAATAATAGCCAGAGGCAGGATTTGAATTCACATCTTTTGACTCCAGAGAGAGAATCAGAGATACAGAGACAATCAGAGTCACAGACAGACATGTACAGAGAAACACAGAAAAGGGGAGAAAAGTTCACTCACAATCAGACTCCTTCCAGAATCTTCCTTCTCTGCTTTTGCCATATTGTCACCCTGTGAAACCTCTGCCTTGTAGTTCTCTTTCTTTACTGCTAACTCCCTCCCAAGGACCATTATTTTAGGAAGGATCCTGACCATATTTCTCCTCATTTATCCCTGGACTCTCTCTGAAATCTACCTCCTCCTCAATGCCATATTGTGCCCATACAAGTACCCTTCCTCTGTCCTTCCCATATCCCACTTATCTTCCCTTCCCAATTCTCTTTTGTGGCTCTGGTAAGACTATCCCAGAGGGTGGAAGTTATTATTGTCTTCCTTACCCTATTAAAGATCCAGAATTTCCTTGCTTGCTTGAATTATGTCCCCAGTGTTTAGCACAGTGTCTGACACATAGCAAGAGCCTAATAAATATTCTCTATATTCACCCATCTTTCCATCTATTTAGCTAATTATCTAACCATCTATTCATCCATCTTTAAAAATCTGTCTATCCTTATCTATCTATTTTTCTGAATTTATAATGCTTCTCTTACTTGGCATATGCCTTTTCCAGTAGAGCTGCCCAGAACAAGTTCTTGCAGGTGGAAGAGACAAAGATCAGTTGACCAGCCTTATTCACAGGTAGACGGTCATCAACCACAACAGGAATCCATTCACCAAAATGCCAGAACTGGAAAGAGAGCCAGACATACTCAGTGGTAAGGGGACTGTGGGGAAGACGGAGCACCCAGCTTGTTAGATAAGGCTTCCATCCAAGATACCACCTGGTTGTATTCATCCCAGACATTTGTAGGGGAGAGCTCCACCTGTCTCCTCCTTACAGGTGGGCTCAGGAAGGAGACTTACTTGAAAGAGGAAGATGCCAGCATATTTCTTGGTGAAACTCTGCTTCAGAGGCACTACCCGCCTCAGAATGTCCCAGTGGAATGTGAGAGCTTCCAGTGCAGCCAAGAACCAGCAGTTTCCTAGACCAAACCAACACACAATTCACTTTTCTTCACTTCAACAAATATTTGTTAAATGTCTATTTTGGGCAAGGCAATGTAACATAGGGGAAAAGAATAATAATTATTACCATTTAGGTAGCCCTTACTATTCTCTGGGTACTGTGCTAAGTGTTTCGCAATTGTTACGGCATTAATCTTCCCAGTTATCCTGGGAGGTAGGTTATCTTTCAGACTCCAGGCCCAGCACTAATAATAATCAGCCATAACAACAATAATAATAGCTCACATTCATACAATGCTTTAAGTTTTTCAGAGCATTTTACAAATAAGATCTCATTTTATCCTCACACCAGGCCTGGGAGACAGGTGCAATTATTCTCCCCATTGTACAAATTAGTCAAGCAAGACAGAAAGAGAGGTTAAGTGACCGGCTAGTTAAGTGTTGGAGGGCAGATTCATAACTCAAATCTTCCTGACTCTAGGTTCAGTGCCCTATTCACTGCTTCACCTAGTGGTCTATAAGAGAATTGCATGACAAAGCCTTGCCTTCCAAGAGCTTTGTCATCTTATTGGGAATGCAACTAGCAAACAGGAAAATGATACTGATATTCAGGAACAGTATATGCTACTTTTCTTTTTTTTTATTGGAGCAGTGATTTCATTAGTCACTTTAAGGGACTTCCAGTGTGGAAGCTCCTTCTACAAATGCAGGCTTTCTACAATGTTTAGTTTCAGTGCCCCAGGAACTAACTTTTCCAAGGTCATACTGCCAGGATATGTCAGAAGTAGGACCGGAACCAAGGCCTTGCTGGCTCCGAGGTCAACTCTCAATTCACTTCCTCCATGTTGACTCTCTTTAAATGAAATATACATCGACTTAAATGTAACAGCACAAGAAGATCTGATTTAGGCAATACTGCCGCAGGAAGTCAGGAAGGGGTTGGGGGGAGTTGATGCTGGCTTAATTGTTTTCTTCTCAGAGGGTTAGTATGAAGGTCAAATTAAATAATACAGTTGGAAGTGTTTTGTGGTCTCCTGCAGACCAGTCACTGAATGGGAATAACCTGTGAATGTTGACAATGCAAAAGCAAAGCATAAACAGATTATAAATTGCTGAACAGGTACCAGCTGCATGGTTAGGAATAATTTCCTCCCTAGGACACTACATCAAGTAAATGACAAAAAGGAAGAGCACCCCAGAACTTCAAAGCATTCCAGTGAAGTGCATGCAGTTCTGAAAGTGCAGACAGGAAGACGTGTGTTCAAATACCACCTCTGACAAGTAGCAATTCTGTGACCATAAGCAGGTCACTTAATGCCTCTGAGATGTCTGTAGATAGATACTCGTAGAAACCACCCCATAGAGATGTTACAAGACTCAAATCAGTTAATATAAAGTGCTTTGCAAATTTAAGAGTGCTATGTAAAGATCTGTTGTTAGACAGATAAGATCTAAGATTCACTTAAAGCAAGTCATTTAGGGGCAGCTAGGCAGTGGGCACAGTGGATGGAGCACTGGCTCTGGAGTCAGGAGCACCTGAGTTCAAATCCAGTCTCAGACACCTACTAGATATATGATCCTGAACAAGTCACTAAACTCCAGTTGCCTCCAAAAATACAAATGCATCACATAATTTGTCTGAGCCTCAATTTTTTCCCACTTTATGGAGAGAATAATGCTCATGCTACCTACTTCTTAGTCTCATCATAAGGAGAGTGCTTTGCAAACTTTAAAGGAAATTATGGTATAAATGCAAGCTTTTATTCCTCATCAGAGAGGCTAATTTGAATAGTACAAGTAATAAAAAAAAGACCTGAACTGGGGTGCTGGAAGTGAGAATGGAGTAACAGTGATGGATATAAAATATTGTAGAAGAAGAATTGGCAGGATTTGGCAACTGACAGAAGGTTGGGAGGGGAAGAGATGGGAAAGGTTTTAGGTGATCTCAAAATCTCAGGCCTTGGTAGCTTGGAGAATGTCATGACTGGCAAAAAATCAATTAGTATGGAAAGAAGACAAATTTGTATTTCAACATGTTGAGTTTGCAACCCATCCAGATGGCAATATCCAGCAGGACTGAAGTTCAGGCAGATCAGAGCCTGAGATGCAGATTGAGATGCAGTGTTATAAGGGATTTCTAAGGGGAATGAGGATTGAAGAGCAATGGATAGAAAGTAGCTTGAGCTTTAGGGGATGCAGACATTTAGCAGGGCAGGAAGATGAGGCAAAGTTATTTAAAGGAAATAAAACCCCTGCTTAACATCCTCAGTTTCTTCCTGGCTCCCAAACTCTTCAATACAGCCCTGCTGGTTCCTTGGGGGAAAAAAAAGAATGGATAAAAGGATTGGGAGCAAGGGAAAGGGGAAAGAGCAGAAGTAGACTCACCTACTATTCCCTGGCACAGACCCATCCTTCCTGCTTTGGTTGAATAGAATACAGGGTTGTCATGCAGCTCCTGGGAGAACAGACAGGGAACCATCACATACCGGAAGCTCCTTTCTAGCCCTATTATAACCAGTACAAGTCAGAAGCGTGCTATGAGATCTGGACTCTCAGGAGTTCTGAAGACAATAGAGTGTCATAGAAAGCACACAGAACTGGGAGTCAGCTTGTTTGGGTTCAGATCCTGGCTTTTCCACTTATTACCAGTGCAGCCTTGATGCCTTCTTTTCTGGGTCTCAGTTTCCTCATTTGCAAAATGAGAGAGGAGATCCCTAAAGTTCCTTCTAGTTCTAACATTCTGTAATGCTATAATCTTCTCATATTGACCCTGGAAATTCTTTATGCACAATGGCTGGACTAAGTGGCCTCTGAGACTCTTGTAATTCTCAAGTCCTGTGATTCTGAGATGAGGTAGGCATCAAGGTAATGGTCAACCCTTATTCATTTACCAAACTATTTTCAAGGATTTGAAGGACTGTCATGTGAAAGAAGGATTATTGGGGGTGGCTAGGTGGCACAGTGAATAGAGCACCGGCCCTGGAGTCAGGAGGACCTGAGTTCAAATCCAGCCTCAGACACTTAACACAAAAACTGGCCGTGTGACCCTGGGTAAGTCACTTAAGCCCAACTGCCCACCAAAAAGCAAAAAGAAAAAAAAGAAAGAAAGATTATTATTCGACTTGTTCTGCTTGGACCCCTGGAAGCAATGAATGAAAGCTGCCAAGAGACAGATATCAGGTGGCTATGTGGGGGAAAAAATTCCTGATTAGGTAGAACTGCAGACAAATGGGAGGGTTGCCTCAGAAAGTAGTAGGCTCCCCTTTACTGGAGATCTCCAAGCAAAAGTTAATGGTCACTCGTCTCTGACATTTACTAGCAATAAGACCATGGGCAAGTTAATTACCCTTTCTCAGACTCAGCTGTCTCATCTGTGAGAGGGGGACAATAATAACTATCAAATTCACCTCTTAGTATTGTTGTCAAGCTCAAATCAGATAATATATGGAACACATTTGGCAAAGAGGAGGAAGCTTGGTGTAATGGCTTGTATTAGATGTGGATTTAGGAAAACCTGAGTTCAAATCCTACCCCGAGACTTACTAGCTATACAACTCTGGACAAGTCATTTAAGCTCTCTCAGCCTTAGTTTCCTCATCTGTAAAACGAGAATAATAAAGATTCATGGAATTGTCATGAGAGTGAGATAGTATACATAATATACCTTTTAAGTGTTTAAGCACTATATAATTGTTAGATATTATTTAAATAATAAACTTTATAAATTATTAGTTATTGAACTGATTACATATGCCAATTGCTACTGTGACTTGAAGAATATTAAGATTTACAAATATGTTTCTCACAACTATGTGAAGTAACGTATGTATTATCTCCCTAGCTATAGAAGAGGAAACAGAGGCTCCAAAAAATTAAGTGACTTTCCTGAGATGGAATGGGTCATCCTTAACAAAGAAAACTTGGCCCCAGGCTGTCTGACACCAAAGCTAGCTCTTTTTTCCTGTCTCTAAGGTTGTCTCTAGTGAAGACTGGAAAGTGAAATTTTTTAGGCTCCACCAAAGAAAGTTCCTGGATAGATAGATAAAGAGTTCCACTTGAAAAGATATACCCTTCTTTCAGGAAGTCAGGCAGTCACTCACAGTAGGTCTCTTCCACTGCAGGTTTGGGGGCAGCTTCTGCAGAAGGGACCCTCTGCCTATGGAGCTCATGTCAGCTGGAAAGCTGTCATCCTCAAAGAGGCAATTGTTCCTCAGGCATGTTTCCAGCAAGGTCTCATAGTCTTGGTGTGGCTGCTGATAGGACCTTCCAAAGGATTCTCCCTGAAGAGAGGGATAACGGGGCCTTCGACCTTTCCTCTTCAGGAATGAGCACAAAGACATAGCTGGCTCGACTGAGAGAGTTGTTTCTGACAGTTGGTAATCCACAAGGAAACTTGTTATCTGTACCTGAAATGAATTGTGAAAGGTCAATTTGGTTTTTTTTACAACTATTATTTTTCAGTGTAAGCCTTTGAATCAGGAAGGCCTGGATTCAAGTTCAACCTCACAAATTCTGGCTATGAGATCATAGGCAAGTCACTTAACCTCTTGGTGCCCCAGACATCTCTAAGTTTACTAATTAGTGACCTATCAGTATTGTATATAGAATTACCATACTAGAAGTTCCTTAATTGAATGAGATCACAGATTCAGATCCTTACTCTCACAAGTAATTTTTATTTTTCATTTGATAGGGAGGAGAAAGACAGAGTGGTGGTCTGAGGATAGAAAAAACTACTTTAAAAGAGATTGACTGGAATAGATTAGGTACTCAAGAGACAGTAGTCAACAACTATTGTAATCTACTGTTTGATAAACCTAAAGACTCCAACTTCTGGAATAAGAACTCACTATTTGACAAAAACTGCTGGAAAAACTGGAAAACAGGATGACAGAAACTGGGTATAGACCAATATCTTACATTGTATACCAAAATAAAGTCAAAATGGGTTCACAATTTAGTTATAAAGGCTGACATTGTAAGCAATCTGAGAGAGCAAGAAATAGTTTTCCTGTCAGATTTATAGAGGAGGGAAGAATTTATGACCAAATAAGAGACAGAGAGCATTGAAAATGCAAAATGGATAATTTTGATTGCATTAAATTGAAAAGTTTTTGCACAAACAAAGCCAAGTAACCAAGGTCAGGAGTGAAGTGGAAAATTGGGAAAGAATTTTTACAATGAATGACTCTGATAAAGACCTCATTTCAAAAACATTCAGAGAACTGAGTCAAATTCATAAGAATATGTCATTCCCCAAATGATAAATGGTCAAAGGATATAAACAGGCAGTTTTCAGAAGAAAAAATTAAAGATATCTATAAGCCTATAAAAAATGCTCTAAATCACTATCGATCAGAGAAATGCAAATCAAAACAACTCTTGGGTACCACATCTCACTGGTCAGATTAGCTAACATGACAAAACAGGAAAATGATCAATGTCCAGAGTTGTATAGCTAGTAAGTCTCAGGGGTAGGGTTTGAATTCAGGTATTCCTAAATCTAAATCAGATACAAGCCATTACATCAAGCTTCCTCCTCTTTGCCAAATGTGTTCCATACATTATCTGGGAAAACTGGAACACTAATGAATTGTTGGTAGAGTTGTGAATGGATCCAACCTTTCTGGACAGCAATTTGGAACTATGCCCAAAGGGCTATAAAAATGTGCATACCCTTTGACCCAGAAATACCACTTTTAGGACTGTGTCCCAAAGAGATCACACAAATGAGAAAAGGACTCTTATGTACAAAAATATTTATAGCAGCTCTTTTTGTGGTGGCAAAGAATTGGAAAGCAAGGAAATGCCCATTAATTGGGGAATGTCTAAACAAGTTGTGGTATATGCATGTAATGGAATACTCTTGTGCTATAAGAAACGAGGAACAAACAGACTTCATAAAAACCTGGAGAGACTTATATAAACCGATGCTGAATGAGGCAAGGAGAATCAATAGAACATTGTATACAATTACAAATATATTGTATCTGTGATGACTGACTTTGATATACTGGGTTCATCTCAGCAATGCAACTCTGTAGGACAACTCCTAAGGATGCATGATGGAAAAGGCTATAGCCATCCAGAGAAAGAATTATAGAGTCTGAATGCAGATTGAAGCAAACTACTTGCTCCCTCTCTTTTGTTTTGTTTTGTTTCTCCTTCTTCATTATTCATTCCTTTGGTCATAACTTTTCTTTACAATTTGACTAATGTTTAATGTGAAGGTATATGCAGAACCTATATTGGACTGCATGCTGCCATGGGGGAGAGTGGGGAAGTAAGGGGAGAAAATTTGAAACTCAAAAACTTGTGGAACTGAATGTTGTAAACTAATAGTAAATATTTTTTTTAAAGAGAGACTGACAATGTCTTCAAAACTTAGTCAGAGGTGCCTCCAAACCCAAAGCTCTTTCCATGATACCTTATTGCCTCTGAAGATCATGGGGGAACTTTGAACCAGAAGGCCATTTAGTAATGCCCCTTAGTTTATAGATAAGAAAGCTGAGGCTTAGATAGACTATGAGTTTTGTCTACAATGTACAACTAAGTAGTTATGACAAGAACCCAAGTCTCTGTGCCCTCCCTATCCTTTCTGCCAAATTCTCTCTTTCTTTCCTTAAATTCTCTCCAGTCAATAAGTCAATAAGCATTTATTAAGTCCTTACAATGATGCAGGAGTTGTATTACACTAAGCAGTATGAATACAAAAAAATAAAAATTAAAAAAAAGCAGTATCTGCCCTAAAGGAGCTTAAATTTTAATGGGAAAGACAACATAAGCAGGCATACCTCAGAGATATTATGCGTTTGGTTCCAGACGACTGCAATAAAGTGAGTATTATAATAAAGCAAGTCATATGAATTTTTTTGGTTTCCCAGTGCATATAAAAGCTATGTTTATAGTATATTGTAGTCTATTAAGTGCATGATAGTATTATATCTAAAAAATGTACATACCTTAATTAAAAGCATATTTTATGGCCTAAAAATGCTATCATCTGAGGCTTCAGTGAATTATATTTTTTACTAGTGGAGGGTCTTGCCTTGTTGTTAATCGCTTCTTACTAATCAGATGATGGTTGCTGAACGTTGGGGTGGCTGTAGCAATTTCTTAAAATAAGACGATGAAGGTTACCTCATGGATTGGCTCTTCCTTTCACTTGAACACTTAGAGGCCATTGTAGGGTTATTAATTGACTTAATTTAGATATAGTTGTGTCTCAGGGAATAGAGAGAGGGAGACGTGGGGAACTGCTGGTTGGCAGAGCAGTCAGAATGCACACAACATTGTTTATAAATTTGCCATCTTATATGGATACAGTTTGTGGTACCCCAAAATAATGATAATAGTAACAGCAAAGATCACTGATCACAGTTTACCACAACAAATAATAATAATTAAAAGGTTAGAAATACTGTCAAAATTACCAAAATGTGACACAGAGGCTCAATGTGAGCACAAAAAAGGAAAAAAATGGTGTCAAAGACCTTGCTTGACTCGGGGTTGCCACAAACTTTCAATTAAAAAAACAAACAAACAAAAAACTCTGCAATATCTGTGAAACTCGATGAAATAAAGCACAATAAAACGAGGTCTGCCTGTACTGAACAAAGGCATACAAGATACATAGAAAGGCAATACAAGGAAGGGGAAAGCATTAGCAGCTAGTGGGGTGGGGAAGAGTACATCCCAGGCCCAGGGGAACTACAAGGGTAAAGGCATGAGGGATGGGAGATGGTGTCTTTTGTGTGAAGAACAAGAAGTTAGGTCAGTATGGCTGGACCCTGTTGCTTCAGGCATTAGCCTTTCGCACCTTGACTGACTGGTCTACCAGGCCCCCCATGTCAAATTTCTGATACCCCTTTAATTCTGCTGAGTATAAGGGGTGTCCCAAAAATCTTGGAGCAGTTTTAAGCTATCCAAACTAATAGCTTAAAACTGCACTAAGTCTTTAGGAGTACCCAGTATAACTTTGCACAGGTATAATAATTTATGTTTATATTTTCACTGGCCACTATTATCTAAAATATCACATATTTTATACTTCATTGAAATTAGAAGGGATTTTAAAGATCTTCCAATCCAGTGGTTCTTAATGTGGGGTCCGGGAACTAGTTTTTAAAAATATTTTGATTATTATATTTTAATACGATTGGTTTACTTTTTCTTTTATAGCTATAGAATTAAAATATGATCATACCAACATCAATTACTATGTTTGAGGGGATTGCCTAGAAAAACTCATTCAAGACCAGTAGCCCTCACCAAATTGACTAAATTGCATCCACTCAGCCCAGCTAACTGTAGTTATGCCAAGTTGTCTCCCAGGAGCTGGTTTCCCATAGTAGTCTCATTCACAGGATCAGAGAGTTAAGACCAGGAGAGACATTGAAGGTCACCAAGGCTTACTTTCTCATTTTCACATGAGAAAGTGGAGGCCCAAAGAATGTGAAGCTTTTTGCTTGGGGCCATGGAACTAATAAGTGAGTAAGAATTTTAACCCACATTTTCCTGACTCCCAAATCTAGCATTCTGTCTTTTATGTTACAGTGACAATCATGCCTTTCCACCCCAATGAAGATAGAAAAGAGTGGAGTATGTAGAAGGAGAATCAGATTGGAGGGGGAAAGATGTTCTCTGGACTTCCCCAACCTTTTCACCTTCTGCCTTCCCATTACTTAAGGTCATATTGACCAGCTGCCATGTCCACCTAGTCAAATCTAATCTATCATTTTAGGCTTATAAAGTCCTATCTCCTTCAAGAAGCCTTCCCCAAACACAATATTTTTGTAGCTATTGAGTCATTTTTCCATCATGTCTGACCCCTTTTGGGATCTTCCTTAAAAGATATTGGAGTAGCTTGCTATTTTCTTCTCTACCTCATTTTACAGATGAGGAAACTGAGACAAACAGTATTAAATGACTTGCCCAGGGTCACACAATATAAGTGTAAAAAAAGTAAGTGTCTGAGAACAGATTTGAATTCAGAAAGAGGAGTTTCCCTGACCCCAGGTGTCCTTTTCGCCACCTAGCTTCCCTCCTGACTGTATTGACTCATACCTATTTCTCTTCTTTCTGACTTCCTATCTTGGTCATTGTCTAGGTAAAATTTTGGCACTTAATTGTATCCTGTCTACATAAACTCTATGGGATACTTATTTTCTATTACCTCATACACATAATAATCAGTCTACCTGAGCATGGCAGATCTGCCTTTGATATAATGCTTAATATGGAGATAACAGACCCTATCTATGTGGTATTTTGAGGTTTACCAGGCATTTGATCTACATGTTCTCATACAACCCTGTGAAGTATTCTCCTTTCTTAGAGATGAGTAACCTGAGGCTTTCTAGTCAGATAGTTTGTGACTTGTCTAAGGTCCCATCCTGTCTGAGGTTAATTAAAACAGAAGGCTTCCTGACTTCAAGATCAGTCCTTTAGTCACTGCCCCATGTTGCTTCCCTAATGTAGATACCTAATAGGCCAAAAAAGTAAAACCTTGTTAAAGTGATAAGGAAACTGTGGGGCACCTCAAAGAACACTGGATTTTGAGTCAGATTGTCGGAGGGACTTTGTGGAAGTCAAGTCTCTGGGCCTCAATTTCCTGATCTCTAAGATAGTTTTTGTACTGGATTATTTCAGAGCTCTTTTCTACTTCTATCTGTCTAGTTTTATGAACTGAATTGAGATTAAATGAATAAAAAAATGCTTGCCATCTGTCTCTTGCTCCTCAATAGCTTTCTCCTTTGATAGGTTCAGCTAATCTCCTTGTGCTCCTCAAAGTTCCAAACTACTCAGGAAGGAAAGAACCTGACCACCTCCCCGACTCCTCCTGCCACCACAGGGGAGATCATATTACTGTGGGCTTCTTAGCAGGGAGAGAGACAGAGACAGAGAGACAGAGAGACAGAGACAGAGAAAAACAGGGACAGAGAGACAGAGTGAGAGACAGAGAGAGAGAGAGAGAGAGAGAGAGAGAGAGAGAGAGAGAGAGAGAGAGAGAGAGAGAGAAAACACTGTTTCTATTACTAATACGGGTCCTTTATTAGGGCTTAGGGCTTATTCCAAATCAGTTCCATTTTTCTTCCTTCTTTCACCCCTTCTCTTTCTCCCCCTTCCCTTCCCTCTCTTTCTCTGTCTTCATCCCTCTCTCCTTTTTTCTTCCTTTCTCCTTCCCTCTCTTTATCTCTCTGTCCTTCTCTCCTGTCTCTTTCCTTCATTCTGTCTCTCTGCTTCCCTCTCCTTCTCTCTTCCTTTCTCCCTCTCTTTCTGTCTCTGTCTTATTCCTTTCCTTCTTTCTCTGTCTCTCTGCCTCCCTTCCTCTCTCTCTCTCTCTCTCTCTCTCTCTCTCTCTCTCTCTCTCTCTCTCTCTCTCTCTCCTCTCTCTCTGTCTTTGTCTCTCCCTACTATATGAACATTTGTAACCAAATATGAGGAAGCATCCCCAAGTTATAAAGGCATATACCCAAATTAGGAAGTATCTTTCCTTGTGCCTTGTGAGCATGAACAACAGTTTCTGAGGCTCAGTGTGGTGAGCAGATATGCAAGGTCTCCTGGGTTCAGCATTCAACCTAGGTTCACCTCCTCCTTCCACAGTTCTGAGTCACTACCAGAGAGTTTCAAGGAACTCATTGTGAATGCTTCCCTTTGCGAAATTCTTCAGTACAAGGATATGCTTTGCACACAGTATGACAGAATCACAGACCTGGAGGGAGCCTTAGAGGCCATTTAGTCCAACCTGACCCTCCAAAAGAATTCTACTATGACATGCTTAACAAATATCACCCCAACTTTTCTTGATAACCTACATTGAGGGAATCCCCACTAAAAAGAGGCTAAGACCAGCTTCAATTTTTGGAAGTTTTCCTTTACATCAACCCCAAATTTGCTACTTTCTGGCTTCCACGAAACACCCCTATTTATGTCCTCTAGGCTCAAACAGAGCTAGTTTAATAGGCATTATATCTATTGAGTCACCTCTTCTTCAGGCTAAATACCCTCAGGCCCTTCATCATACTGGCTGCTCTCCTCTGGATTATCTCCAGGGTAAAAACTGGGACAATTAACTCTTTTGGCTCATGTAGTTTTCATTTATGATTTCTTGAAATATAGCTCTGAAAAACAGACTGTGTTAAAGCTCATTGTGATTCAAAGCTACTTAACAATGACTTTAAACCCAAATCATTCTGGGTCTCACTGACTGGCCACTGACTGGCAAATAATAGGCCCCAGCCCAAGTGTCTCTTAGTCATTTTTGGGTTTTGATGACTCAGAATGAGTGTAAGTAGCGACTGTTTCTGTTCTAGTCAGAAACTCTAAGGGTCTCCCCTCTTAGATGGATTCTTTTATGAAGGCAAATTAAGCCATCTTTTGACTCAATTCTTAGCTAGCCTTTAATTAATGAATGGGCATTGCCTCAGACAAATTGAGACCTGAGAGAGACTTTAGCTTAAAAAGGTCAAGATCCCATACTGGGCATGCTGGGCCATCAGCAGTCGTCCTGACCTGTGTCTTGCCGCTGGACTCCAATGATGCTGGAGGAGAGTGAGGCTGATGACTGTCCAGCTCTGCCTCACTTAAATCTAATTCACTTACAAGTCAAGACATCATACTCTCAAAGTCACCAGTCCTCTTTGAAAATGAAGGACAAACAAGCAAAAAAAAAAAAAAACAAACCAAACAGCTACAATAAGGTTACCAACCAGACGCTTAATAAATGTTGGTGGGAATACTCCTTCCACCAATGCAAAATACATCATCTCCCTAAGTTAGTAGATGGTCTTAACAAGTTACTGTGGCTGAAAAATGCACTGCTCTACAATCAGCTTGGCTAGGCTGGTCCTTGGCCAACAAGTAGACTGTCTATTGCCATGTCTACACTCCAAATCTTTCCATAATAATTGAACCTACCAGAACCTGTGCCCCACAGTCTTTGAGAACCCTGGGTGGCTTCCATGCCACCCTGAGTAAGGCACTATATATAGGCTGTCCTTCCAACTGCATATCACAGTCTGGGGCAACAGACAGTATCCATCCATTTTACTTTTTCTGTTTGATAGTCACTCAACACTCTTTATAGTGATTATAGATGTCATCCAGTGGGTCAGTAATGTTCTAGGACTTGATGTCATCAGAACAAGGTCATCCTCAAACAGGAGAAACTGAAGGATCTCCCTATCTTTGTGGAATCTCTCTTGGACTTGGACTCTGTATTGAGTGTTATCCATTATGGCAGCAAGCAAGTTTGGTGGCCCAGATATATAACAATAATAGCAGTCCTAGAAACAGCTAGGTGGCACAGTGAGTGGCCTTGGAGTCAGGAGGACCTGAGTTCAAATCTGGCCTCAGACACTTAACACAAAAACTAGCCATTTGACCTTGAGCAAGTCATTTAACCCCAATTGCCCTACCTTTCCTGCTCCAAAAAAAAAAGCAAAATAATAATAATAATAGCAGTCCTGATTTATGATTGCATTGGTATAGGAATCTTCCAATGTGGAGACTTCCTCCAATGATGTAGTTTGGCAAATCACCTGTAACTTATATTCTTGGCGAATTGTCTCAAACACATAGAGGTCAGGTGACTTGCTCAGATCCATAGCTAGTAAATTTCTGAGGCAGGACTTGAACCCAGTTCTTCTGACTCTAATGCCAGTTCTCTAAATATTATGATTCAGTGCCTTCCAATAATATAATACTAGTAGCTGATGTAGCACCCTAAGTGGAGAAAGGCTGACGACTTTGCACAGTTCTGTCTCTCTGGACCAAACCTCATGATCTGAATTTCTAGGTGACAATTTGGATAGACAGGCAGGCAGGTAGATAGACAGGTAGGTAGATAGATAGATAGATAGATAGATAGATAGATAGATAGATAGATAGATAGATAGATAGATAGATAGACAGACAAAAGCAATATTTATTTACAAGCCTGTTCTCCTTATTTCCCCTATTGGCTGGATTTGGGAAGCATTACTTTGAATCTGTCTTTGTGATGTTCTTCCTCTCACTTTGCTAATCCTCAAAACCAAGTTTCTTCCAGCAGCCCAAATGCTCTCAGGGACAGTGTCAGAAAATCTGAATTGCTTGTAAACTTTTCCTAAATTTTCTGGGAACTCCTGTAAAAAAAGCCACAGGAACAAATATTTTTGAATATGTTTTTACATCAGCAGTTTCACCAGAGTCAGAATGTTAAAAAAAATTGATCTAAGAATGAGGATATTTTGCTAGCTCTTGCAAGAACCTGTCCTCCCTGGAATTTGATGAGGTAAGATCTTTGAAATTTAAAGTCTTAGACTGTGGTTTTGTATCATCAGAATATATGGGTCATTCAGCCAAAACTTCAATCAGTTCATCAGAAAAAAAATGTCCAAAAGGTCAAATCTTCCTCAGTCACTGTTAGCTATGTGACCCTGGGCAAGTCACATAATCTCTCTCAGCTTCAAATTCATCATCTGTGATGTAAACTGTGGATAATAATATTACCTACCTCCCAGGGTCATTATGAGGCTAAAATGAGTCTGTGTGTGTATTATATACCATATGTATGCATATGTGTATTATATATATATGTGTGTGTATTATATACATATGTGTACATTTTATTTACATGCATGTGTACATAATAAGCTTTGCAAGCCTTAAAGTGCTTAAATAAATGTTTATTATATTGTTGTTGTTTTCCCATAGAAAGAACCACATTGCAGTTTTAAGGAAGCAACTTCTGAATAAGTCTTTCAGGACAGAGACATTTCCCTTTGCCAGGGTGAAAAAAAAATCCCTAGAGAAGACAACACAACAAGACAAAACAAACACACATGATGCCTGGTAGACTTCCCCAAGGACAGGGCTGTCCACTCTAGGAAAGCACAAAAAAGTATGGCAGTTTGCCCTCAAATAACTAGAGAGACACTTCTGGCACAACCCTAAACATTTCCCCCACCCAATCTTTGAAGGCGAGCCAAGGCCAGAAGACTCATTCACAACAATGCTTTGAGGTAGACAGTATTCCCATTTTACAGATAGACTTAGAAGATGTTGTTACTTGCTCAGAATCCCATAGCTGAGGTTGAAACCCAGGTCCACCATCCTACCCACAGTGGACAGAGAAGGCATGAGCAGAATATGGGGGCACAGATTTGTCTTCACAGTGGCAATTTAATGTGTTTTATAAATAGCCAAACACTATTGGGCTAAACATAAAAGTCTTTAACCAGAATGAGTGTTACTGGTGGCCCTAGAAAAACCCCCGTCATTTCATCACAGAGAAAACCAGAGCAACAAGAGCTAATGTTAATCTCTAGACTTTAAGAAGCATTTTGTCTTCAGCCCACTGAGAAAGAAGAAGAACATTCAATTCCTGGCCTTCCGTGCAGCCTTGTTATTCCTTTCTCCAGCTGCTGTATGATCTGAGGTGAGTAGCCTTGATATATCCCCCACTGTCTAGTAACTTATCTATAGTCTTCTTTGGGTATAAATATAACCTTGCATATAAGTACCAGAAAATTCAGCATTGTAATCAGCATTCTTCTGAACTTGTTTGGAAAGTTACTTATGTTAGACAAGTGGGCAAGTGATGAACAAAATCAATATTAGCAAAATTAATATCAATAAATTTTGGTTGAATTGATTTGAAAACTCACCATCTAGACTCTGCCATCCTCTTGACACTCCTGAGGTGACATTCTGGCTTTGCCACTTTCCAGCAAGGTAACCTTGGCCCAATCATTTCTCTGTGCCTCAGTTTCCCCATCCATTAAATGGCGGAGGTTGAACTAGATGACTTCTAAGGTTCCTTCCATCTCTAAATCCACTAATCTATAAAACTGCCCCAGATGAAGCTAACAGCACTGAGCTCTCCTTCCTCTGGACTCCTAAGGAAACTTAGTCGCTCATAGGTTTTTGATTACATATAGTATTGCATTTTGAATTATCTTTTTAAGTGTGTTATCACTTTTACTCAATGTGAGCTCCTTGAGGGAAGGGACTAGGCTTCTTTATATTACTCACAATGCCTAGCATATAGTAAATGTATTATAATTAGTTAGTAAGCATTTATGGAGAACCTACTATTTGCTAGATATTTGCCAGGTATTTGAGAGGTTAGGGATTATTATTATTATTTTGCTTTTATTGTTGGTAGTCTGGCAAACTGCTTCTCAGAATATTTTAAATGCATAAGATAAAATGGATAGTATTATAAAGGAAACCAACTGTGTTAATAGATAGATAGATACATAAAAAGTTCACAGACCCCAAGTTGATTCCTGTAGGTTAAGTGTTAGGGATGAAAAGAAGTGAAGCTTTTTCTCCTTTCAGGGAACTTACAGTCAAATAAGGGAAACAACATATACATTTATAGGCATATATAAAGTTGAAACAAGACCATTTGGGTAAGAAAGCTCTAGAAACTGACATAGGTCAGGGAAGACCTCATACAAGCAGCTGCTTCAGTTTGAAGAGAGATTAGTCTTGTAGGAGATTAGGGATTAAATTTAGGACTCCTGAATTTTGAAGGAGATTAAGGATCCTAATAGGTAGAACAAGGAGGGACTTTTGGCCTTCTCAGTGAGTGGACAAACTAGTTACTTTGACTCTGGCTAATTCTTCTCGGGAAAGAAGGGTCATACACACACAGAGCTTTGCTGCTGGTATTATGTAAAACCAGACATTTTCTTAACACAATATCCAAGCATGACTTGCTCCATACATGGCTGAAATGGAGTGAGTCATCTTATCACTTTAATCCAAAGTGGATTGGCACATTTGAGAAATGGAATTCAAATGAAATTCTTTGGTTTCCCAGGTCATGATTTCAGCCAGAGAAGCTGAGGTTACCAGAGAAGCTTAGGCTTGAGAAGAAATCAGAAAAAAATGCACAGGGTTATAACTCAGTTGGGTCAGTGTATGTGTATGTGTGTGTGTGTGTGTGTGTGTGTGTATGTGTGTGTGTTCTTTTAGAGGCCTCCTGTGAGTTTATTAGCTAAGGAGAATATCTAGGACCCTGCTGACACTGGCACTCTAGGTAGAAACATACACCTAGACAACTTCCTTCCCAAATCAGCATCTTCACTAAAAGTGCTCATCTCTGACAATGACACTATGGGCTTCCTAGTCATTCAAGCTTGAAAATTTGCAATGATCTTTGATTACGTCCTTCTCCTTTTCCCCCTATCAATAAACTCATTAAACTCCAAACATACTAACCTTAAACCCAATTCACTCTGGAGCTCATAGACTGGACAATGGGTCCCTGTCCAAGCACCACTTAATGGCTAATTTGGGGACCTGCCTGACCCAGAGTGAATGCAAATAGTAACTTCTCTTTTGGCCAGCAACCTTGAGGGTCTTCCCCTCCAAGTTTGATTTTTTTTTTAATTAAAGGGGCCATCCCTTGACTCACTTCTTTAAGAGACCTATTCACCGAATGGGCATTTACCTCATTTAAAGTGAGAACATGAAAAGACCTTAGGTTACAAGGGCTGGGGGTCCTCCTCTTTCATCCTAGGCCCTCTCCAGTTGTGCTGATGAATATCTGGCCACTGGACCCAGATGACTCTGGAGGAGAAAATGAGGCTGGTGACCTTGCACAGCCCTCCCTCACTCAAATCCAAGTCAACTGCAAGTCATGTCATCATCTCCTTGATGTTATGGTCCTTTTTGAGATGAAAGGACAAACACAATAACAGCAAAGTCTCTAGAATCAAATATAAATCAATTTATCAAGCACCTACTTCTCTCTGGCTATTTCCTACCCTTCCTTTGCTGTACTCATTCCCTACCCTCCAGCTCCATTCCAGTTCTGGTACTGTATAGCTTGATCAAATAAATTCCACCATTGTTTCTAGAAGGAAGACATTAATCTATCATCCTCTCTCCCCTTTCTCTTCCCATCCCTATGACTCTCCAGACCAGTGTCCTTTACTGGCCACCATTCCCATATGTGTTGTTTCATCTCAGAAAGTAAATGTCTTGAGTATTGGGACCATTTTTCTTTTTATATTTGTACCCACAGGAAGGAAACACTTCATAAAAGCTAGCTACTAAAGGAAACAGTCCTTGACCTCAAGGGCCTTACAATTTAGGTGGGAGGTGGGAGCAGACCACAAATATATAGATCTGTATAGAGACAGCGGTATGCTGGAACCAGCTCTTACAGCTAGAAAGATTCTTAAATTTCCAGTGTATTTACATGCCAGAAATCAGCAAATGATACAAGTCAAACTTTGATTTATTGTTTTATTGATGATCAAGACTTAAGAAAGTGATGAGGAAAATGTTTATAATATAGGTTAAACTTAAAAGCGTGCCATCTTCTCATTAACTTTTTGGAAAGTCAGTTGTTAAACCTTCACTAGCACACCTATACATGTGTGTGAATTCACATACACACACAAACATATATGCAACAGCAATATAAGACATCTATATGGGATAGGATGGGGGGGAGGATATGAGAAGGTATTGTTTGAGTTGAGCCTTGAAGGAAAGTAGGGATTCTAAGAGGCAGAGGTAGAGAGGGAGCTATATTCTATAAATGGGGCACAGCTTGTGCAAAGATCTAGAGACAGAGGATGAAATGACATGTATGAGGAATAAGAAGTCCAGTTTGACTGGATTTGAGTGTGTGTGTGTGTGTGTGTGTGTTTCATGAAGGAGTGTAATGTGTAATAAGTCTGTAGAATTGGGTTCTATTGGGTTCAAGACAGGAGGAGACTTTATATTTAAAAGAGAAGAGTTTAGATTTGATACTAGAAACAATAGGTAGTGACTAGAGTTTATTGAGTAAGGAAGGAACATGGTTAAGAATATCACTTTGGTAGCTGGATGGAGAATGAAGTGGAATGAGGTTGGAAGACTAATGAGACTATCACAGTAACCCAGGTCAAAGGAGATGAGGATATGAATGGGTAGAGAGGAGGAGACAGACGCAAAACATGTTGTGGAGATAGAAATAAGATTTGGCAGCTGATTAGATTGTGGGGTGAGAGTGAGGACTCCAGGATGACAGTGAAGTTCTGAACCTGGGTTAGTGGAACATGGGTAGTGCCCTCAATAATCTATCAACAAACATTTATTAAATCCTTTTTGTTGTCATTGAGTCATTTCAGTCATGCCCAACTCTCTGTGACTCCATTTGGGGTTTTCTTGGCAAAGACCCTGGAGTGGTTTGCCGTTTCCCTTTCCAGCTCATTTCACAAATGAGAAAACTGAGGCAAATAGGATCAAGCTACTTAATTGTAATAGTCCAGGGTCTACAGCTAGTAATTGTCTGGGACCAGATTTGAACTCAGAAAGATAAATCTTCCACTCTATCCATAGTAGCACTTAGCTGCCCAGACACTAAGTACTAGAGTAAGAAAAACAAGAATTAAACAGTCCATACATCTCCCAACATTCTGACAGGAGAGATAATATGTACAGGCACAGATAGATTCAAAACTTATGTAACACTACATCTCTCGGCTCCAGGCATTTTCCCTGGCTGTTCCCCATGCTTGGAACTCTCTCCTTAGTCATCTCCACCTCCTGATTTTCCAACTTCCATCAAGACTCTGCTATGATCTCACCTTCTACATGAAGTTTTTCATTTCCTCTTAATTCTAGCGCCTTCAGTTAGTGGGTTATTTCCTCTTCCTTCCTTGGAGAGTTTGTACACAGTTTGTGTGTCGTCTCCTTCCTTAGTTTGTGAGCCCCTCGAAGGCAAAGACTGTCTATTGCCTTTCTTTGTATCTCCAGAGCTTAGTGTAGTGCCTGGCACATAGTAGGTGTTTCATAAATGCTTATGGACTGACTGACAAATGAGGAGATTGAGGTTCAGGGAAGTTTTACCTTGCCTGAAAATTATTGATCAGGTTTATGGCAATTATGAAAGTACAGTCCGGGTCTAATAACTCCCACCCCTAGCTTCCTTGGCTAGATGATATTTTCCTAATTCAGTCCCTTGAGGATCCCTTTTTTATGGAGTGACAAAAAAGTTCCAGATTTCGTACTATATAGCACTTTTTTCCTACATGTCAAAAAACTTCTTGGGGAGAGCTTCACAGGGCTAGATGGTGAAAGACAGGGCTGTAACTCTGACAAGACAAATGGGGCCTGGCCACTATGTGCTGGGTACATCTAAGGCTTCCTCTGCAGGAGATTAGGCTTCCTCTCCACAGTGGCTACCATCCTTGCATTCATGATCTACTACCAGTTCTCACCATTGAAGAGTGCAGCTGCTACCTACAGTATCCCATTTCCAGGCCAACTTTCCCATAACCTCTAAAGTGACTAGAGCTCCTCTAGTCATCCTCCCACAAAACATCTGGTTTCCCCCAAGTTAAAAAAAAATTATACTTATACCTCTAGATAGGAGGAGCTAATTATTCTAGTTATAGCTCTGAGTGCATCATAAGAATGATCTTTTAAAGATAAAAAGTTTAGAGATGGCTAGGTGGCACAGTGAATAGAGCACCAGCCCTGGATTCAGGAAGACCTGGGTTCAAATCTGACCTCAGACATTTGACACAATTACGAGCTGTGTGACTTTGGGCAAGTCACTTAACCCCAATTGCCCTCCAAAAAAGCAAAAAAAAAAAAAAAAAAAGATGAAAAGTTTAACAACTCCAGGCCTAAGTGACTACTCATTCAGAAATAATAGCAATAATAATAATAGTTTGAATTTGTATAACACTTTAAGACAATGCTATCTCCTTTGATCTCCACAACACACTGAGATGTGGGTACTATTATTATCGCTATTTAAGGCAGACAGAAGTTAAGTGGCCTGCTCAGGGTCAGATAGCTAGTTAAATGTCTGAGTCAAGATTTAGATGCACCAGTGGATTAAGGCAGGCTGAGGTTGGGTGACTTGCCCGGGGTCGAGCAGCTGGTGGGTGTCTGGGGTCAGATTTGAACTCAGGTCTTCCAGACTCCGGGCCCAGTGTTCTATCCACTAAGCCACCTACCTGCCTCCCAAGCTGAGCATACCCTATACTTCTTGCACTAGGGTAAAATATAAATCCTCTATTTGACATTGAAAGACCTTCCCAACTTGACCTAAACCTATCTTTCCACCAGCTTTCCACTCCCCTTCCTACATTCTACAGTTTAGCCAAACTGGCCTTTCTTTTCATCAAGGGTCTCCATTTCCCATCTGTATCTACACTGACCTAGAATGCACTGTCTCTTCACCTTTGCCTCACAGAATCACTTACTTCTTTCAAGACCTTGTTCTATACCTTCTACACAAAGCTTTTCCTGAACCTCCAGCTTCTAGAGACCTGCCTGCCAAACTACCTAAACCCCTACATTTATTTTTATTCACCTATATAGACATATATGTACATTTGAATAACTTGTCTCCCCTAAAACAATGTCAATTCCTTAAGAGCAAGGACTATTTCATTTCTTATTTTTGTGTCACCAGTGACAGGCATGTAGTAGGTGCTTAATAAATGCTTATTGATTAATTGATTAATTGATTGATTGAAACTTAATGAATTAAAACTGATACCCCATCCATGAAAAAAAAAGATTTAGATGCAGTCTGGCCTCACTCTGAATATAATGTGTTGTATCCACACCACCTTGCTGACTAATGACTGGAGCATCCCAGCTTCCAGGTCACAGACTTTACCATCAAACCATGCAATAATTCTGACCTGACCAAAATCTTAACCCACTTCCAAATAGTGTGAAACTTTGATCATCAGTGGCTCACTGTTCTCTGTGTACCACAGAGAACAAGAGCAAATTGAACTGGGAGGCAATGGGACCACTACAAAATATATTCTTGCTAGAGCCACACAAAATCATTTCTATTCTAGTTTGTCTAGAACTCACCTTTGGTGATAGAATCAGAGATGTTTTGTATGAAGATGATGACGATCATGATGATTGACGATGACTAGGACAAAGCATTTGTTAAGGACTCACCATGCACCATGCACTATGCTAAGCTGGAAGGAACCTCAGAGAACATCTAAGCCAAATTCTGTATTTTAGAGATAAGAAAATTGAAGCTCAGAGAGGCTAAATTTCTTGTCCAATGACACATAGGTGGTAGATGACAGATCTGAGTTTGAACCAAAGTCCAATTCCCAAGGCAGTATCCTTTCTTCTATTTGACAATCTCTATACCCTTAACAGTTCAATGCAAAAACTTAGAATGATTAGGTAGGTCTTACTAATTTTTAAATGATGAGTCACTTGCCAGCATCACATGCCATTAATACTCTCCATGTGTAAGAGCATATCTCTTGTAAAAAGCCTGATCTGTCCTTTCTCTCTTGCCATGGACTCTAAAGCTGTTTTCATATAGGGAGTCAAATCTAGCCAAGCATCCCATCTATATCCAAAGATCACAATTCAAATACTTAGTCTCCTGGGTGTGATGTCCATAGTGATTCTCTTTCTAGTTTCTCTCTACCCTTATGAAGTAATAATACTTCACATTTCATAGGATTGTTGCAAAAGAAAGGATCTCAGAGGTCATCTAGTTCAACCCCTTCATACTACTGATGAGGAAACTGAGGCTCCTGGATGTTAAATGACATTAGGAAATATCAGAGATAGCATTTGAACTCAGATCCTCTAACTCCAGAATCAACACTCTTTCAATTGTACCACATTGGCCTGTCTTTCCAATATTCCTATGGGATAGGCAATACCTTTATCATTACTCCCATTTCACAGATGGGAAAACCAATGTCCAGAAAGACTTGCCTGAGGTCACATAATAATTACTGATCAACCTTGAGTTTTAGTCCCTTTTTCAAGGTCCAGAATTCTTCTCTCTGGATGACATCTTCTCTCATTGATAAGGCTGAGAAGACACAGAGCTTCCTTATCACAGGACTGGGTCTTAGTAAATGCATCCATCAATGCCAACAATGGCACTAAATTTCAACAATGATCTTTATTTCTACCTTGAAGGCTCAGGCAACATAAACTCAGAATTTCTGCCCTCCCTCATCTGCTACTCATAAGTAGAGAACCCAATTTAACCTAAACTAACATCTGAATCACATTTGAACTCAGTTGGCATACCTTCTGGGGACTCAGCAGGCTCTAATCCAGGTGCTGTTTAAAGTCACTGGTTCCTGTGGACTCCAGATATATGTGGGTCCTTGCTGCCAATGAGTATCTGCCTTTGAATCCATAAGTTTCACCCTCATGAGTGGGTGAGTAAACTGGGTACTTTGGCCCCACCTATCCAATTCCGTGGAAGGGAGGGACAAAGAAGGGGCTTTACTGTTAGCATGGACTAAAACAAACATGCAAGTGTGATGTGTCACATAGCAGTCAGGATGGCTGAGATAGTGTGAGTCACGCTATCATTTCAGTCCTAAGTGGGCCTTTGTGAGAAGTGGGACTTCAAGCTTTCTTTGATTTTCTGGGCCATGACTTTTGTCAGAGATGCCAAATTTACCAAAGGTTAGGTTTACATTCTAAGAAGCAAAAGGAACAAGGCAGTGCCTCCTAGCCATGGTAGAGAACATAAGCATGGAGATGGGAAATGGAATTCTATCTATGAGGAACAATAAGAAAGCCAGTTTGACTGAACCATAAGGAATATAAAGGTGATTGATGTATAAGAAAACTAGAAAGGTAGGTTGGAGCCAGATTCTGAAGGGCTTTAAATATATGTATTTTTAGAAAGGCATATTTGATTCTTGTTGTTGTTGTTTGTCCATTCTCAAAGAAGACCAAGGATATCAGGAAGAGGATGTCTTGACTTGCAAATGAATTGAATTTAAGTGAGTGAGGGCTGTGCAAAGTTACCAGCCTCACTCTTTCCTCCAGAGCCATCTGGGTCCAGTGGTGAGATATAGATCAGGACAATTGGTATTGTCCCAGAATGCAGTAGGAGATCTTGGCCTTTTTAAGTAAAGATCTTTCCAGGTCTCAGGTTGTCTGAGGCAAACCCAGTCAGTAATTAAGGCTAGGTAAGAAAAGAGGGGACAGCTAGATGGTGCAGCGAATAGAGCATCTGCCCTGAAGTCAGGAGGACCTGAGTTCAAATCCACCCTCAGACACTTGACACAACTAAGTGACCTTGGGCAAGTCACTGAACCCCAATTGCCTTGCCTTCTCTCCTCAAAAAAAAAAAAAAAAGAAATGAGGCAAAAAATGGCCTCTTATACCTCTTTAAAAAATCAATATGGGAGGGAAAGACCCTCAGGGTTCCTGGCCAAAACAGAAGCAACTGCTATTTACACTCAACCAGAGCCATCAAAACAGTAAACAATGACTGAGTGAGGCTTGGGCTGGGGCCAATTATGGCCAATCAGTGAGAGCCAGAGTGACTTGGGTTTGAGGCTTGGTCAAGTAGTTCTATTTGAATACCAAATGGGTCTTATCAAAGGTGGGTTTCTAATGCAGTATTTCAAGAAATCATAAATGAAACTACATGGGGCAAAAGAGTTAATTGTCCCACTTATTTTTTTTTAATGATGGAATGAATAAGTATCAAAGAGGGAAAAAAATGAAATCTAGACCATAAACTTGAAGATATCTTGTGAGGTTTCAGCAATCGAAATTTATATTCCTTTCAGCAGAGCACCCACAGGTAAGGATATGATTCCCAATGTAAAAAGGAGAGGAGGGTGAGGAGGAAAGGGAGGGAGGGGAAGGAAGGAAGAAGAGCAGCATTGACCAACTAGAACTGGGCATGTGGAGCCCCAGTGGGGCAGCTACTACTGTTGCAGTTTGGGGTGCTAGGAATCCCCAAATACAAGATTATAGGGCAGGTCTGCCTCAAAAGAAGTCAACCACTCAAACCTTCTTTCAGTCAGAGTAGTGAGGTTTTGTTATACACAGATTGGGTTGGCAAGATACCTAGTAAACCTCCCTATCTGTGATGCCAATACAAGCAGGTCAGATTTTAAGAATCTGCTCCATTGGTCCTTTTACACAGAAAAAGACTGAGAAGATTTCAATGGGATTAAGGAGCGGTAAGTATCCTAGGGTGGACCAGGTGCCTACAATGAAAGGAGTTAAGTGCCAGAGCTACAATAAAAGGGCAGTTAAAAGGATTATACTGGGATGGGCAGATGTCTCAGGAGAATACCAGGAATCAGAGGTGCTGAACTGTAGGGGAAAGTTCAAGGCAAAGACATGGTCTTATGCCAGTGTGTGAAAGCAGCAATATTTTACTAGGTGTTCAGCTGAGAACAAGAGGGAAAGGTACGATATTTGAGACTTTTTTATTTTTTCCAGCTGAGGGAAACTTGGGCATCTTTGCAGCCAGGGAAGTGCCCATGAGAGAGAAAGAACGATTGGGGAATAGTGGTGGAGGGAGGGGTGATCTATTGGAAAAGTCAGGAAAGGATGGAATCAAAGGTACATGTAAAGGGATTGCCTTTAGTTGCATAAAGGACCACTTCATTATAGATTGGAGCAAAGGAAAGAATGGTGAGTGATATCAAGAAGTTGTAAATTGTAGGAAGGGATAGCAAATGTCATCTGTTGACTTAATGAAGTATGAGGTGAAATCTGTAGCAATCTATATCAAATCTCTCACCAAAGTCTTATTATTCTTCACAGAATCACAATTTATCATCAAAAACAAGAACAATGACTTCAGCAAGAATTATCTGAAAAAAAAAAAACTGAGTCAAAACAACAGAATCTCAATTAAGCAAATAAATCAACAAACATTTATTGAGAGAAAACCAGGTGCAGTCACTGTGCTTAATAAGAATTGGTGGTAGAAGACAAAAATGAAACAAGTCCCTCAGAGAGCTGACAGTATGATAAAGGAAATGACATAAGTATATGTAGACAGATAGACTCCAAGGTAATTTGGGGAGGGAGGGCACTGGCCTCTGGGAGAATTAGATATGGTTGCATCTAGACTAGATTGTAGTAAATGAGCCAAGTTTTGAAGGAAGTAAGAGATTCTAAGAGGTGGAGATAGGAATGTGCTTAGTAAATTTAGCAATCAATTTTTCTCTACCCCCTCAAAAAAAAAGTACACACAAAAATTTTTAAGTTTAATTTGCATTATTATTATTTTCTCTATCACTTTTTAAAGTCTAGACAATCAACTAAACAATAAATCAAGTCCTGATTTGTAGTGTTTGCTGATTTCCACCATGTAAATGCTCACACATTTTGACAATCAGTTCAGATAAAGAGCTGCACCAGCATACCTTTGACTAGAGTGAGGGAGAAGAGAATTACAGGCACAGGGGGATGGCCAGTACAAAATACTGTATTTTTATATGTCTTTTCTTATAGATGCAACATGATGTAGCGAAGGAGCAGGTCTAGGACGCAGGCTTCAGGTCTTGCTTCTGACATATCTTGGCTATATGGCTCAGGACAAATCATTTAATCTTTCATTGCTCTAGATAATTTTCAAAAACTGTAAGTTACAGATAAATTGTTGACTTAAACTGGTAGACAGAATTTCTTCATCAAGAAACTTATAGGATAGGATAAAGACTGAACCTGGAATTCTATTGATACCATAAGGTCCCAGATAAAGACACTCTATCTACCAATTTAGGTCACCAATTTAGCTGAGAAAAAATTCTCTCTCTCTCTTTTTCTTTCTCCCCACACACACATATATATTTCAACATATACATACATATTCACATACATGGGAAGGAAGGAAGGGAGGGATGACTTATTATATACTTATTATATACTGACCATGTGTCCAGCACTATGCTAAACACTTTACAAATGTTATCTAATTTAATCTTTAATCTTCACAACCACTCTGAGAGGTAGGTACTATTATGATCCCCATTTTATATTTGAAGAAACGGAGGCTGATAAAGGTTAAGTGACTTGCCCAAAGTCATATAGCTAGGAAGTACCTGAGGCTAGATTTGAACTCAGCTCTTCCTGATTCTGGACCCAGCATTCTATTCACTAGTGCTATATTTTATGGACACATGTATATAAATATATACTATATACACATATTATATATACTTATACAAAATTGTATAGCTACAGAACTCACAAAGTGACAGAGAGAAAAAAACCTCATAATGAAGTTAGCCTGGCAGGCAGACAGGACGGGTCCATTGCAGTGTGCTGGGAGCAGAGCCCAGCCCCTCATGAGCCCCTATCCTCCCTGCCTATAATTTTCTCCCTTAATCTGTTCTTGCTGGCTTTCCTGCTTTCCTTCAAGTCTCAACTAAAAGTCCCACTTCACTAAGAAGTCTCTTCTGACCCCCTTCATGCTAGTGCATTACCTCTGTTGATTATCTCTAGTCATCTTGTTTTAACATGGTTGTTTACATGTTGTCTCCTCTGTTAGATTATGGGATCCTTGAAGGCAGGGACCATCTTTTGCCTTTCTTCGTATTCTCAACACTTAGCACAGAGCCTGGCACATAGTAGGTGCTTTGATAAGTGTTTGGTAACTTGTTTTGATTTGACCAACCTGCCTAATGGCCCTGCCTAAAATGTAAATTCAGTTAGAAAAGCCTGGTGTAACCTCTTCTTCTTGTGGTTGTTTTTAACAATCATCCACACTGTTTTTATGTTAGTCATTTCCTGATTTTACACTCCTCCCACAGATAAGCAAACACTGAATTCTCCCTTATAACAAAGAAAAACAGTTCAGGAAAGTGAAACAACTCAGTAAGGTGCTTTACTTGCTGTTTTGCTCTCTACAGAGAGATAGTAACTGTATTTCATGATCTTGTTTCCTGGACCAACATCAGTCACTACAGCCCAGCAAAGTTCAGCTTCCTTTCAGTATTATTTTCATTTAAATTACTATAGTCATTGTATATATTGTTACATTACTGGTCTTGGGCCCTAAAGAAGCCATTAATAAGAAGAAAATCCCCACATACACCAAAATATTTTATTTATATATTTATAACAGCACATTTTGTAGATAAACAAAGTGTGGTACATGAATGTAATGGAATGTTGGTGTGCCATAAGAAATGATGACTGTGATAAATACAGAGAAGCATGGAAAGATCTACATGAACTGCTTCATTGAAATAAGCAGAGCCAATAAACCAAAATGCACACTGACTGTAACAATGTAAATGTGAACAACAGATACACACAAAAGACCAGAAGTGAATGTAGCGAAATTATAAAGATCAAACATATCGAATGAAGGCATATGATTAGATCCCCAGCCTACCTCTTCATAAAGGAGAGGTCCTTAGATGTTGCACAATGCATATGTTTTTGGACCTATCAAATGTCCTAATTGGTTATGGTGATTTTTTTGCTTCCTTTTTCCTTTCTTTTGCTTTTTTTTTTTTGTCTTTCAAAATGCTATTTGTTATAAGGTAGGGGAAGGGACTCTGGGGAAAACTGTGGTGATGTTAGAAACAAAAGATATCAATAAAATTTTAAATAAAAAAAATAAAAATATTTAAGTAGTCTAAAAAATAAAAACTACTATGTAAAAGCAAGATATATACATGATAATTAGAGGTAATCAATAGAGAGAAATAATTAGCATTAAGAGGGATCAGGAAAGGCTTCTCCTAGAAAATGGGATTTGATTAGTATTTGAAGAAAGCCAGGGAAGCCAGGAAACAGAAATAAAGAGGGGGAGCAACCCAAGCTTGTGAGACAACAAGTTAAAATGCCTTGGGTCTGCAGATAAGATTTCTTGTTTGAGGAACAGCAAAGAGACCAGAGTCACTAGATCACAGTGTACTATGGAGGGGTGGCGGTGGTAAGGTATAAGTAGACAGAGGGTTCCAGATTGTGAAGGGCTTTGAAAGCAAAGCAGAGAATTTTATATTTGATCCTAGAGGTAATAGGAAGCCACTGGAGTTTATTGAATAGGAGAGTGACATAGTCAGATCTGTGCTTTAGGAAGATTAATTTGATAGGTGAGAGGAGGAAGAGCTAGAGTACAGAGTCTTGAGGCCTAGAGACCAACCTATCAGGTAATGTAGTCAAGGGTGGAGCCAGTGAGGGTCTGAACTGTGGTAATGGCAGTCAGGGCAGCTAGGTGTTGAAATGGATAGACTATAGGACCTGGAGTAAGGAAGACATCTTCCTGAGTTCAAATCTGGTCTCAGATACTTACTAGCTATGTGGCCCTGGGCAAATCATTTAACCCTATGCCTCAGTTACTCATCTGTAAAATGAGCCAGAGAAGGAAATGGCAAACCACTCCAGGATCTTTGCCAAGAAAACTCCAAATGGGGTTTCAAAGTTTGATTGGTCAGGAGCGGGGAATAGGGTCTGAAGTGTATATGGGAGGTAAGGGTGTAGGTATGTGTTTATGTTGGCAGTGTAGTATATGTGTATCCTAGATATGGTTCATAGGGAGATGAGAACAGGTATCTTTAGAGTCTCTTCAGTCCACCCCTCTCCAAAGGAGACCTTGATTCTTAACCAAAAATTGGAGTAGGAGATTGGCATCATTATTCTGGCTACTCTGCTCTCCTCAGAGAGAATAGGTATTTGTTTAAGATTTTATCATTTCCATCCCTTTCTACCTCCAAAACACACACACACACACACACACACACACACACACACACACACACAATATTGTTTGTCTAGTGAAACTTATTTTTAGGTTTAAGCTATACTCATAATTACTTCCCTAAATAGGGAAGAAATTCTCTAAGCTATGTAGCTAAAGGTTTGACTCTCTTCTCACCAAATGCCAGTTCCACCAAGACTATCGCATATAGCAAAGAACAAATATCATTTTATCCAAGCCAATAACAAGCAAAAATCATACAGATTGGAATATACAAAACAATGCACAGAGTGAATGAACTCTTCTATTGAGAGGAAATAATTCATTTCAACCATGAAAAAGAGTTCCAGATCTAACCCAAGGGGAAATTCACTGAAGTCTCTCCACTATAATAAGTTGCAGATAGGGACAAGATTGAGGATCCAACTCTTCTACATGTTGGCTTTTTCCTGGAGTCTTTCTCTTCCTTCCAGGACATTCCCCTGAAGAAATTTCAAACCATGTGTCTCATCTCTCAAAGTTGGAAGCCAAAACAAAGATCTCCTTCCTCTTAGAAACTCTTGCCAATTCTTCTCCTCACACAAGAAGAAAATACCAAGCTATCAGTCTCCACAAATGAAGAGGGCCTTATAAGTAGGAACTTGAGCTCTAGATTACATTGGTCTAACACTCAATATGTAACTTAAATTGGATAGTTCCAGTATGATTTGGTCCTGATAAAAGCCATGATAGCTCTTGGTGACTACTTTTTCTCTAAGTACTCCCTAACTATCCCTTAAACAATATAATCCAATTCCCAAGCCCCTCCCCCCCGCCACAAGAATCAAAATTAAATTCACTTGTCTATCATTTACCCATGCTATTGTATTACTCTAGGTCAAAAATCAAGACAATTGACCTCCCCCATTATAGTATTTCATCTCCTGTTCTACCTAATCTTTCAAAAATCACTACTTAGTAATGATCACTGCTCATAAATTACTTCTGTCATTTCTTCTGCTACCTTGGTATACAATTAATTTGGTTCTAATAGCTTAGGTGCTCTCTTACCATCTTCCTACTTATTTTGGGCTTTAATTCTACATTGTCCATTTTTGTTCCACCTGTTAAATTCTCCATAACAATCAAATAAGAAAAAAATATAAGAACTACATAGCTCTTCTGTGTTTCTGTCACCTAATATTATTCTATCTACCCAAAATATCCTTTGGTTTTCCTTTCTCATATATATATCTAAACTCCCTTAACTTGAAAACCAGGTCAAAGATTGCTCCTTATCACATAATAATAAAATAAATGGAGGCAGCTAAGAGGCACAGTGGATAGAGTACCAGCCCTGGAGTCAGGAGGCCCTAAGTTCAAAGCCCACCTCACACACTTGACACTTACTAGCTGTGTGACCCTGGGCAAGTCACTTAAACCCAATTGCCTCACAAAACTAAATAATAAAATAAAAGGAAATTAAAACAGCTCTCAGGGTTAGCTTCACAATGAGCTATTTAACAAAAGTGACAAATTATAAGAGTAGTCAATGTTGAAGAGATTGTAGAAAGGCAGAAATGCTAATACATTGTTGATGATGCTATGGATTGGCCTAAACATTCTGGAAAGTGAATCTAGAATTATGTTAAAAAGTGACTAAAATGTCAATAATCCTTTGACCCAGAGATCCCACCTGTAGTTGACAAGAAGGTAAAAAAAGAAAAAAGGAAGAAGGAAAAGTCTAATTTATATAAAAAATGTGTATTTATATCAAAAATGGTATATCTTGTAATAGTGAAGACCTCAAAATAAAGTACATGTCTATTGAATAGGGGATGGCTAAGCAAATTATATAATGGAATATTGCTGCACAATATGAAATGATGAATTTGATAAACGCAGAGAGGTATGGAAAGATTTATATGAACTGATGCAAAAATAAAGTAAGCAAAACCAGGAATATCATATACACAATGCCTGAAACAATGTAAATAGAATCAGGGCACCTAGGTGCTGCAATGGATAGAGCACTGGGCTTGGAATCAGGAAGATTCTTCTTTAGGTATTCAAATCTGACTTCAGACACTTCTGACTTGTGTGACCCTGGAAAGTCACTTAACCCTGTTTGCCTCTATCTATCTAGTTTTTTTTTTTCATTTGTAAAATGATCTGGAGAAGGAAATGGCTATCACTCTAGTATCTTTGCCAAGAAAACCCCAAATGGAGTTGCAAAGAATTGGATGTGACTGGAACGCAGCAACAACAGAATAGAATCAATAATCTAGCAAAATCAAAATTAAACACTGTAATTATACTGGTCATGCTTGCCTCTAACAAATAAAGATATAAGAATGAACCTCCCTCCCTTCTTTGAAGAAATGGGGAGCAATAGAAGTGAGACACAGCATATACTGTCAGATTGGATTACTATGGTTACTTTTGCTGAACTTTTTTCTTTTTAATTTTTTATTCTATGATATGGTTCTCTGGGAGAGATAGAAAGAAATGATATTTTGGCAAAGGAAATGATTTTTAAAAATTAATAAAATTATTTTAAAATGAAATAAAATGATCCTTTTAGGTTGTCCTCAGCATTTCTTTATAGCCTCAGCTCATTTTGAGCTTTGATACTCTTGATTTAATTCTTACAGAACACGTCAGATTTTGTTTTCACCCATTGTAAATTGTCCTTGCTTGCGTCTTTTATATGTATCTATTAAAAATATAAATTGGTCATTAAGTCCGTGTCCATCCCTATTTGTCTGTCTAGAAACTCCTTTTCTTCCTCATTTAGAAATATTTCCTTTTGTCTATTGAGAGTTTTATTCATAAGGGCTTCTCATCTTTTCTGAGATTATTTTGTCTACATTCATGGGATGCTGTCGATTTGTTCTCTGACCTTTTTGAAATCCGTTTTCAGAATCTAGTGTATGTCAGATCATACTTAGTTTTGTTCTCTTCTATTCTAAATTCTAAAATGATAGGATCAGTTTCCCTAAAACATTTTCATTTTTTTCACCTCACCAAATAATTCCTCCTTTTTTGTGAGAATCAAATCCAGAATAGAACTTTTCTTCATTAATTTCTTCTTGCACTTTTTCTTTTCTTTTTAAAATTTAAATAGTATTTTATTGTTTTCAAATACATATAAAGAAAAAATTTTAACATTCATTTTTACAAGATTTTGAGTTCCAAATTTTTCTACCTCTCTCTTCCCTACCCTCTTTTGAAAATGGTAGGCAGTTTGATATAATTTATACATGTGTTATCACATAAAACATTTCCATATCCATCACAGTTGTAGAAGAAGAAATATAAAAAAAAATAAAACTATGAGAAAGAATAAAATAAGTGAAAAAATATTCTTTGATCTGCATTCTGAGTTCATCAGTTCTTTGTATATATTTAGCATTTTCCTTCCTGAGTCCTTTGATCATTGTGCTGAGTCATTCATAATTGATTATCTTGCAATGTTGCTGATATTGTGTAAAATGTTTTCCTGGTTCTGCTCATTTCACTTTGTATCAGTTCGTACAAGTCTTTCCAGGTTTTTCTGAAATCTGCTTTTCCATCATTTCTTATTGCACAATAATATTCTATTCTATTCATATTTCACAACTTGTTCACCATTCCCCAATTGATGGGCATCACCACAATTTCCAATATTTTGCTACCATGAAAAGGGCTCCTAGAAATATTTTTGTACCTGCAGATCTAGTCCCCATTTTTATGATCTCTTTTAGATACAGACTTAGTAGTGGGATTGCTGGATCAAAGGGTATACACATTTTGGTTGCCCTTTGGGCATAGTTCCAAATTGCTCTCCAGAGTGGTTGGATTAGTTCACAACTCCAACAGCGCGTTAGTGTCCTAATTTTCCTACATCCTCTCCAATATTCATCATTTTCCTTTTTTGTCAAATTAGCCAATCTGATTGGTATGAGGTGGTATTTCAGAGTTGTTTTAATTTGCATTTCTCTAATCAAAAGTTATTAAGAGCACTTCTTCATAAACCTATAGATATCTGATTCCTTCATCTGAAAACTGCCTGTTCATATCCTCATATCCTTTAGCCATTTACCAACTGGGTATGTGTATATATATATGTGTGTGTGTGTGTGTGTGTGTGTGTGTGTGTGTATTCTCATAAATTTGATTCAGTTCTTGAGAAATGAGACCTTTCTCAGAGACACTTACTGTAAAGATCATTTCTGAGCTTTTTACTTTCCCCCTATTCTTGGTTGCACTGGTATGATAAAAAATATTTATTCTATATTTTGTAATGCTCTCTATCTCGTTTGGTGATGAATTCTTCCCCTCCCAATAGATCTTACAGGTAGACTATTTTTGCTCTTCTAATTTGATAACTTTTACCTTTTTTAGCAAGATCTAGTTTCCTTCCTTATCTCTTTTAATTAGATATATTTTTTGCTTCTACTTTGTCTAAGATCAGGATTGCTACCCCTGTTGTTTTTTTTTTACTTCAGCTGAAGCATAATAGATTCTATTCTAGTCCCTTATCATTACTTTATGTGTGTGTCAAGTATATTTCATGTAAACAACATATTATAGAATTCTGTTTTTTAAATTTATGTATTTATTTTTAGTTTTCAATATTCACTTCCATAATATTTTGAGTTCCAAATTTTCTTCCCTTCCCCACCCTCCCCCACCTCAACACAGCATGCAATCTCTTATAGGCTATACATATACATTCATATTAAATATATTTTCATATTAATCATGTTGTAAAGAAGAATTAGAACTAATGAAAGAACCATGAGAAAGAAGAAAACAAAACGAAACAAAAAAGGGAGCAAACAGTATGTTTCAATCTGCATTCAGACTCCATCATTCTTTTTCTGGATGTGCATAGCATGTTCTATCATGAGTCTTTTGGAGTTATCTTAGATCTTTGCTTTGCTAAGAAGAGATAAATCTATCAAAGTTAGTCATTGCACAATGGTGCTGTTACTGTGTACAATGTTCTCCTGGTGCTGCTCATTTCACTCAGTTCATGTAAGTCTTTCCAGGTTTTTCTGAAGTCTGCCTGCTCATTATTTCTTATGAAATAATAGTATTCCATTACAATCATATACCACAGCTTGTTCAACCATTCCTCATTCGATGGGGATCCCCTCAATTTCCAGTCCTTGACCACCACCAGAAGAGCTGCTATAACTATTTTGTACATGTGGGTCCTTTTTCTAGAATTCTGGTTTTTTATCTACTCTACTATCTGCCTCCATTTTATGGGAGAATTCATCCCATTTCACTATCACAGTTATGATTACTAACTGTATTTCCCTTCACCCTCTCCTTCCTCTGGTTTGTTCTTCCTCTCCTTTCACCCTTTCCTGTCTCACCAGTGCTTTGCTTCTGTCTACCACTTCCCCTCCTTTAAGCCAGTTTCCCACCCCCCCCACTCCCACCCTTTACTTAATCCCCTCCCCTCCTACTTCCCTGTTGGGTTAGATAGATTTCTATATTCAACTGATTTTATATATATATATATATATATATATATATATATATATATATATATATATATATATATATATATACACACACACACACACACACACACATATATACATATATATGTAGAATGGGATATATATTATTATATATAATATATATTTTATATAAAATAATATATTATTATATATAATATATTATATAAAATAATATATTATATATAATATATATTATATATAAATAATATATATATATTATTCCCTCTTTGAGTCAATACTGAAGAGAATAAGGTTCAAGGGATGCCCATAACCCGCTCTCCCATCTTCCTCTCTGCTGTAATAGGTTTTTCTCACCTCTTCATGTGAGATCATTTACCCCATTCTACCCCTCTCTTTCTTCTGCACCCTTTTTATTCCTCTTTCTCATCCCTTTTTATCTTATTCCATCAAATCCACCTTATATCTATATCTTCTGTCTATATGTCTATGTATATTCCTCCTATTTGTACTGTTAGTGATACAATATTTAAGAGTTACAACTATCATCTTCCCTGTAGGAATATAAATAGTTTAGTTCTATTAAATCTCACGTTTTCTTTTCCTTTTCTTCCTGCACTTTTAGAAGCATGAAATTATAATTAAGACAAATAATTTAGTCAATTAACATACATTGATGAGGTAACTACTATGTGCCAGAAACTGTAGAAGATCCTTAGGGACACAATAATAGCAGGGATGATTGAGGAAATTCCTGATTTACTGAACTGAAATACTTCCCATATGCATGCAACTCCTTAAAAGATGCTCCAATCCAAAAACTCAGGGGTTCACCCAATCACTCCCTTCTATACTAACATGAAACTAAGACAATCTCACTGATAAAGAGCTTATATTCTACCAGTAGACTGTAACATGTTTACAGAGAAGTAAAAATACAATGTATAAAAGATGAATACTGAACAATTCAAAGAGTAAACACAATTCCAGGACTGACAACAAAGAATATGTTAGCCTCATACAAGAAAAATGATGAACTCAAAAGGCATAATAAGACATACATTTTTGGATATGGCAAATAATGGAATTTGTTTTGCTTGACTATGAGGATTTGTTACAAAGGTTTTATTTTGGGGTGAAGAAATGGAATAAATAGTAGAGGTTGGGGAAAGTAACCCCCCCCCAAAAGAAAACCATGACAAGAAAGTCATTGAAGATTTCACAGGAAAGAACAAAAGAAAGATGAGAAGAAATAGCAGGCAAGTAAGGCAGCTTTGAAAGTTGCACGTTGAATTTTATTTATTTGTTGGGGAGATACAGGTAATGAATGAGCATGACTAGAAGGATATTGGTCCTAATAAAAATAGGGAAGTGAGGAGAGATGATGGGCTTAGGGGAAAATGTCTTTTGACATTCCTAGCACCCAACAGACATATTAAGTGCTTAATGTATGCTGATTAGTTGAATATTTGATTGATACAACTCCTCTCTGTGAAGGAACAGGTATCCTTTAGGGACAAGTACCTGTAAGAAAATAAACAATCATCTTGTGATGAATCTCCATTTTGCTAAAAGGAAGTATTTTCCTTTCTGAAGTAGGAAGGTGCTTCTGGAATGCCAAGTACTATTATGTCATGGTCATGGGCAGCAGGGATTAAAAATACTAATGAGTAAAGATTCTAGATCATTCTTCTCTGGTATTGAAAATGAGCAAATGACCTGGAAGCAAAAGATCTTTTGAATTATTTGACCCACAGCCTATCTCTAATCCCCTAGACAAGTTAGTATCAAAGTGAATAAAATTTTCTGTGATTAAAAAAAATCTAACCTTTAATTGGAGCCTTTTCAGGCAAAGTCTTTTGGGGCAATTCCCCAATTTTGGATTCCCTAAGTTGGAAATATATCCTGTTCCACTTCCTTTCCCCATCCTTGATCAAATTAATTATAGTTCACGTGTAACATTTCCTTTTCCAGGCACCCAATGATACAAAATTTTTGCATGTAACCCTCTTTCAGAGTTAAATGAAAGGTTGTCTTTCTTTGGCCTCCAAAATAATAATGGCTAATATTAAACTAATGGCTAGTATTTATGTGTCACTTTAAGATTGGTAAAATATTAAACACTTATCATTTTTGATCATCACAATAGCCCTGTGGAGGAGGTGCTATTATTCTCCCCAGTTTTATAGAGGAGGAAATGGAGTTGTAGAGAGATTAAGTGACTTTTCCCAGAGCAACACAGCAAATAATAAGTGAGGTAGGATTTGAACTTAAACTTTCCTTCAGGTATAATAGTCTGTCTATCTGCCTTTTAACTGTCTCTGTCCCTTTTTCATTCACCAAGCAATCTTTTGTCCAGACAACTCATACCATCAAAATTCAATTCATTTTTCTATATTTCTCCATTGCTATTCCCATATGAGTCGATAAAGCATAGTACATATGCCTTAATGGGCCCCATTTTTAATGGCTCAGTAGAGCTGACATCCATTGTTCCCAAGGAGCCAAATAATCAATCAATCAACAAGCATTATATGAATAATCAAAAACATACCTATAATGGGATACAAATACAAAGAACAAAATAACACTGTCCTATAAGGAGCTTACAGTGTATAAAAGGGGAGACAGATAATAATGTAGTATCAATTGTTGTTTAGTTGTTTCAGTTATGTCTGATTCTTTGTGACCCCATTTGGGGTTTTCTTGGCAAGATACTAGAGTGGTTTTTCATTTCCTTTTCCAGTTCATTTTATAGATGGGGAAACTGAGGCAAACAGGGTTAAGGGACTTACCCATGGTCACACAGCTAGTAAGTGTCTGAGGTCATATTTGAACTCAGGAAGATGTCTTCCTGACTCCAAATCTGGCTCTTTATCCACTGCACCAACTCTACCCACCTATAATGTTAACAATAGCAAATTTATATAGTGCTTTAAGGTTTGGAAAGCTCTTTACATACTTTAACTAGTCAAGTCTACCAGGACTTATTAAATGTCAGCCCCTGAGCTAAAACCCTGGGAATCCAAATACAAACAAAAAGAAGGTCCCTGTTCTTAAGGAACTTACATTCTAATGGGGGTGGGGAGAGGGGAGAAGGAAGACTCTAACAAAAGGAAACTGAAAAAGGTGAAAGTAGAGTGAGCTTCCACGCATCTATATATACATATATATACCCACACATATATATTATATTACATATGAATAGTTATCCCCCTCTAACTAGTGAAATTTCTATGGCATGGTAGACCAAAGTTCTATGAAGAGTCAGTAGTACAGTCTGGAGAAGAATGAATTAACTCATTTGATCCTCTCAACAACCTTGTGAGACGTATGTTTTATTACTATCCCCATTTTACAAATGAAGAAAGTAAGACTGTTTAGAAGTTAAGAAATTTGATCAGGATCACACATCTAAGTAAATATCTAAGGCAAAATTCAAATTCAAGTCTTCCTAACTCTATTTACTATGTTCTATCCACTGTGCCATCTAATTCCTCAAGAACATACAAAATAAATATGAAGAGAATAAATACAATGTAGTTTGGAAAGGAAGGAACTAACAGTTGGGGGATCAGGAAAAGTTTCATGTAGAAGGTGGTGCCTGAGCTGAATCTTGAAGGATGGGAAGTATCTTACGGATGAGGTGGGGATGAGGAGGGAGTATAATCCAAAAGGTAGCCAGTGCAAAGGTGCAGAGATGAGAGATGGAGTCTGTTGTGTTAGAAACTGAGAGGTCAGTTTCTCTGAATCATAGAATATGGGAGGAGGAAGTAACATTCAAAATAACTGGAAAGATGGATGAAAGACTGTGAAGGATTTTGAAAGCTAAATGATGGAGTTTGTTTTGAGGCATATATGAATAGGGGACTGATCTCGTCAGATCTATATGTAAGGAAAATGACTTTCACAACACTATGGAACATGGCCTGGAGTGAGGAGAGACTTGAGCCAAAGAGAGCAAGGACAGAAGTGTATAGTGTGAGTGGAGAGAAGGGATGGGATATAAACGATGTTGGACAGAAGTAAAAAGATTTGGCAACTGCTTGATTAATATATGTGGGGTGAGTGAGAGGAGACAAAGATGATGTCAAGGTTATGAATCTGCAAATATGGTGGTGCCTTCAACGAAAATAGGGAAGTTTTGAAAAAGGAAGAATTTGGGGGGAAAGATAATGAGTTCAGTCTTGGACATAGTTCAAGATGTCTCTGGGACATCCAGATTAAAATTCTTAGTAGGGAGTTGGTGAAGTAGGACTAAAGATCAGGGGAGAGACTGGGACCAGGTATGTAGATCTGGAAACTAAATGCATGAAGATGACAATTATATCAACAGGGACTGGTAAGAAAAGGGGCAGAGAAGAGGACCTTAGGACAAATCCTTAGGAAATACCCATAGTTAGAGGGCATGTTGTGGATGATGAGCCAGCAAAGGAGATGGTTGAGTAATCAAGTAGGTAGGAGGAAAACTAGAAGACAGCAGAAAAACTGGTCATGAAAACCAGAGAGGAGAGATTATTGAGAAGGTCAGGGTAGTCAGCAGTGTCAATCTGTAGAGAGGTCATGAGTAATAAGAAAAGATGGTCAGATTCAACAATTAAAATTATAGTAGTCAGATGTTAAGAATAATCCAGTGTTGATGTTTGACAAGGCCAAATGGCAATAAGACAAGGGAAGAAAGTATTTGAAAACAGAGAACAGTGCAGATTTGAATTAGTTAACTGTAGGTTCAGGATTAGAAAGGAAGGAAAGTGAAGTCAGAGCAGGGATAATGACCTGGGAAAGTACTGAGAAATTGGGGGATTGGCCATCTCAGTGAGGGTGAAAAATATGTTTAGGAGGGATGAGGGAAAGGGAAACATGGAATGGTAAGAATTTGTGGCCAGAAGAATGTAAAAAATGTCTAATTAGAAAGAGGAACACATGAGAAATAATGAGATTCCATGTATGGTCACTGCTGACATGTGGCTAAATTAGAATCAAAGAGTAGGGATTAAATCCAGGGATTTAAAGAGGCTGAGCACTTCTATATGAATGTGATGGAATATTATTGTAATTATCTGAAATGATACAGAAGGCTGAGATCAGAATCACAGAAATGAATTATTACTATAACATCAATATTATAAAAATGAACAGTTTTAAAGACATACAAACTGATAAAGAATGGAATTAATAGAATCATGAGAACAATTTACACAATATCAACAATTTACACAATATCAACAATTTACACAATACAAACAACTTTGAAAACCATCACAGTTCTCTCTGATCAGCACAATGACCATCCATGATTCCAATTGGCATGCTCCCTACCTCTTGAAACAGAGGTAACAGATTAAGGGCAAAAACATATACTTTTGAAATAATAATGAAACATAATAATAAATATAAATAATGAAACATATACTTTTTAGAATATGGCCCAGTTTTTATTTTTGTTAACTATGCATATTTGTTTAAAATGATTTTTGGTTTTCTTTTTTCTTTTCCCCAACTGGGTAGAGAACAAGAGGGAGAGAAAATACATTTCTATTAATTAAAAAATAAAATATTTACATGAAATTTAAATAAATAAATAAAAATTTAAAAAGGCTTACGGGGCAGCTAGGTGGCACAGTGAATGGAGCGCCGGCCCTGGAGTCAGGAGGACCTGAGTTCAAATCCAGCCTCAGACATTTGACACACTTGCTTGCCATATGACTTTGGGCAAGTCACTTAACCCCAATTGCCCTCCAAAAAGCAAAAAATAAAATAAAAAAGGTTTAGGAGGAGAGATAGTTTGAGGGAGTATCCACATGAATGTTGAAGTCCCCAACAGAAAGCTGAGAGTTGAGAAGAGAGCAAGATGATAAGTCAGGTACTGAACTTCTTGAGAAAGTGGAGAAACTGGCTTGGATCTTCATTCTCTTTATTCCACTCATCAAAGGTTTCCAAACCTTTGGCTTGCGTAGTGTGGCAGTAGCATCATGTCATGATGCCTCAAGAACTAAACAAGGGGTTCCTCTTTTCCCTGATTCACTTTGAAGAAGCCAAGGACTCCTCTCAGTGCCTCAGTTCTTCCAAGTGAAATGAGAGAAAATAGATCTAAAGCACCCACTTCATAGCAGTAAGATTGGGAAAGCAATTGATGTGAATCAGGAGAAAGAATCTTAAAGTTGGGGTTTAAGAGAACAAGTCCCTGCCAACTCATTAAGTATGCCCATATATTTTCTTTGAAGATAACAATCTTATACTAATAGACTACTACTTCCCCATTCTCAAACTTTGCAGTGAAGAGGAACTAGTCCTTCAGGTCCATTCAATAAACATTGATTAAGCATTTACTGAATGGTCCTTGCTGGTTATGGAAGAGTGTCATTGTTTACTACAGATTTTTTGTTTTTTGTTGTTCAGTCTTTTCAATTGTATCCCATTCTTTGTGACCTATTTGGGGTTTTCTTGGCAAGATGCTAGAGTGGTTTTCCATTTCCTTCTCCTGCTCATTTTACAGATAAGGAACTGAGGCAAACAGGGATAAGTGACTTGCCCAGAGTCACACAGCTAGTAAGTGTCTGAGGCCAGATTTGAACTCAAAAAGATTAGTCTTCCTTACTCTAGGCCTGATGCGCTATCAACTGCACCACCTAGCTGCCCCTTTCTTACCGATGCCCCGCCATAAAACAACAACAACAACAATTAGAATTTGTATGGCACCTTAAACTTTGTGAATCACTTTTCAAATATTAACTCAGTTTATTCTCATAAGAACCCTATAAGGTAGGTCTATTATTATCTTCATTTTATACATGAAAAAACTTAGGCAGAAAGAGGTTATGTCCAGCATCATATAGGTAGTGTCTAAGGTAAGATTGGAACTCCGGTCTTCCTGATTCCAAGTCCAGTGTTCTATTCATTACACCAGTTAGCTGCCTACTTACCAGACATCTCATCTTGCCCAGAGGTGAATCTGTCTCAGTCACCCAAGACTTTTTAGCCCCTCTTTATATGTTGTCCTCCTCTAATTAGACTGTAAGCTCCTTGAGGTCAAGTGTTATCTTCCCTGATTATATTTATATTGCCAGCCCTTAGTGTCCAGAACATAATAGATACTTTATAAGTGCTCTCTCTCTCTCTCTCTCTCTCTCTCTCTCTCTCTCTCTCTCTCTCTCTCTCCTTCTTTCCTTCCCTCCTCTCCCCCTCTGTCTCTCTCTCTTTCCAGGTGTCTATTTTACAGTTGACAAAACTGAGGCTCAGAGGGGTTAAGAGACTTTGCTAGAGTCACAAAACTAGTAAGTGTCTGAGATAGAATTTGGACGCGATTCTTCCTGTTTTCAGTTTTATAGCTCTATCAACTGCACTACACTAGAAGAAGGCACTGTTCAATGAATGGCACAAACCAAAGGTAGGTATTATTAGATACAGTGTGAAAAGAGGGGTGGGTATAAGTTGTCCAATATATACTTCCCATTGAAGTTGGAGAGAAAACATTTCCATTCTAATTTTAACAAGTCACCTTGGTTTGCCTTTGTCTACGCATCAGTAGCTTGTGATTTTGTTGGTGTGGAAACATCCTCCATCTATGGAAGATGACAATCTGGCCATAAACATCCTCTATCTATGGCAGATAACAATCTAGCCATAATTTATATACTTAGAGAGATGCGTGAGGTTTAGAGAGGTTAGATGCCTTTCTTGTGGTCTTGTAACTACAGAGGGTCAACTCAGGTTCATTTTGAACCTAGGAATCCCTGACTCCAGTTCCAGCACTCCATCTCTATATCTTTGTAACTGTAATAATGCCTGAAGGTTAGGATAGTGCAGATGATTCATTTTTCAGATGAGTAAATTAAGGTCCAGAGAAGTTATCAGATGTTGGATGCAGAGATGAAAGAAACCTCAGAGGCCCATTTTGTCCAATACCCTCATTTAACAGATGAGGGAAACAAAGCTGAACTCCAGATTTTCTCTACCATGTCTTTGAAACCTCTTCATCCTGAAAGTTCATTTTAGTCCTGTAATTGACACATTGGAAGTCCCTCTACTCCTTTGGACTCTCCCTCTGATTGGATGACTCCTCCCAGATCCTCCATTTTCAAGAGGGCATCCTGGCCAACCATGTCTTCATGCTACCCCAGACTGCACTCTACTTTCTCTACTATACCCCTGGGGCTGGGTCCCTTCATCCCTTCATCCTTTCCTCCCTGCCCTGCACTTCAGCTTTTCAGCTTCATTTTTTTGCATGTCATCTTGCCCCATTAGAATATAAGCTCCTTAAGGGTGGGGACTATCTTCTTGCTTGTCTTTGTATTCTCAGCACTTAGCATAATTTCTGCCACATAGCAAGTACATAATAAATACTTGTTGATTGACTGACTGTCTGACTAACTGATTTGCCCAATATCATACAGCTGGCAAGTGACAGAGCCCAGATTCAAAGTCCCCCATTCTCCCTCCAGTGCTCTTTGCACAAAGCTACACTGCCTTCCTATGTAGCGATATTACCATACTTCATGAAATCTGCGATTTTGTCAGTGTGGGTACTGCCTCTGCGGGATACAGATCACAACTCCTCTACAGCTTAATAGAAGGTCTCCAAGAGTAGGTGAAATGAAAACCCCTTCGCCTGCCACCAGCTAAACTTGTCTAGGCTGGCCCTTAGATAACAAAAAATGATTTGTCACTGCATCCATATCCAAAGTATCAATAACTTTGTAGAACATGTCAGAGCTTGCATTCCACTAGCAGTGTCTTTGAGAACTGAAATTCAGCTCCATGCCATGATGAAGAAGCAGAATAGGACCTTGGTAGAGGGATTTATAAATGTCGTTTGTATGGTGCTGAAAGGATGAACAAAGACTTTTTTCACAGTAGCCCCATAAGATGAATAGGCCATATAAGTATGTTTATCTCTTATTTTGTTGATAAAGAAACTGAGGCTCAAAAATGCTCCAGCTAGTGAGTGGCAAAGCTAGCGTCCATGCCCAAGCCTACTAAGTCCCTTGGTTGTGAGTTCATATTATACAGAACAAAATGGACTCTGAGACCAAGAAGTGACCAGCAGAGTGAGAGAAAGAATACCTGGGAGGACCTAGCTGTCTCAATACAGTGTCAATCTTTATCCAAAAGAGACAATAGGATGAACATTTTTATTTCAAAGAAAAAATGCATCAATTGCTGAACCTGGCAATGAAAAACTGTATTTCAAAGTAAAAATTTTGTGTCAATTGACATGCATGGTCCTTCTAGTGTTAAATCAGCAGGAAAGGGAGGTCTTTGGGGGTTATCTGGTTTGTCTTTGATTTTGTGCCTTGCATTTTATTACACTGAGGGCTTATCAGATTTTTTTGTGATGTGTTTCAGAGTCAGATAGGATTTTAACATGAGAAAAACAATTGAAGTATAATTAATAGTAGGGTCAAATATTTGACCAGAAAATAGGTTTTTAAAAATATAAAATGTGTTGAAATGAACAAAATAACATCTAACAAGAGGGCTGTACTGGGCAGTTCGATCCCCTTCCTCCTTCCCAGGGTGTAGTGCTTAGCCAGTGTCAGGCAAAGGACTTGGGATCTGTGCATTTTGGGATCTTAATTGGTGTAAAGAAGAGACAAAAATGGAAACAAGTTGGACATGAAAAACAGGCAGACCCACAGAATCACAGCAGGGAATTTGAGAAGACACAAGGAGCAGGTTATCAGGCAGCTGGTAGCACAGTGGATTGAGTACTGGGCTTAGAGTCTAGAAGACCTGAGTTTAAATCTGGCCTCAGACACTAACTGTGTGACCCTGGTGAGTCATTTAACCTTTACTTGATACCTCAGTTTCCTCAACTGATAAAATGGGCATAATAACTGCACTTACCTCACCAGGTCATTGTCAGTTTAGATGAGATAATACTTGTAAAAGGTTTAGCAGAGTGCATGACACATTATGGTAGTTACTGCATAAGTATTTTTCCCCTTCCTCTACCCCTTTCTCTTATTAAAAAAGGTCGGGACAATGGAAGCATGCTATTTTTCACTTTCTTTCATTCTTTTTTTATTTGGGTCTTCTTGTACAAAATGACTAACATGGAAATGTTTTACATAATTGCACATGTATAAACTATATCAAATTCCTTACCATCTGGGGGGGGGGGGAGGAAGGGAATTTGGAACTCAAAACTTTTTTTTAAGTTTAAAAATTATTTTAACATGTAATTGGGGGTGGGAATAAAATATTATTTTAAAAAACGTTCAGATAGGTGGTCAATCAGAGTAGGGGAGAGTGAGTAGCTGCAAAACTCTAGTCATAAATCTAATAGATAAGGAGGAAGGCAAGATCTGAAACCAAGGTTAACTAAGATACCAGACAGTCGAACAAAGCAGGCACTCAGAAACAGGGGAACAGGACAGGAACCCGAGGGTTAGAATTGTGATAGAAGACAAGAAATTCTTTAGAGGGAGGTGAGGGTGGGAGAATAAGAAGAAGCTTGACTTAATGCTGAGCTCCAAAACAGCTAGCCTAGGGTTCTAGTTATTCAGCCTGAGGATAGTATTGTTCCCAGAGACTGAGAAAGGTCTGAACCCACTGCTTAAGGTCCATGGCTTCAGTTTGGAGAGTGACTTGTAGACATGCCCTCTTCCTCCCAGCCCCCACTGAAGAACCGAGAAAGTTGAGATTGCAAGGAGATATGTGTGTATGTGTCTGTGTCTGTGTCTATGTCTATGTCTATGCATGTATAGTATATATGTATACACACAGACACACACACACACACACACACACACATATATATATATCTAAATACAAAATATTCATAGCAACACTTTATGGTGGCAAAGAAGTGGAAACAAAGTAGATGGGAAATGTCTAAACAGATCATAGTGCATGAATGTGATAGGATGTTATGGTGCTGTAAAGGGGATCATGAAAGATTACTTGAAGAAGGTAGGATTTTAGCTGAGACTTAAAGGAAGCCAGGGCATTCAGGAGATGAAGATGAGATGAGGATAGAGAGTATTCCAGACAAGAGGGAGAACCAGGTATAGGGTCCACAGTCCAAGTGTCATGTGCAAAGGACAGCAAGGAGGGCAGTGTACCTGGATCTGAGAGTGGGTGAAGGGGCATAAGATTGGAAAGTTAGGAAGAGGCCAGGTTAGGAAGGGTTTTAAAAACCAAATAGAGGATTTTCTATTGATCCTGGAGATAGTGAGGAAACACTGAAATTCATAGAATTGGGAGGTGACTAAAAGTTAGATCTGCCCTTTAGGAAGATCACTTTGAAAGCTGAATGGAGAATATACTAGAAGTAGGGAGAAACAGTCCAAAGGAGAGGTGATGAAGACCTGAACCAGGGAGGTGGCAAGGTCAGAGAGAAAGGGGGATGACTGACTTATCTGTAAAATGAGGCCATTGGAAGAGACAACTCTCTGATCGATTTCCATTTCCTAGGCTCCTAAAACCTCCCTTAGGGGAATGAAGAAATACAAGGATCTCTAACACACTGAAGGCATGTTTATGGCACGCCACATCATTCCTGGGTACCGGCTGGAGAATGACAGGATAGAGGGTGGATTTTCAGTTTTTGCTAGGCTGGTCCACTTTGCTGTTTGTCCAAAAAGCCGAACTAATTCGTGCAACACTCACCCACCCAGGGCTCCTTGAGTCCTTAGAGCTCTTCCTTGAGCAGCAGGAGCCAAAGCTATTGTTTTCTTTGGTTCTATAGAACTCTCTGAGTCACTAGTTACTTACCATCACTGATGCCACCTGGCACTTCCTCCAAGTGACATTGGTAGAAATCCTCCCACCCAAGTGGGAAGGAAATAGGTGTTTTTCTTAGCAATCCCTTGAAGTTTTCTGGCACTAGCACCCTAATAGCAAATAGGCATTTTGCCAGTTCAGACAGGGGGAAGAGGTCAAGACCCATGAAGAAACCTAACATGGAAGGGAAGCTAGACCTCACCTCACTCGAGAGAAGGGAATTTGGAATCTTAAAAAAAATCCACAAATTATTAAAATCCTATTAGGGCTCTCCGAGGGCCTTGGCTATCTCAGAGAAGCAGTGTGGAATAGTGATTAGTTTGATCAGGCCTCAAAGTCAGCAAAAATTAAGTTTGGCCCCTGTCTCAAATACAGGCTGGTTCTGTGACCCTGGGCAAATCATTTAACCTCTTTCTCAGTGGTCCCAGGCAACTCTCCAAGACTTTGAGTTGTAGAGCAAGTACTGACAGACCTGCCTTTCAGTTACTGTTCAGTTATTTCAGTTGTGTTGAATTCTTCATGACTCCTTTTGGGGAGTTTTCATGACAAAGATACAGGAGTGGTTTGCCATTTCCCCCTCCAAATCATTTTATGGATAAAAAACTGAGGCAAACAGAGGTAAGTGACTTGCCCTGGGTCACCTAGCTACCTGAGTATCTGAAGCCAGATCTGAACTCAGGAAGATGAGTTTTCCTGACTCTAGGCCTGCTGCTCTACCCACTTTGCTACCCAGCTGCCCCAGTTCTCTATAACAGTGAAATCATAAGTCTAGTTTAAAAAACATTTTTTTAAATCAAAAGCCACTTGGACCATCAAAGAGAAAACAGTGTTGTAGAAAGAATGCCAGATTTGTAGTCAGGCTGGAGTCCTGGGAATGCTATTTATGTAAGCAGTGGTAAAATAATTTAATCTCTCTGAGCATCAGTTCCCTAGACAGCAAAATGGGGATAATAACACCTCAAAGGCTTGTTGTGTGGGTCTAATTTGTAACGTATGTAAAGCAATTGGTAAATTCTAAAGGGTTATGAAGTCTAACCTATTAATAGAAAGAGCTCTGGATATGGAGCTGGAAAATCTGGGTTACAGTCCTAGCTCAGCTATTTTCCTTTTCAATCATTTTAATTGAATCTTTAGTTTTCGTACCACCTTCATTCCCTGATATATTCCTTTCCTTTCCCTAACCCAGACAGCCATCCCATTTTTTTACAATTATTTTTTTAAGAGAAAAAAAAAGCAGTTCACCAATAGCCACAATCTCTCATCTGTCAGAAGGACATTCTCCTATTTCTTCTTGAGAGCCAACCTTGGCCATCAAGCTTTTTGTGTATTTACATTATAATCATTCTGTATGTTGTCCCCCTGGACTCTGCCTACTTCACTTTCCATTAGTTCATGTCTTCCTCCCATTTTTCTCTGCATTCAACAAATTCATTGTTTCTTACACTGCATTCATGTCCCATTATATTTATGTGATATTACTTGTTTTTTGGCTTGGCTACATTTAACCTTAAAGTTCTTAATTTCTCTGGGCTATAGCTGCATTGTCAGTAACATGTGGAAAATATCTGAGAGAGTATTTCAGTTATGTAAAACAGTTGGTAAATTGCAAAGTGCTATAAAGACCTGAGTTCAAATCCATCTTTTGACACTTTATAGCTATGTGACCATTGACAGACTCATTTGACTTCCCTGAATCTCAATTTCCTACATGTTTACAATGGGGATAATGACTGGGGTACTTGATTTACAGGGTTGTTGCGGTCAAATGAGATAACATATGTATTGTGCCTTGAAAAATTTAAAACAATAAAAAAATTAAAAACTAAAACTTTAAATAGAAACTCTAGTTATTATTTTTTTCTAATCATAACTGTTCCAGATGTGAGAGGAGCAAGATAAGAAAGCTAGTCAGAAGACAGCAAACAGTCATATAAAGGAGGAAGAAGGGAGGAGAAAAGGAAGCAAAAGAAATAGAACATCTAATAATGTTAATACCTAACATGTATGTGGGGTTTCAGGTTGTGAAAAGTGTTTCACATATACCATTTCTCTTGATGATCACAACAATCTTGTGAAGTAGATGCTGCTATTTATTCCCGTCTTACAGATAGGGGAACTGAGACTCAGAGAAATTAAGTAATTTGTCCAGGGTAACTCAACTAATAAGTGCCTGAGGTAGATTTGAACTCAGGCCTCTCTGACTCCAAATCTACTCCCCAAGGTAAACTTTGCTGGCTTTATAACTTTACCTCAAGCTAACTATGCTCATAATATTGTGGCATATAAGGTATTTAAAACTATATCTACAAGATGTGATATTGGGCACAAATGGGAAGGAAGAAAATAAATTTCCTTTATTTCCTCACATTGTATGATGTAATTATTGTAACACTAAATCACAGAAGTGCTACAAGTCAGAACAGGATTTCTTTCCTGCTAGATACTCTGACATCAACATCAAAAGCCTCTGAAAATTGAGGGACAGTCAAAACTCTGTGAATAGTGGTTGAGCAAAGAACTTTTTTTTTTTTTTACCGAGCCTTCAGAATGCCAAATTGTGTACAGCAGACAAATCACAAAGCACAATCTCATGATCGGTTCCATGAGAACAGTCTCAGGTTAAAAGTTTGAAGTATTTTCCTGTTGTCACCTTTCAATTAAACTCTGTAGTTCCCAATTCTAAGTCTAGATCCTTAGTTTTAGGGAATCCATAGGTCCCCCTTCAGTCCAAGGTTGAGCCTATTTATTTGTGCCCCTCTTGGTTTCTTGAGGAACAAGGTTACTTCTAGTTTGGACGCCAAATCTACCCTGCTTGATTTCTGGTCAAAACTCATAAGCTTGGAAGTTCCTGATTCACCAGTCTTTCCCGTAAGCTCTGTCTAAAGGAAAGATCTGACTAATTTTTCTTCTCAATATGCTCTTCTTCCTTAGTATGTATGCCCTTTCTTCTGCTCTTGTCCTTAATTTCTGTGGTTGGACTATTTCCCAAATGATTCTGGATCAGCTCATTTTAGCTGTCCTGTTACTTCTCACTGTCCCCCAGTCTTATGCCAGTGTTCTAAAAAAAAAAAATCCTAGCTGTTCACATCTCCCTCTACCTCCCAGCACCTTATGTCACTTCAAAAAACAGAAGGCAGCTTGGGTCTTGATCTCCTTTTCACAAATGCACAAAACACATTAATATATTAAAAATAATCAACATTTTATTAGCCACTAAAAATTTTAAAATAACACACTCAAGTTTCACAAACAACATTTAAGAAGCTGGGGTCAGGGATAGCAGATGTTCCCAAACAAATGATCACAGAAGAAAATTGTGCTGGGAGAAAGACTATTTAAAGGTACTTTGTTATCTACTTATTTTAAAGATAACTCAAAATGAGAAAGAATTCAAAAGAATGAAAAATGAAAGAAAAATAGAACGATACAGCATGCTAGTATTTCCTCCCTCTCCCCTTCAAAAAAAAAGATGGCTGAGGAGACATTAACAACCACTGAGCCATATGCTTTGTTTTCTTATGTCTATAAAAAAGTTTTATGATAGGTGAAATTAACATAGCCCTTTAGGGCTTACCAAACATTTATATGTACATTATCTCATTGGAGCAGAGTGGTCAATATATGGATAAAGGGTAACCTTGATGAAAATATAGGAGTGGAGAGATGGGCTTAGATAGACCATTTCTATAATAGACTACATCTTCATAGACCCACAAGTGACTATTGTAGAAAACACAAGATGTCATGGTGTTTATTGTTTATTGATTACAAAAACCACATTTGAGTTAGGATTGCAAAAGGCAGCCTTCAAGGTTCTCCTATGAATCCATTAAGATACATTATTCTCTGGTAGATCAAGCCCAGAGATGGCTTTCTTCAGTGATTCTGAGTATTATGTGATGCCTTCAAAAAGGAGATGAATGCAATCCTGGAGTCAAGCCTGGAGAGTCTTCATAAGACTCTCCTCATGGTGGAGAGAATGATAACACAAAGCTATGTGCCTGTGTGAGGGTGGAGTTGGTTCAGTAGCTTGGGAGAGGAGAATTTTTCTTCATCCTGCTTCCAGACAGGGTAGGCATGAGTCCAGACTTCAGGGATAGAGAGAAAAGACTTTGGAGGCAGATATATAAATAAATGTATGTTCACCAAAGGTATCTAGCAGTTTTATAGAGGGGACACACAAAGTCCAATGGAAAAAGGATGGATAGTGATCATCTTCAGATTCTAGTATTTGCAGAAGGTAGTTTGCAGAATCATTGATCTCTGAAACACTTAAAGGCCTCCTCGATGAGGCTTACAGCCACTTAAGATAGATCTTAGGATTCCATGCAGAAAGTAACCAAATGGATGAAAAATGTATATTGCCTGGTTTGTCTCATATAGTTGGATGGAAAGTCCACTATGTTCATCCATTAGTATATACAATTAACATAAGCTTGGCAGGTAAACCATGAGCTCCAATTAGATGGTATGATGAGTAGGGCACCAGAATTTGAACCCAAGTTCATATCTTGCCTCACCCTTATTAGCTGTGTGACTATGGTGAGAACAATATCCTAACAACCATCTCTTCTCTCCCAGGTCCCATGTAGCTTGGACCAGTTTTCCTTAAATGGTGCTGAGCCCATCCTCTGGATGGATCTAAGGGATCAGGTGGTTGGCCCCACTTCCAGGTCACCTGAGTAAAAACAGTTAGGAAGGTTTTAGCCTGCCCCTGAAGTTTTCCTGATTGGCCATAATGGACAACTCAGAGGCAGGGTACTTCATTCAACTGAATCTACTCCTGGAGCCTTGGATGCATTTTTTGTTTGTTTTTTAATAGTAATCTATTTTTTCTAATTACATGTAAAGATAATTTTTAACATTCTTTTTTTTTTTATTTTGAGTTCCAAATTTTTCTCTCTCCCTCCCTTCTCCTCTCCCTAAAATAGTAAGCAATTGGATATCGTTTATATATGTGCAATTATGTAAAACATTTCCATATTAGTCATGTGAAAGAAGAAATGGACCAAAAAGATGACAAAAAGTGAAAACAGTGAAAAGTGAAAAAAAGTGAAAAAGTGACAAAAAGTGAAAAAAAAATCTGCATCCAGACTCCATCAGTTCTTGCTATGGAGGTGGATAGTATTTTCTGACATGAGTCCTTTGGAATTGTCTTGCATCACTGTATTGCTGAGAAAAGCTAAATCATTCATAATTGATTATCCCACAATGCTGCTGTTACTGTGTACGAAGTCCTTCTGGCTCTGCTCGTTTCACTTGGTGATGCATGTTTTTGTTGAATATCCTTCCCTGCTATGGTTAAATAAATCTCCTTTTGTTAACTGTTGAATGAATGGCTTAAGAGCATCTCATTTCATTCTGTTATCTAACCTAAATGACCAGAGGACTGTCCCAAGTCAGGCTGTTATAAAGATTAGTTCTGGTGGTCTTGAGAATACCATGACAGTCTCATTCTGAGGGAGGCTGTGGCTTATGGGACATACTCATGTAAAAATGCTGCCAATAATATTTTTCTAAGGTTAGTATAGCTGTGTGACCAAAATAATATTTTGTTTACCGTCAGCTCATTTTTCTCCCTGATAATGTTGTTCAGCTGTTTTTCAGTCATGTCTGAATCTTTCTGACTCAACTTGGGGTTTTCTTGGCAAAGATACTGGAGTGGTTTGCCATTTCCTTCTCTGACTCATTTTACAGATGAGGAAACTGAGGCAAACAGGGTTAAGTGACTTGCTCAGGGCCTCACAGCTAGTAAGTATTTGAGGGTGGATTTAAACTTGGGTCTTTCTAACTCCAGACCCAGCATTGTATCCATTGTGCCATCTAGCTATCCATTCTCCCTGATTAGCAAACTCCCAAAATAATATTTTTCCTGACCCCAAATAATACAAATTGGTTAGCTCCAGGGGGACACACAAAACTAGAGTATAAGAAGCTCGCTTTCAGCAGGACACCTTAGAGCACACCATTCCCCCCCCCCCCCCCATCTAGAGCACATCTTCCCACTGCAGCATGCCCTTCCTGCTGACTGGGCCCATGTATCTGTGCCCCCCAACACAGCACTGCTCTTATATGAGTCAGCTTCTATGTTAGTGTGTGTACCTGAGTCATAAATTGGGTCCCCTTCCTTCTCTCCTTTTCCCTTCTCCCCCACTGCTTGCGAAAAAGTTTTGCATTAAACTGATTCCCATTATTTTACAAGTTATTCTTAGCATCTGAACTCATTAAGAGGTTGTTTTCCTTGGGTCTCTGACTGGTCTGTGGGCCTCTTCTTGAAATAAACTAGATCTTCTTACAAGTACTTAACCTATTGATAGCTGCATCTACCCTGGGGGATCATGGCCCTGTTATGGAAAGTAAGAATCAACACCTATGTCCTTCTAGGAGGGATTCCTTTATGCCAGAGGATTGTCACAAAACACAGGCCTATCTCAAAACAGTGACCCTGGGCAAGTCCCTAAACCTCTCTCGGCCTCAGTTTCCTCATATGTAAAATGGGGATATCATAGCACCTCTCTTAGGGTTGTTATGGGGATAAAATTACATAAAAACTGTAAGACACTTTATAAACCTTAAAGCACAAGTTGTTGTTGTTGTTGTTGTTGTTGTTGTTATCTGATCCCAGAATTTAGTCGGAGGAATGAAATTGGTTGGATTCCATTTAAGACACTGTGTAACAATTCCAATGATCCTAAACCTCTCTTCTCTGCAACACAAGTCTTCTCCTGGTGATACCGTGTGGCTGTAAATCTTGGAGCACAGTATTTTCGAGAGAATCATGTTTGCCAGTGACTTGAAGCACAAAAGGAAAATAGTGGGATGTAAGGCATTGCTGGCAATGATTCACACATGAGTAGAGTCCTTGGAGAGAAATGTGTTTCCAGGATAGTAGGTTTGTCAGTCACAATAGATAACAGGTGGATGGCCTGAACAGTGCACTGGTGTGCATGCACTATTAAAGAGCCAGAAACAGGTCTCTAGTGTATTAAGCAGCTACTACCAAGCATTTCTGGAGAGACACGGACAAGAGCCATGAATGCAATGAGGAGGTAGGGATGGATGAGTTGTGATATACTTTAGCAGAGCATATCCCTATTAATGAGAGACATCACAAATCTATCCGAACAGAGAGTATCCCACATTTAGATCTCAACACACAAACTTGTCATTGATAATCATCTTTGTCAGTGATGTGTCCAAAACTGAAATAATAGGAGATTGTTTTCTCCATAGCGCCACCTGGTGGATCTCAGCAACAGCTGTTCTCTGTAAGCTATCTCAACAATCTTTCTTTTCAGGCTTCTTCCACACTTGGGAATCCCATGATTTCTCACATACAGCTCTCTGAGTTTCGTTTCTTTTCTCCTTCTTTTCTGGGTATTTATAATATCTAATAGAGTGCAATTGCTTTCCTATAGTCTGCTACTGTTGCTGTCATCCTTTGTTACGTGAAGTTTGTAGTCTTGGGATTTATACAATAAATGAGCTCCTCATTTGACCACTATATATAAATATGAAATTCTGCATATTTAATAAACCTAAAATAAGGGATCACTACATTCTAAGTGATCCCAAGTCACTCATATCCTCAGTCCTGAGAATAAGACTCATGAGGTCATTGGGTTAATTATTTTATGAAGGGAATAAAATAAGCATTGAGCCTGGCATAACAGAAAGAAGGTTGGCCCATTACTTTGGAAGAATGAGGTTAAAGTCCTAACCCTGACACTCTGTGACCATGGGCAAGTCACTTATACACTCAGTTTCAGATAGCTTTGGTTCAATGGTTCTGGAGCCAAAGATCTATATTCAAATTCTTAACTCTGACACTTGTGACCTTTGCAACCCTGGAAAAATAAAATTACCTCTGAGTGTTTCAGATAACTCCATAAAACTATTAGTTGTGCAGATAAATTAATAATTTGTCCTGGTGGAGGGAGTTTCCTTGATGGGAGTTATCCACACAGGTTTGGGCCTGAAAAAAAAAGTAGGGTCTATATCACAGTATCATAGATTTTAAAATGGAAGGGATTTTTATAGATGAGAAAATAGGCCCAAAGTAGTTATGCAACTTTCCCAGAATCATAAAGGTAACAGCTATAATCCAAAATATGGTCCCTTGACTTAAAATCCAGTGCTCTCTATGCCTTACCATGCCATCCATAATCCTCATGCCATCACAGAGAGCTGAGCTTATTTGCCTTTAAAACCAGAGGAGGGGGTAAGAGCAGGGAGGAATTGAGTATATACAATAAGCATAATTCAAGAAAACCCTCAGGGGATCTGTGACTGAGGAAATACTTCTGGAAAATCACTAGTCACTCAGGACTGCCTTGACAGTAGTCTCACCTAAATATGTCATGGTTATCATTGTTCTTTAGCTTTCTCCACTTGGGCTGCAGCTAATATAAGTAGCCTAGAGATGAAAAACCAGCCAGAAAAGAGGGTCATCTTTCACTTTCTACAGAAAACTTTCTGCCATGTTTTGTCTCCCCAGTGGTGAATTAGGGGTTGGAAAGAATGGTGGTGATTATCAGACTTTTCACAGTTTAAAAAAATTTGTTAAAAAAAATTTTTAAAAATTGTTTTGTTTTGTTTGAAGAACAGTGGATAGAGCACTAGTCTGGAAGACTTGAGTTCAAATCCAGCCTCAGACACTTACTAGTTGTATAATCCTGGGTAAGTCATTTGACCTCTGTTTGCCTCAGTTTCCTCATCTGTAAAATGGGGATAATAGCACCTACCTCTGTAATGTTAGTTCTTAGTTTTATTTTGAGTAAAACACTGTTTGAAACTTTACCTGTTCTGATACATTTTAAATATATTTCAAAAAGAAGAATTTTGTCGGGGGGAACAGTGAAACCCCTTTTAAAAGATACTGGACTATGGTAGGAATAATTTTCAAACCCTCACACCCATGCAAGTTGGGCTAATAGTTAATAAGTAATTGTATGGGGCTGATAACTATCATACTAGAAGTAGGAAAAAATGAAGGATCATAGTAGGAATTCCTATGTGCAATTCGTTTTTTGTTTTTTAATTACGATTAGATTGGACAGAAGTGAGGAAGCTTGACCATTTACTCCTGCTTAGCTGTGTACTCCTCTCCCTCCTCCTGCCCTCCCCTATACTTTAAAATCTAGCTCATACAAAACTTGAGTCTAGCCTATAGATAGGACAATGACGATGCAAGGGATTAAAATGAAGAAAACATTGAGTTTTTAACTTTTCAACTGAGTTTTCATCTTTATTTGACTCAAATGAAATATTTTAACAGTCAATGTATATACTCCAATAACTCTGGAGGAGAGAGTGAGGCTGATGACTTTGCCAGCTCTGCCTCACTGAAATACAATTCACTTGCAAGGCAAGACATCCTCCTCCTGATATCATTGGTCTTCTTCAAGAAGGAAGGACCAACAACAATAACAATAGCACTTTAATTCTCTTCAGTACACACTTAATTTTTTTTCTTTTCAAAGAAGGCTCATTTTAGAGGTAGGTGTATGTTTGGGAGTAACCTATTATTTAGACCAATTCAGCATATACATCCATGTTTGAGAGGTAGCTAGGGGCTTCAGTGGTTAGAGTACTGGCCCTAGAGTCAGAAGATCTGAGTTAAAATCTGGCCTCAGACACTCTCCAGCTGAGTGACCCTGGGCAAGTCACTTAACCTCTATTTGCTTTAATTCACTGGAAAAGGAAATGGCAAACCCCTTCAGTATCTTTGCCGAGAAAACGCCATTCAGGTCACAAAGACACCACCAGACAGCCCTGAATAACTAAACCACAACCACCCCTATGTATGGAGAGACTATTTTCAGTCAGCAGAGAGGAAAAACACAGTGGGATATGGAGTCACCAAACCATGTGGAAAAAATAAACACTTTCCTCTTTGTACAAAGAGATATGGGAGAACCTGAAAGTGAGAGCTTTCTAAGAAAAAAAGAGTCTACAGTAGTAATTAATGCCTCTAGAACTATAAACAGATGATGGCTTTGATACCACCTCTGATATAGGTAGAAATGGTAACTAGAAAGTGTTACAAAGTAATTCCTGAGGTTTAGGTTAAATAATTTTCTAAAAGTAACTTGAAAAATCAGAGTTAATTTAAATGGATAATGGATAACAAGGTGGTGTTTTTCTTTTCCTTTTTTAAGCCATAAGGTACCTGTTTTAGAAGCTCTTTAAATCTGGTACCAAGTAATAATTTTATAGGCTGATTATACAGGTACGACTAGTGATTATTAATACTGTCATTTTAACAAAAGAGTACGTGTTAACATGAATGCCCATTCAAATGTGGAAGAACGTGTTTTGGATAAACAGATTACAATCCTGGAGTAAAAGCATGATATAAATGGTGATGGGTACCTTCAACCATTCAGGGATGGGGAAGTACAGCCTCAAGGCCACATATGGCCCTCTAGGTCCTCAAGTGTGGCCCCTTGACTGAATCCAAACTTCACAGAACAAATCCCCTTTATAAAAGGATTTGTTCTGTAAAACTTGGACTCAGTTAAAAGGCTATACCAGGGGACCTAGAAGGCCACATGTGGCCTCCAGGATATAACTTCCCCACCCCTAAATTCTAGATATGTGCTGAAGACCAATCAATCCTTGCTATAGGCAGAACATCTGGTTAAATCTTCATTAACCTTCACAAGAATTTCTTTATTTAAGAAGCAAAGGAAGAGGTAGTGAAATCAGGTGTTTTTTTTAACTGATTCTGGTAAAAAAAATTGGTTGTTGAATAGAAATGAAGAAAACCTTGAAAGCAAAGGACAAAGGACTGCTTTGTTTTGGAGAGGTAAGTATGAAAGGGAGTGTTGGACATGACTAAATATTACAGAATGAAAGAATTTTAGCATTGGAAGGGAACTCAGAGTCATCCAATTCAACCTCTATTTGAAAAGGAATCCTTCCTACAACATACCAGACAAGAGGTAACAGGAAATAAACAAATATTTTATAAATACTACAATATAAGAGGAAATAGTTAATACGAAAAAGATCTCAATGTAAGTAAACAATACCCAATGATAGCCAAACAAGATAATAGAATCATTAGCAGTTTTAAGAGAGCGTGATCAGCACGAAGGAGGGGATAATCCTACTGTACTGGCCATTTTGTAGTGGTGTGTTCAGTCCTGGGTGCCATACTATAGAAAGAAATTAACAGAGTAGAGTGTATCCAAAAAACAGTGACCAGCTCCGTGAAAGAGCTGGAGACCATGCAACAAGACGTGAATGTGCTTAGCTCGAAAAATAACTTATTTATTCATTCACCAAGCATTTATTAATTGCCTACTGTGTTCTAGGTGCTGGGGATACAAAGACAAAAAACAAACAAAAAACCAACAACTGCCTGTACTATCAAAAAATTTATATTCTGTTAGAAAGAAACCCTGCGCAGATAAGAAAATACAAAATATAGAAAGTTAAGGATTCTAAGAGATGGAGGTGAGGAAGGAGATCCTTAGAAGTATGGGAGATAACCAGTACAAAGGCATGGAGATGAGAGTTAGAAATTCATGTACAGGAAACAGCAATAGTTTGGCTGGAGATAAATGAAATTTTATATTTCATGTTAAAGTATGCAAAACACTCTATGAATATTCTCTCATTTGACCTTAAAACAACCCTATAAGGCAATGGAAGTATTACCTAGTTGTTGTTGCTCAGTCATTTCATGTTTCTGACTCTTCATGACCCCATTTTGGGTTTTCTTGACAAAGATTTTAGAGTGGTTTACTATTTCCTTCTCCAGCTCATTTTACAGATAAGGAAACTGAGGCAAACAGGATTAAGTGACTTGCCTAGGATCACACAGCCAGAAAGTGTCTGAAGCCAGATTTGAAATCAGGAAGAGGAGTCTTCCTGACTTCAGACCCAGCACTTTATCCACTGCAATAATTAAGGTAGGTATTATTATCCCTATTAGATAAATAAGAAAGCTAATATTTACACAACTAATAAGTGTTTGAGGTAAAATTTTAACCTAAGTCTTCCTGATTCCAAGGTCAAGCACTCTGTTTGAATTGTGTAATAATTATATTCAAGTATTTCAAAGTCTGTCTTGGAGTAGAGAAATCAGATTTGTTTTTTCTTCTTGTCCCTAGAGGCTAGAACCAGGAACAATAAATGTGTAGGTGTTTCAGAGAGATAAATTTTGTCTTCGTGTAAGGGAAGGCTTTCTGATATTTTGTTGTTCAGTTGTCCATCTGTGGGTTTTCTTGGCAAAGATACTGGAGTGGTTTGCCATTTCCTTCTCCAGCTCATTTTATAGATGCGGAAACCGAGGCAAACAGGGTTAAGTGACTTGCCCAGGGTCATGCAGCTAATAAGTGTCTGAGGCCGAATTTGAACTCAGGTCTTCCTGACAATTTAGGGTCAACACTCTATCCACAGCACCACCTAGGTTCTCCCTAATATTTAGAGATGTCCAAAAGTGTAATGGGATGCCTCTGCAGTAGTGACTTTCCCCCATCACTTTAAGACAGATGTTCAAGTGTAAGGTTCGAGTATGTTAAGGGATGATTCATATTCAGTTATGTTTTTGATATAAAAATAAATGATTTATTTATTTAGTTTGTGAATTATGTTTTTGATTAGGTGAACTCCTACCTAGTCCCTTATGGGTCTAATATTCTGTAATTTTCTGACCAGCCACTTGGTGGCAGTTTGGAGGCACAAAAGTGCTTGATGGTAATAGCCTCTGGGAGTGTCTCACAAAGCTAACCTCTTATATTTAATAAGTATAGTTGTAAATTGGTCCTGTCATCCTGGAATACAATTTAGACCTGTGTCCAAAAAGCTATTAAACTGTGCCTGCTCTTTGACCCAATTGTTACTGCTTACTATCGAGACAGAGAGAGAGAGAGAGAGAGAGAGAGAGAGAGAGAGAGAGAGGAGGGAGGGAGGGAGAAAGGGAGGGAGGATCATATGAACAAAAATATTTATAGCAGCTCTTTTGTATGGTATCAAACAAGTGGAAACTAGGGGAGGGATGCCCATCAGTTAGGAAATAGTTGGGCACATTATGCTATAGGAATATAATGGAATAATAATGTTATATATGAAATGATGAAGGGGATAGTTTCATACAAACCTGGGAAGACTTGCATGAACTGATAAAGCATGAAGTGAGAAGATCCAGAAGAACAATTTATACAATAATAAGAATATTGTAAAGACAAACAACTTTGAAAGACTTGGGAACTCTGATCAAAGCAACTTAAAGGCCTTACGTTGAAACCTACAATTCACCTCTGGATAGAGAGAGTATGGACTCAGAGCATAGGTTAAACCATAGTTTTTGGACATATCCAATGTGGGAGTTTGTTTCACCTAATATACATATTTGTAACAGAGGTTTTGTTTTTCTGACTTTCTCTGTAGGGAAAAGGGGAGGGAGGTGAGAAAGAAAGAGGGCTTTTACTTCTACCTCTTTCAGTGAAAATGAATGTACCCTTGCTCTTTCATTTTCTATACCTTAATCCAGAGAATTTAACGTTTTGAGATCCCCACAAAAAGATGGGCCATTCTTAAATGCTTTTGAGGACCTGACTTTTGTTTGTGAACTTTTCTGGCCCTTTGGTTTTCTTGCTTTCCTAGTGCTTATTAGTACCTTTCCCAGAGGGTGGGGGAAGAGGTGATGATAGATAGAATTAATTTGAGGTTACATATGGGACTATTGATTCAGCTGGGAATTGAACTAAGAATTCCTTGTGGGGGGAAAAAACTCACTCTCTCTGTACCTCAGTTTCCTCATTTGAAAATTAGATTATGCTTTCCTTTCTATCCTCACAGTAGAAGACTAAATTCTATCCCTTTCAATTCAATTTAACTTGTATCTGTGAAGCAATGTACTACATATGAGACATTGTGCTAAGTGCTAGGATTACAAAGACAAAAACAAAATAGTCCCTGTCCTCAAGGAATCTACATACTACTGGGGGAAATCACATGTATTCAGATAAGAAAATACAAAATATATACATGGTGATTTGGAATTGGGTTGAGAGGAGAGCAATAACAACTGGTGAGACCAAGAAAGAACTCAGGTAGGAGGTGGCACAAGTCTTAAAGGGAAGAAAGGATTGTAAGAGATAGAGGTAAGGAAGAAGACTACTCCAGGCTTGGGGCATGACAGTCTTTACAAAGGAATGAAGGTGGGAGATGGTATATTGTGTACCCTTATAGCATGTAGGTCAGTATATTTAACTAGCATGTAAAGTAAATGAAGGAGGAAAGGAGGAAAGGAGAGGAGGAAGAGAGGAAGGAAGGAAGGAAGGAAGGAAGGAAGGAAGGAAGGAAGGAAGGAAAAGAGGAAGGGAGGAAGGAAAGAAGGAAAAGAGGGAGGAAGGAAGGAAGGAAGAAAGGCATTTATTAAATACTTACTTGTGCCAAACACTGTGATAAGCTCTGGGGATGTAAATACAAGCATAAAAAAACAATCCTTGACTTTGAGGAGCTTATATTCCAATGCAAAGACAACACACATAAAAAGGGAGTTGAAAAGCTGGGTGGGGGTAGGGAAGGGGAATAGAGAAATGAAGGTATTCAATGTGGGGACATGATTTAAGTTTAGAAGCCAGGACAGGTCCACAATGAGAATGAAGGCTAACCTCAACCCCTCTAGGAAACAGAGGCCCCAGGAGGAACTCACCAATGGGAGAAGGGGGCAAACCTTAGAGAAGGATATTCCAGGTTGAGAAGGCCACAGAGAAAATGGATATTCCAAAGTGAAGTGACCCTACCTACTAAGGGACATTTCAGGATGATATAGAACATGGTTTTGAAATCTAGAAACAAGGAACAGAGCCAAGAATAGGGGAACGAAGGCCAACCTGGGCATATGAGGAATAAAAAAATATAAAATCATCCTGGAATAATGTGTTGGAGCTGGATTTATATGGGCTTCCAGTGCTAAACAGATTTGTTATGTTATTCTAGCAGTAACAGGAAGCCACTGGACTCTGACTGTATGACTTTTGTTCTGATCCTATTAAAATTTTATGAATTTAATGATCATGATGATTTGGGGGGTCAGAACTGGATACATTTTTGTAGCATTTCAGCTTTTCAGTACCATGATTTAAGTCAGAAACATGGACCAAAAAACTGGAAAAGCAAGAATAATTCAAATCTGGAGGGTCAGCTCCAGATGAGTGAAGCAACTTATTATTGTGACCTTAGGCAGGTCACAATCTCTTTGAGCCTTGGTTTCTTCATCTATGACATGGTGATGGCCATACTTGTACTACCTACATAGGCTTGTCAGGATGCTCTGATGTGGTAATATGTGGATCATCACTGTCTCTCTGAAGTGCTATATAAATCATAGGGTTAGCACATTCAAGCTGAAAGGGCTCTTAGAGGCCTTCTAGTTCAGCCTCTTCATTTTACAAAGGGGAACAAAGGTTAAATGGCCTGCCAAAACCCTGCAAATAGGAAGAGGAGTACTGTAGATCGGAAGGTTAGGCCTCTGCCTGCAAATACATCAGTGTTATGGGTAAACTGTTAGAATGCATCATGGATTATGGAGAGCTGTAAAATCCCTCTAGATTGGAGCTTGTTTTGAGATTCTCTTCTAAAGGGATTTGTGTATAAACAACATGCTTTTGAGTACTAGTATCAACACCTCTTTGAGACTCTAATTAAATTTTGAGATAAGTGTCTTATCTCAAAAGAACTCTTCCCATCCTGGAACCTATTGTTCTTGTTTATCCTTCTAACAAGAGGGAAGGTGATGCCATGACTTGTGAGTGAATTGGATTTAAGTGAGACAGACTCTTGCAAGGTCACCAGCCTCACTTTCTTCTCTGGAGCCATCTGGGTCCAATGGGAAAATACAGATCAGACTGACTAGAGATGGCCCTGGATGCAGTGGGATACCATGGCCTTTTTAAGCTAAAAGGCTTAAAGACCTTTCCCAGGTCTCAGTTTGACTGAGGCAAGGCCCATTAAGTGATTAAGGCCAGGTAAGAAATGAGGCAAAGAATGGTCTCTTCTTCCCCCAGATCCTAGAGCAAAGGGAAGAACCTTATTAAAGGAAGGTGGTTGTTTTTAAGAAGCAGATGCTTCATTTCGAGTTTTGGAAACCTTTGTCTCAAGGCCTTAATTTTTTCATTTCTTTGATCCCTAATTGACCTGAAAGATCAACTTGGTCCCTCTAGTAATATGTATTGATCAAATGGTGAACCAGAATACTAACAGGAAACAGAAATAAAGTCAGAATATTCTCAAAATACTCAGTTCAGATACTTGGATACCTTTATGGAAGAAGCTAGTGGTGCAATGTATAGATGTTGGGCCTGCAGGCATGGAGACCCAAATTCAAAGTGAGCCTCGGATGCATACTAGCCATGTGACTTTGGGCAAGTCACTTAACTTCTGTTTGCTTCAGTTTTCTCAACTGTAAAATGGGGATAATAATAGCACGTATTTTCCAGGGTCATTGTGAGCATCAAAGAAGATAATATTTGTTTTTTGTTTTTTTTTTAAAGCTCTTAAGACAATGCCTGGCACATGGTTGGGTACTAAATACTTATATAATAAGTATATAATAATAATAATAATAAATAAACAAATACTAAATACTTAAATACTAAATACTTGTCTCCTCCCCTCCCTTCCTCCTATCCATGATTTCCTCCACAGTATGTTCCCTCTACTGGTGTGGCTCCTAAAGTCTCCATGCTTTCTTGTCTTACAATATTCTTGCCCATGTCATTACATACATTCTCCGCAACGTATCTACCTACTGGCCCCAGGTGACTGTCTCTGGTTCCCTTCAATACCCTGGGATAAGAATGCAGCCCCTAAACTTTCTATTTGTTGGTTCTCATTCCCCATCTATGACCCACTCACTTCCTTTTCCAGTTACATGCATTCTCCTTTTGTCAATGCTGTTTTAAATTTAGTTCTTACTTTAACAAAACATCAAATGTTATGGGCATTTCCATGTATACTGTAAAATAATCCAAAATAGATTGTACAAGTAACTGTAAATCTCTATTATATACAGTTTGCTTTTCTTTTAAAACATGTGGCACCCTGCAGGAAAGCAGGGATGAAGGAGATAAGAGAAGGGGGATAATAGAAGGGACGGCAGATTGGGGGGAGGGGTAATCAGAAGCAAACACTTGTAGGGAGACGGGTTAAGGGACAGAATAGAATAAATGGAGGGCAGGATAGGATAGAGGGAAATGTGGTTAGTCTTTCACAACATGACTGTTAAGGAAATGTTTTGCATGGCTACACATGTATGACCTATATTGAATTGCTTGCTTTCTCAATGAGGGTGGGTGGGGAGGGAGGAAGGGAGAGAACATGGAACCCACAGCTTTAAAAATGAATGTTAAAAATTGTTTTTGCATGCAACTGGGAAATAAGATGTACGGGAAATGGGGTATAGAAATCTATCTTGCCCTACAGGAAAATGGATGGGAGGGAGATGGGAGAAGAGGGGGCTAATAGAAGGAAGGGCAGATTTGGGGGAGAGGTGGTCAGAGTGCATGCTGTTCTGGGGTGGGGGAAGGGAAGAGATGGGGAGAAAATTTGGAATTCAAAATCTTGTGGAAGTGGATGTTGAAAACTTAAAATAAATCATATAATAAAAAAATAAAATAAAAACATGTGGCAAATTCAACATGTAATTTTCAAAGCTTCCCTGCTTGTCTATGATTCTTTCTGACCTCCCTTCTATTCTGTGTTTTAAAAAATGTTTCAATGACCCTATTTTCATCCATTTCTTTTTCTTAAATTTTGTCTACCCTATCTCTGACCCACCTCCTTCCCTTCCATAGTCTTGAAATTAAGAGAAAGAGAGGAAAAGAAAAGAGAAGAGAGGAGAGGAATTGAGGAAGGGAGGGGAAGGGAGAATAAACAAATGTGACAAATATACATAATCAACAAAACACCCCAATTGAGTTGTATCCAAAACCATATGCCTTATTCTTCATTTTTGTCCCTCACCTATCTTTTAGGGGATGAGTAGCGTGTTTCATTATTGGTCCTCTGGAATCATGATTAGTCATTGCATTTGTTAGAGTTCTAAAGTTTTTCCAAATTGTTTTTCTTTAGAATATTGTTGCTATTGAAAAAAATATTTTAAAAATTGTTCTCCTTGTTCTTAATCATTTTATTCTGCATCAGTTCATAGGAGTCTTCCCAAGGTTTCTATGAAACTGTCCCTTTCATAATTTCTTATGACCCAATAATCTGCTATGCATATTCTCAATTATTTCTTTTTTTGCCTCAGAACCATAGGACAGTCAATTTAGAGACAGAAGGTACCCTTAAAAGTCATCTAACTCTGCACTTCTTTAACTGTGGGTCATGACCCCATCATGAAAAATTTGGCAACAGTAAGAGGTTTCTGAACTCACGACCAAAAGTAATTAAAAATCAAATGTGTAATGAATCCAAGGTGCTTCTGGCAGCGCTTGCCCTCATTGCATCACACAACTTCAATTCAGTCTTGGTTGTGAATACAAGGCTGTGCACTTTGCACTGTGCATGCCCTCAGGCAGTGAAAGGCCAACTGCCCAAAATAACAAGTTGAGTGGAAAAAGTTTAAGAAGCCCAGCTCAATGATTATTAAAATGTGGTCCACAGATCCTTGGGAGTCACCAATACCCTTTCAAGTATGTATGCAAGGTCATAACTATTTTCATAATACTAGGAAATCATTGCCTTTTAAAAATACTCTCATTCTCTCACAGTGTACAGAAGAGTTTTCCTGGGGCTACATGGCCTAAGAATTAAAGATTTAACTATAAACAGGAAGACCAAGCTACTAGTTCCTCTGCAGAATTGTCCATTTGCCTTACAAATGGATGAAATCTATAAGCCTTGTTGTTTTGCTTGTATTCATCCAATATCAGCACCAACTAATCATTGAAGAAGAGCTCCTTTCATGTGAATGCTTGGCAACAAACACAAGTGGTGCTGAAATATTCAAAATGTTGAATAAAATTTTTTGAGTCTTGTGGTTTATCCTGGAACTGCTCTGTTGACATTTGTCTTAATGGTAGGGAAAAAAATGGTGGATGAAACTGCTGGTGCCTTAGCATAAATCCAGGCAGTGGCACCAAATAGTATTAATAGTCATTATATTCTTCACTGCCATGCACTCACAATTTAAAAGCAAAAAAGCTGGTTTCACTTAAGGTCCTTGATGAAACAACAAAAAATTATTAATTTGATTATAGCTTGACTCTTGAGTACATATCTTTTTAATATTCAGTCTGATGAAATAGGAAGAACAAATAAAGCACTTCTGCTGTATACCAAAGTACAATGGTTTTCTCATTTATATGATTGAGTTACAAGTTAAACTAGCCTTTGTTGTCTTTTTATGGAATACCATTTTTTAACTTAAAATAATTGTTGATAAACAAACTAATGCAGTCATGGACTATATTAAGAGAGGCACAACTTCCAAGAACAGGGAGTTTATAATTCAATTGCACCCTACCCTGATCAGTTAGTCAATTATTCAATAAGCATTTAAGTGCCTACAAGGAAAGGTAAAAAGATAGTCACTGCCCTTGAGAGTTCACAATCTCATGGAGGAGACAAGATGCAAACAACTATGTACTAATATATTATTTATAGGATAAGTTGGAAATAAATAAAAGAAGGAAGAAATTAGAATTAAGACGATTAGGGAAACCTTCCTGTAAAATGTGGGATTTTAGTTGGGATTTAAAGGAAGCCAGGGAAGATAGTAGGTAGAGACAAGGAGGTAGAACCACTGAAATCTTCTGAGTAAAAGAATAACATAATTATAATGGTATATTAGGAAGATTACAGTGATGTGGAAAGTGGTGTGGAATGGTGACAGTTTGAAGGCAAGAAGACCAGTAAGCAGATTTTTATGACAATGTAGGTGAGAAGAGATGAAGACATTGAAGATGGAGAGACAGGGCTAGATTCAAGAGAAAATGTGAAAGGAGAAATGATTGTACTTGAAGACCAACCAATATAAGGTATAAGATGGAAAGACTCAAAGTATCCAGCTGGGTGTCTTTGAGGACAGTGGTGCCATTGAGAGAACTAGAGAAATTAGGGGGAGGAATGATTTAAGCAAGAAGATGGTGAATGTGTTTGCAGATGTTTGAAGGTTTGTGGTGCTAGCTGCTAATTCTTTCACCTTTCAGAGTACCTTTCACCTGTAGAGAGAGACATAGATAGGTAGACATAGGCATATAGATGATATAGATATTTCTTGTATGTACTTCCTTATTTACATGTCTCATTCATTGGAATATATATTCACTGAAGGCAGGAACTGGTTTTTTTTCTTGGTTTTGTCTTTGCCTCTGCAAAAATTTTTATCTTAGCACTTAACACAGAGCCTGGCACACATTTAGTGCTCAGTAGGTGGTTGCTGACTGACTGACTGCTAACAGGCCAGCCAGATGGCGCTATCCAGTAGATAATTGGAAATATATGACTAGAGCTTTTGGGTTGGAGATTTGAGATCACCAACGGAAGAGTATAAAGCAGGGATGGGGAACCTATGGCCTCAAGACCTCAGGTGGCCCTCTAGGTCCTCATGTGTGGTCCTTTGACTAAGTTCAAGTCTTACAAAACAAATCTTTTTATTAAGGGGATTTGTTCTGTGAAGTTTGGATTCAGTCAAAGGGCCACGCTTGAGAACCTAGAGGGCCATATGTGGCCTCGAGGCCACAGGTTCTGTACCCCTGGTATAGAGAAAGGAGAGAAGCAGGCCTAAGAGAAAAGCAGATAAGTTGAGCAACATCAGGAGAATATTAATTTAATTTAATATGTTAATGAATACATTAATAAAATATGATGACAAATATTAATAAAGATAGAGGCCTTTGGAGCAACAAGCAAGCAATATGAAACATATTGGAAGGAACATAATGGAAGGAACATAAATGCAATCTATCTTAGGCTCATCTTTCTACTCTGTTCTGGGTCCTAGTCACTGTCCATCTGCAATGGGCTACCCAAATCCAGACAGTAATGCATTTTTTATCTGCTTTGTTTTTCCAACTCAAATGCTTTTTAAAAATCAATAAAAAACAAAGACAGCAGAATCTTCACATTTCTCAATTGTGTGACTATAAGATGTGATACACTGTAGTCCATTGGAATTGATTAAAAATGAATTTATTATTAACCTTCTATGTTCCAGGCACTGTGCTAAAAGCTGGGAAGACATAGGCAAGAACAAAACAGTGTTGAAAATTACGGGTAGTATTCTATTTCTTTCTCATGTTTTCACCACATATACTTTTTAATGGATGCAAAAAGATTTCCTACATATGAGAAAGCAGATAGGCATGTGGGTTAGTAATGGTTGGTGCTGTCTTTTTTTTTTTTTTAAGTAATAGTTTCATCTGTGATCTTTTCCATTCTTTTGGAATCTTCCCTCTTTGAAAGATCTTAGAAATTGTTTTCTGAGTGCATCAGTCATCATTTTTGCCTTTCAAACCATGTCATCTTCAGCATAGATTTCTTATGTATGGATTTGGTCAGGTTCAGCTGTTCTTCCTGACCTAATAGAACCAATTGAAGCCTTGAAGGATCTTGTCAGAGGAGGAGTGTCTTTTTGCCTTTCTTCATATCCCAGGGCTTACACATAGTAAGGTGATAATAAATGCTTACTGAATGATTGAATTGCCCATGTATAATAATGCTGATGATAATAGCTGGCATTAATGTAACCTCTGTGTTCCAGGCACTGCATTAAGCACTTCATATTTTTTTCTTTTGATCCTTACAACAACCCAGATGGGCAAATGTTGTTAGTATCCCCATTTTATGGTTGAGGAAACTGAGGAAGACAGTGGTGAAATGATTTGCCTAGGGTCACATAGCTAGTAAGTGTTTGAGGCTGGATTTGAACTCATCTCCCTAGCTCAATGCTCTATCCACTTTGTCACCTTGATGCCACTACACCTACTCTTTGCCAGTCTCTGTGCTAGGCACTGGACCTATAAAGGCAATAATAAATAATCCTTGCCCTCAAGATACTTACATTGTATACTGAGGAGACAAAACCCACGTATCTAAGTATAAACACCACAAATTACAAGGTATTTTATTTTTCTCATAAGGTTGCTCTCATAACAGAAAGCCAAAGTTCCAGGTATTTTCCTTGTCTCTTGACAGCAGCAGCACAATGGAGAATGACTGTGTAAGAGAATGAAATTAGGCTTTGGTGACATTAGAGAAAATAAAATTATTTCTACTCAATAGTCTAAACTCTTAGCAACAGTAGGTAGCTGAAATTGATCTGGCCTTGGAGTGAGGGGACATAAGTTTCAATCCAGGCTGTAACACACAGTAACCACCTGACCCTGGGCACTCCTTTAACCTCTTAGTTCCCCCAGGACAACTCTCCAAGACTTTAAGTCCCAGACCTGCACAGGTTGAAGACTGTTTCCTCACCTGGAGTTCTCTACAGAAATGAAATCACAGGCCCGGACCCTTCCCCGACCCTTCCCTCCACCAAATAACTTGAGGGCGTGTAGAGAACATCTAGAAGCTAAATTAATTAAACATATTTTGCAAATAATATGAACCATTGGCATCTTTGACCTTCCTGACTAGGTTCTTAAGATACACTGGTGTTAAGGAGAGCTGACAGTCAAGGAAGAGCCACCTCCTTTCACCCTGGGCCAGAAATTGACTAGTCCAGCTGTAGCTCTAACCTTGGTAAATACCATAAACTGGAATTTGGGGGTGGGAGGGGGAAGGATGTTCCAAAGTTCATAAGAGACTATTTTCGGAACAGTTTAAATTCAGCCCTCCGTGATGTGGCCGCTGCAAGGGAGGAGAGCTGGTCAGTTCCGGTCATCCTCAGCGCCGTCCCCGTCCCGCCCTGTCCCCAGGAGGGCGCTGTGCCCCCGCAGCCCCACCTGGGCTGCAGAGGCAGCAGCTGCTGCTGCATCGCCAGGCCAGTGCAGCCCTTACTGCTGATGCTGCTGCTGGTCCTGTATGAAACGTCAGGAGCGCTTCCCACCCCCCTTCCCTGGCCCTGCCCACAAGCATGGCGGCTCCCTGCGCTGCTTCACCTCGTCCAGGACCGCGCGAGTCGCTTGCCAGTAGTCGGCACTTCCTATGCTCCGCGGTTTCCTGCAGGGCTGGCATTTAAACCCAGCCGCACAGGCTGGGGCATGCTGCCGCGCTTGCTGCTGCTGTTGCCGCCGAGCTGTCCGCAGGCGCTGAGCTGAGCAGAGCTGGAGCAGGCTGCACCCGGGACTCCTCCTGTTGCGACCTGGACTGAGCAGTCTCCGGTGCACTGCGGGGCACGCGCCACTCCCCGGGCATCTGGAGGCGCTCTGAGAACCGGGGCGGGGGTGAATTCTAACTCAGCGCTTCATTGCAGCTTCAGCCTGAGCCCGCTGTACAGGCGGCGGCGGGGGGAGGTGGAAGGGGAAGGAGCTTATTTGACATTTTAATTGCAGATATGACTTTTAACGCTAAGACTAAATAGCACTTCAGTCCTTCAGGTTGCAGATTCTCCACCTTCCTCCTCACGCAGTTTTTCTAGCTGGATGAAGAAGGCACAGGGATTGCACTCCGGAGAAGGGGCGAGCATATTCCAGACTGCATAGTAAAGGAGCAGATAGGTCTGTCTGTAGCCAGTGCCGCCTTCTGCCTGTGCATTAGACAGGATAATGGTGAGCCACAACGCCCAGTGAGATAAAGGGTGTCAGTGTGCTGTGTAGGAACCCAGGGGTGTTCCTGCCTGTGGGGTGGAAGTGTGGTTTGTTTTTTCTTCTCACCATCATAATTTTAAAATAAATTAGACCAACTTTTGCTAGCAACCTCCCCATATAGAAAAAACTGATCTGAGAAAGTTGGGGGCTGGGCAGGTGCTCTCTTCCTGTCTATCTAAGACTAGGAGAGAGAGAGAAAAGGCACCTGGGAGAGGCCGTAGAATTGCTTTAGACTGCTGGGACACTCTCAGCCGAGATGTTCAGTTGGCTTGGTCATGACGACCGAAGAAGGAAGGACCCGGAGGTGTTCCAGACTGTGAGTGAGGGGCTCAAGAAACTCTACAAGACCAAGCTGCTGCCTTTGGAAGAGCATTACAGGTTTCACGAGTTTCACTCTCCTGCCCTGGAAGATGCAGACTTTGACAATAAACCCATGGTCCTCCTTGTGGGGCAGTATTCCACCGGGAAGACAACCTTCATCAGGTGAGAGAACTTATGGTCTATTTCCATCACCCTGTACTTAGGTCTGAGTGTGTCAAAACCTTGGGCCAGTCTATGTCCCGGAGCCCCACCTCCATCTCCCTAGAATGGCCACACACACTCAAAGCCTGGAAATATTTTTAGACAGTTTGGGGCTCAGAAGAAATTAGGATCATAGATTAAGAACGGTTATCTAGGCCAGACCCAATCATTTTATGTTCATATAGTTGGGTGATTAATAAATGTTTTTTTAGGATGAGGAAACTGAGTCCCAGAGAGGTTGTGACACAAGTAGTGTCAGAGTTGGTATTTGAAAAGTTCCTCAGTCCCCAGGCCACTACCTCATTCCACTCATTGGGTGTCCATTGAATTAACTACTCTTTTGCATAACCCTTTGTAAGGGCATTGGGAGTGGGGTGGGGAATTAATTGGCCATATTATTCCCTTACAAATGATGGGACCAATACCCAGAGAGCATGAGAAATATGAAGGAGGTGACAAAGGAAAGCTGTGGTTAGGTTTCCATAGCTCCAAAGTTTCCCCGGATATTTCTGAGTCCACTGAGGCACACATGGCTTTGCATTTCTACCTCCTTGTTCTGAGTAAACTGGGTAGGACCCTAGTGTAACTACCATTCCAGGCCAGCCATCAAAAAACGTGTTATCCTTTCATTGCTATTTCTGAACTCAGCCAGGGCCTCCAGACAGGCCGTTGGCCAATATCCTTTACATATTCAAATAATCACTACAAGTTAAGTTAAACTTGCTGGGGCCAGGGTGGGTTAGGGACAGCAGCTGCAACTGTGGCTTGTGGAAGGGTTAGATAGTTGCATTTGGGTTGGGAAAAGAGCCTCTTTTGGCGTCTCTGGGGAAAGCATCCTTATGCATCATTTTGACCCAGAAAGCTTAGATAGAAATTCCTTCCAGGATCATATCCCATGTAGCTGTGTGGTTATGTGAGTTGTAGGGTATCCCACGTAGCTGTGTGGTTATGTGAGCTGTAGGGAGGCTTTGCTCCTTGTTGCCTCTGGGTAGTGGAGATGGTGGGGACTTCCATGTAGGTCCTCTTTTTGGAAGCACTGGCAACCTCAAAAATATTCTAGGCACTTTCCCAAGGCAAAAATTCTGCTCTCTCCGAAAACAAAATCCTGGGGAAAATTGTGTGTATTTTCATTTCTTTGGTTTGTAGAGGCCCTAGTATCAAAAGTGATCAGGAAGAAGTAGGCAAACATGGATAAATCATCACATGACTTGCTACATGGTAGAGGGCCTAATGATTGGGCCTTTAAAACCTTGTAACTAGTGCGCTAAGAGGATGATGATAAAGTATAGTCATAGAGAAAGAACATGGAGGATAAGGCATTTAATTTTGGTGGTCCAGTGGATAGAGCTTTGGTCCTGGAGTTAGGAAGACCTAAATTCAAATCCAGCCTCAGACACTTACTGGCTGTGTGATCCTGAGAAAGTCACTTAACCTCTATTTGCCTCAGTTACCTCATCTGTAAAATAGTTGTAATAATAGCACCTATCCCTAGGGTGGTTGTAAGGATCAAATGAGATAATAATTGTAAAATGCTGAGCACGGTACGTAATAAGTCCTGTATAAATATTGGCTATTATTTGCAAAGCATGTCACCTATATGATCTCATTTGATTCTCACAATAGTACTGAGCCTCCTAACTGCAGATTACTGCAACTGATATTAGTCCCGTTTTAGAAGCAAAGGCTTAGATGCTCAACTGACTTGCCTGGGTTCCCTGCTAGGAAGTATCAGAGATTGGCTATAAACCCAGGTCTTGCTGACTCCTGCCCAGTCATGTACCCGACCATTTGCCCCTCTGTGATGATGTAAACAAATTTTTAAGTATTGGTTATCAGCTCTGGTTTCTGTGGTCTCCTCTGCATCCCAAATTGTTAGTCTTTGGTCTAACATGGGGGAAATGGCAGATTGTCCTCTCCCTTTCCTTGAACTTGGTCTTTATTGATTTAGGAGTACTGAAAGATTCTTTAGTCATCATCCCAATCCCTTTGTTTTATAGATGGGGAGACAAAACCCAGAGGGAGAAATGACTATCTTAAGGTGACAGTTCTTGGCCAACCCAGGATTGGAACTCAGAGCTCCTGATTCTTGGGCCAGTGTGAGTAAGAATATTAGGAGATGCTGATCACCTTTAGAGAAGACCGTCTATTCCTTGGAATTATGGAACACTTGGTCTGTAGGGGGCTTCGCAGGGTCAGCATGTCTCTCAGCTTGCCTTGACAGTTGATCCCAGAAAAGTATATGCTTTGTGTTGTTAGGAGATTTTGTGAATTAGGATGACCTCCATACTCCATTCCAGTCATAAAATGTGGGATAGCAGAAATAGCGCTGATCTTGAACGGCAGTAACTTACTTAGAGTCTCTGTGTTACAGTTTGCTCCTCCATAAAATGGTTATTATAGTGTTTCTGTCACCTCCCTCACAGGGTCATTGTCAAGAAAACACTCGCCTGGCCCCTTTCCCCTCCCAAGAATGTAAGCTTCTTGAGGGTAGGAACTATGTTACATTTTAAAATCTCTGTATTGTATTCGGGGTGGCTAGGTGGTATAGTGAATAGAACACCAGCCCTGGAGTCAGGAGGACCTGAGTTCAAATCCAGCCTCATTTGCTTGACACAAAACTAGCCCTGTGACCTTGGGCAAGTCACTTAATCCCAATTGCCCTACCTTCTCCCCTCCAAAAAGCAAAAAAAAAAAAAAAAACCCCAAAAAACAAAACAAAACTTTGTATTCCCAGTAGTAGGCATTCTGTAAATTTTTCTATTGAATTATTTAGTAACCCTTGCAATTCAGATTTTTTTAAATTTATTGTATCATAGCATAAATGATGATAGTAAAAGATTTGAGTTTCCTTGATAGCTTGGTACCTTGCCATAGTTCAAGGGATACTACCTGACTCTGGAAATTTCACATTACTCTGCAGTGGACTGACTAGATCTTATATAGTGTTTTCAAGTGTGGGAGCCACTCTTTAAGGAGGCTGTCAGGCAATTCAGTTTTGTCAAGGAGGTAGGGAATATGGGCAGCTACCAGGATAGTTATAGGATTGGAGAGATTTAGTCTGAAAAAGGAAAGACCAAGAAATAACGATAGCTACCTCCAAATATTTTAAGAGCCGTCTTATTGGCTCAAAAAAGCTGTTAATATTTATTCTGTATCTATAGGAAGTCTGCCATGCCACTGTGTACAGTTCCCCCCTTTAAAGTTTTTCTTCTCTAGTATAGCTCTATCATTTTTTGGTTGTGAAATAGTTATCTGTTTATTTATTGCAATACTGAATTACATATAAATTTTCAATAAACGAATCTTTTTATTTAAAAGATTTAAGAAGTTGTCTTTTTTATATAACTCCATGGGCCTAGAAGCAGGACCAATGGGTAAAACTGACAAGGAGGGAAATTTTGGTTTCATTCATGAAGAAATTTCCTTTCCTTTCCTTTTCTTTTCTTTTGCTTTTTTTTTTTTTTTGGAGGTGGGAAGGTAGAGCAATTGGGGTTAAGTGACTCGCCCAAGGTCACAATCTAGTTTTGTGCTAAGTGTCTGAGGCTACATTTGAACTCAGGTCTTTCTGACTCTGGGGCTGGTGCTCTATTCACTGAGCCGCCTAGCCTCCCCATAAAGAAATTTTCTAACCAGAGCTGGTAAATATGAGATTTTAAGCTTTCCATTTGGTGGGGATATCCAGAGAGGGACTGGATAAACCATCTTTTTAGGATGACCGTGGAAAAGATCTCAGCTTTGGATTAGAATCTTATAGACAGGTGTGTCTGTCTGACTGTCTCTGTCTGTGTGTGTGTTTCGGTCCCTGAGAAAGGCACTTAACTTCTGCCTCGTTTTCCTCAACTGTGAAATGGGCATGATAATAGCACTTATCTCGAAGAATTGGTGTGAAGATCAGTTGAGTTAGTGTTTGTAACTGGTTTAACACCAACCTCCCTTGAAGGATTGTTGTGAGGATCAAATGAGATAATATTTGTAGAGGGTTTAACAGTGTTTGGCACATAGTAGGTACCATATAAATGCTTATTCCCTTTCCTCCCTCAAATGAGATAATATTTGGAAAGTGCTGAGAACAATGTCTGGCACATAGTAGTTGCTTAATAAATAATTGTTCTTGATTCTTCCCCTATGCTAGTCCAGTAATCCCTATGGCTGGGTTTCCTAGTTTTAGTCCAAGGAGCTACTGAGTAGATACATTTATGAATTAAGGATAGGAACATCCGTCTGGATGTGGTACCGGTTGTCTCTGAAGGTAACTCCTAACTTTTGGGACAGGTCTGGCTCAGAATAAGAGATACCAGATCATGTGGGAGTAAAAAAATGCTTATGATTCTTTGTGGTTGCAGCCCATTGGAATCGTGCTGAACATCAACTTGGTGCAGTGTCTAAAGCGCTTAAGCCCTCTGTGACATGGGAAAGTCACTTTAATAATAACTATAGCTCACATGTTAAGGCTTACATAACACTGTAGATGTTGTGTCATTTGAACCTTTCAAAAACTATGTAAAGTTGGTGCTATTGTTATTATTTACATTTTGTAGGTGAAGAAACTGAGGCCTCACAACTAGTATATGTCTGAAGCAGGATTTGTTTCCAAGTCCAGCACTCTATCCACTATACCATACTGTCTTTCTCATCCATTTAATTTCTTACTGTAAAGTGGAGATATAATAATATCTGCAGGACCTAGATCATAGGGTTACTAGCTCCAATGAGATAATGCATATGAAGTGTTCTGTGAATCTTAAAGTATTATATAAATGAATTATTATTATTATTATTAATTACTATTGCCAACATTAGGCTCACAGGAGTATGACTGTTCTAGAAGAAATATGACAAGAAAGGGTGCTTGGATAATAGGAGCAGACCAGTTCTTGCCCTTTGAGGTTTGTGGAATGCAGTGTTTGTTTTCCCCCAACTGTCTTTCAGAGCAGTCTGAGTCCAAGCCCAAGGGGAAGGGGCAGGAAGACAACTGGGTTTTTGGTCCAGCAGCTTCTCTATGACCTTTCCCCTTAAGGTCAGGCTTACACCCTCATTTAAAGAGCCAGTTTCTGAGAGATGTCTGGAGGGGTGAGAAGCCAATGAAACTCAAGGGCAGTATCTGAAAGAGACTAAGGGAACCAGAAAGAAGTGGTCTGAGTGCTTTTGTACTATGAAAAATTTCCACATTAAATATCCCCCCTCCCACAACTAGCTGCCTGAGTCATCTCTGGTTATGGCACTGGATCTAGAGGAGATGGCCATTGTAAATTCTTCTTGGTCCAAGGCAAGGGAAGGGCAGAACAGAGACCCTTCTCCTCCCCACTTTCAAAGTTAGGCTAAATTCTCATTTTTAACAGTAGTGGGATTACAAACACTCTAATACAGCAGTTATTAGCCTCGTGTCTGTGAAGCTGTTTTTAAAAAAATTTTATAACTATTGCAATATAATTTGTTTCCTTTATAATCTTATGTATTTTATGTTATGCATTTAAAAACATTATTCTTTGAAGAAAGTTCCATAAGTTTCACCATGCTGCCAATGGAAATCGAAAGTGGTCCGAGACCCCTGCTCTAATGTAGGTACTGGCCTTCTGTGGCAGAGAGCTTTAGTGTACATCAGAGATGCTGCCAGCCTAGTGGAGTCTGTGGCCTGGGGAGGCAATACAAGACTTCACTGTGTCATTGTTCAGAGCCTCTCACTCCTGCCAAAACTTCCTTCTCCTGGGGAAGCTAGTAGCCCAGGAACCCAGCTGTCTTCCTGCTCTTTCCCCTATCAGCATCTCCTGTTACACAGGATTTCTCTCCAGCAGGTCCTTAGCGTGGTACCAGAATGCCCAGCCTACCTGGGAGGAAGCCTGTATCTAGGCACAGAGGACTTGCCTCTTCTTCCCTTATTCCCTTGGCCAGGGGCTTGCTCTCTAAGTCTCTGCCTGTAATCATATGCTCTTGCCACTAGGTCTATTGCTTGCCTAAGGAAGTACATGCAGATAAGAACATTCTTCTAATAATTAATTAACAAGCTGTGGTCTCTGCCTGAAATAACTTTCCTGGCCCTAGGCCCAGCCACCCAAGTAATAAAATAAACAACAAATTGGCCCAGCCTCTGTTCTCTGCTAGTGCAGCCTGCCGCTAGTATACTAGTTCAGAATCACTCATAGACCAGCAGTCTCTTAGCTTTTCTTCTCCAGATCCTCAGCATTGAGTCCTTATCTCGGGTCTTCTGCCTATCCCCAGATTGTTCTGCATTGTTGTCTCCTTGGTTCCTGTTTGCCATGGGGATGGATTTTACTGAAGGCCATTTTTTAGGAGATGAGCATATGTTTGCAGTACCCGTGTAGACACCTGCAGGGCAGCATTGCTGGACTTCAGGGCCCTGAGAGGTTGGGTTCGAGGGACCAGATTGGCAAATGCTCAATGCCTCAAGTTAGGCTGCCAGTACTGCCCCAGGTTGAGATCAGTTCCAAATCCCGTGTGTCGTATGTTCCATCTGTACCAGTATCCTTGCCATTGGGCATTGAGAAGCTGATGGGGTTTATTTATTTTTAAATAATGTACCCACATAGGTATTAGAGAAAAGTAGCTATTCGGGCTTCTGTCTATCTTCCTCTATTAATTCTTCCATAGATTCTTTTTTTTTTTTTTTTTTTGCTTTTTGGAGGGCAATTTGGGGTCAAGTAACCTGCCCAAGGTCACATGGCTAGGTTTTTCTTTGTGTATGTTAAGTGTCTGAGGCCGGATCCGAACTCAGGTCCTTCTGACTCCAGGGCCAGCACTCTACTCACTGCGCCACCTAGCCTCCCCCTTCCATATATTCTTTGTATCATTATCAGTGATGACTCATCATTGGAGTATAACACAATTTTCTACTACTATGCCCACTTCCTTCCCCCTTTTCCCTCCACACTATTTCACCAGAAAAGCTGTTTCTCTGATGAACTATAGGAATGGACAAAGGTGAAAAAAATTTGGGTTGGACCCAAGAATATCCTTACAGATCCCTTCCAAGCTGTCTTTCTTCCCTTAGGCTTTCGGATCCCATGTACCATCTTGCCCTGAGTTGGTGTGACTTCTTTTCTAGGTCCCAGGCCTGCCAAAGCTGCAGAGTGGGGCTCAGATGCTGGTCCATGGACAGTCATCCTGTAATTTCTCCTCTACCTCTTGGTGGTCCTGCCTAGGATACAAAGAAGCACAAGTCCTTAGAACAGGGGCATTAATTAATGGTGGCTTCTTCTTGGTTACTAGTGCAGACTTAGCATGGGAATTCTGTCCTGAGGACCAGTGCCCTGAAGGCTCTCAGGAAATGGAAGTATGAAAAACATTCAATCCATTGATGGTATAGAGCAAGGATGAGTTACTTGGTTCTTGGACATGTAGCTGGACTATTTTGTATTGTTGTGACTCCAACTGGGAAAGACCCCACTGCAGGTTCATGTCAAGGTGGGAGAATTTATTTCATCCATAATACAGCTGAGAAATAGCATGGTTTAGTGCAATAAGCAGTAGAGAGTACTGCTCTGTACTATTGGTAGAGAGTCAAGAAAGACCTGGGTTCTAATCCTGCTTCTATATTTTATTGTCTGTGTACCTGAGGATACATTTCACTGTTCCAACCCTCAATTTCTCTGTGTGTTTGTGTGTGTGTGTGTGTGTGTGTGTGTGTGTGCGCACACGTGCAAACATTTACCTTAAATATGTATATATTTGTCTATATACCAATATCCTTGCCATTGGGCAATGGGAAGCTGATGGAGTTTATTTCTTCTTAAAATAATGTACCCACATAGTTGTTAGAGAAAAGTAGCTATGTAGGCTTTTCTCCATCTTCCTATATTCTTCATGATATTCTTTGTGTATATAGCTTAAAATGTATATGTTTGGCTTAAATATGTGTATACACACATATATGTATGCATGTATATATAGCTTAAATATGTGGGTATGTATTTGTGCTTTGCAAATCTTCTATTATTATGGCTATTAATACTTCTTCCCCTGCCAAGGTCCTGTCCCCTAGGAATGATGAAGGGAGAATTGTGGTTCTGGGAAAATGGTATAGCGTTCTGCAGAGTTAGAGGAGGGGAAGTGGATTGAGTGCTGTCCTGTGTTTGAAAAGCTCAGTAGTCATCTGTTTGCCAGACTTACCCAACACACCTCATTTAATTGCATAGGGTATTGTTCCCATTTTATAAATGGGAGAAAATAAATTATTTTTCCAAGTTTTACAAGAAGTGAATGGTGGAGCCAGACCTCTTAGCAAATGTACTGTATTGATTAGGTCAGCTTGCTATCCACTGAATTTTAGTGGATGTGATGGGGTACTCAGGCCCCAGTCCTAAGATCTTGTCTCTGGAAGCCTCCCAATTTCTCAGTAGGCCCCTGTTCTGTGAGAGAAAATGTTTCTTGTTGCAGAGCACATTCTCTTATCATAACAGACAGAGGGGTGCCTGGCCCAAGAAGTTTTGTCCCTGGCTGACCCAAGGACTCTCCCTCCTGCCCAATGCCCAAGGTCCATGCTTCTGACAATTCCTTCAATGTCTGGTATACTCCTTACACTTTCCCACCCATAGCTCCCAAAGATATGTAGACCCCCTAGACTTCCTAAGTAGTATCCCTGGTATTCCTTTCCCATGCCTCTTTTAAGCCCCAGCACCATCCTTAGTCTCTCTCAGGTTCCATAAGGACCCTTGCCTGCTTTTGCTAAAGTGTTACAATAAACTCTTGGCCACTTGACTAAGAGGTTTGAATGTGTGAATTTATTGTAAGTAACCCTGCCTTATCATCCTTGGAGTCCCAGCACCCCCAAACCTCTACATTGAAAAATTGGGAGGCTTCCAAAGACATGATCTTAGGGCTAGGGCCCAAGTGTCCCATCAACAGTATGGTATGATGTTGGGAGATTACTGGTTCTAGAGTTAGGAGACTTGAGTGCAAATCCAGCCTTTGATTATTACTGTCTGGGACCTTGGGCAAATGACTTTTCCACCATTTTCCTCATGTCAAAAATGAAGAGGCCAAGCTTGGTGGTACATACTTATAACCTCCTGCTACTGGGGAGACGGAGGCTGATAGATCTCTTGAACTTGGGAGTTCTGAGCTATAGGAGGGCAAAAGGGAATTGGATGTCCATGCTAAGTCTGGCATCAGGATGGTAAGCTCCTAGTAATGTAGGACCACCGAGCTGCCTAAGGAGGGATGAACAGATCCAGGTCAGAAACGTGGTTCCATCCTGGGTGAGCTATGGAAACCCAGGCTCCAGAACCGAAAAAAATAAAATAAAAATCAGGGATTGCATTATATGGCCTCAGAGGCCCCTTCCAGCCCTAGATCTGTGGTCTTCTGACCACTGATTGCCTGTTCTACTTCTTGGACCTTGGACCCTTGGGAATCAAGTTGACTCCAGGGTTTGGCCTATTGGGAGGAAGATTCCCCTTTCCTTGTTCCTGCTTTTCCATTTCGGGGATAGACAGAGGTGGCCGTCTTCTACTTGGATGGACCTACCCAACTATAAATCCACTCTTCTTTTCTTTACGTGTCTGTGGGAATGTTTTTGTCCCCCAACAGAGGAGATTTTTATCTTTTCCCATAAAGACGCAGTGTGTCAAGCTTCTCAGTAGATTTTCCTTTTGTGTGTTTGGCTCTAGGCACAGTAGGACCTTTGTTCTAGGCTTGCAAGATCTACCCAGCTGCTCTGTGCCTTTCTCCAGCCTAGCCTTGTCTGCTCTGCTCCAGCATGGTGCCCCCAGGACCTGTTAACAAGGACTCCACTGGGGTCTTCAGTTTCCTCGGACTCCTGTGCTCCCAGGGGTCTGGTTTTTACTTGTGCCCAGCAAGGTGGGCTGACACAGAATACCAGGTGACCCTTGTGTCTTGTGCTCCAGTGTTTCTTGGTGTTTGGTCTATCTAGTTAGAAAACTGGGAACACACATTATTTGCTAATCAGCAGAGTACATGTTCTGTCTATCAGGAGCTGCAATTGAGAAGTTGGTGTGAAGACAGAAACTTAATCACTGATGCTTGTCTTCTCTCAGTTTGGGGCCAAAAATTCTTGGGCTGGTGCAAAACTATGCTCCTTAGGGTTTGACTTCTCCCTCCCCTCTATCTTTAGCTACCGCTGAAATGTTCTCAGACTAATTCACAGGATCACAGATTTAGAGAAGGGACCTTTGAGGTTATCCAGTCCCTTCTTTTATAGATGAGGAAACTGAAGACCAGACAGATGGAATCACACAACTAGCAAATGTTTGAACCCAGGTCTGACTGTAACTCCAGTTCCCTATCTACCATACACCAAAGTGCCTTTAATAGGGCCTCCCTTCCTGCCCTCTACTCCCAGGTATCACCAGATATTATGGGCCCCATTTTGCAAATTAAAAAAACAACTGAGTCTTAAGCTATTTATATAGCTTAAGCTATATAAATAGCTTAAGCACACAGATAGTAAGGTTCTGAGGTAGGATTAGAACTCAGAGCATAAACGTTTCTCACACACCCATATCTAATTCTTGCTCAGTTCTTATTGCAATATCTTAATTTCTTTGTATTTGTTGAATGTGCTTTTTTTTTTGCCCCAAAATGCCCCCATAGCCTAAAGGGGAACAGAACTTCCTAAAGGCCCCATTTACTTCTTTGGGGAGTGAGGGAGTGAAATTGAGGTTCAGTGACTTGCCCAGGGTCACACATCTAGTACACATCTGAAGCCAGATTTGAGCTGAGGTCCTCTTGACTCCAGGACTGGTGCTCTATCTACCTAGCTGCCCCTCTTCACAATTTACTTCTAAAATATAAGGTGGCCGGGTTTGGTTGATAAAGGACTGGTTTTGCACCCTAGAGAACTTTGGGTCCAAGCCCTGTCTCTGGTCCATACTCTCTATGTAGCTGCAGACTAGTCACTGCATCTTCCAGTTTTCTAGATAACCAAGACCACAGGTTACAGATGAGTTAGGGCTCTCCATGCAGAGAGGGAGTTTTCAGTTGGAAGTGTGCACTGCCATAATGTACTTCAATGGGGATAATTTGTCTTGATTATTCCTGAGCTCCTAGAAACATTCTCTAGGTCTGGACAAACAAGCCAATATCTCTCCTTTTAGCATTAGGCCTCCCTGTTGCATTGTTAAGGAGAGATATGAAATGATGGGCTGCAGATGCACAGAGATGGCACAGTTTATATGGCTCTGTTTTCTCCAAACTATGACCTAGCTCTCTCCAGACCTCCAATCCCTTGGCCAGTATCCTTTAGGAATAACATTCCTTGTTTGGCATTTCTGCTCCCTTTGCATACAGAGTTCAGGCTGGTTCTTGTTTTCACCTGGGCTGCCATGTGGGCCCTACGTCACCCCCACCCACCCATGGTACCCTTCAGTGACTTCTTCACAGGTGACTAGAGCTCCTGGCTATGCGAGGGAGAGAGAGCCTTAGGGTGTAATACTTAGGGAGTAGGTACAATGCCAGGATAAATGTGATGCAAACCAAGGTCAACCCCTCCTCCCCATTACCTCACCCCCACCCCGTGTGTGTATATGTGTGTATCTGTCTGTATCTGTCTCTCTGTCTGTCTGTGTCTTTAAACTTTTCATTTGTTCTTCAGCAGATAGGGCAGCAGAATAAATGTCAAGGCCTTGAGCCCTGCATACAGTGTACAGTGACTAAAAGGGGAGTCCACATATCAGTTGGTTGATAGAGTTCTGCCAGGTATGGAAGGCAGGGTAGTGCAGGAGCCACTTCTGACCCTGACTAGCCATGGAGACGTGAATAAGCTCCTGACTCAGTTTCCTCACTTGCAAAAGGAAAACATTGTGGGTTTGTTCTGCTTTATCCTTCATGGCTGTGGTAAGAATTAATTGAGAAAATGGATGTGATCGCTGTGGGTCCCCTGGATGTGAGTGGCAATGGAGTAGATAAACTGGATTTATTCTGTATCATTACTTGGGACAGAACTTAGAACCAATGGGTCAGAGTTTAAGGAAGTAGATTTGGGTTCAATAAAAGGAAAAATTACTATGTTTTTCTGATTTTATTCTTGAAAAGCTTGCTGGGCTATAGGCTCACTAAAACTGTCTTATTAGATCTTCTCTAAACCACGTAGCTTTTCCCCTATAATTTAACTGTTTTCTCTGCACAGTAGGTTTAATAAATGCATGTTGAATGACTATTGAAAAGTGAAAAGAAAAATCCTTGGAAGGTGTTTTTATTTTTTTTTTCAGGACCTTAGTGCTTGCCTTAATAGCAATCTCATTACCAGAGGAAATCTTGGCTCCAAGCAGTGTTTGTTTGCTTAGGCTGGGATCCTAGGGAGATGATCCCAGTGGGGCTGTCCAAGGCATTGGAGGTACAGGCCAGGAGAGTTTGGATCTGTTCAGGACCAGCGTAGGTCTTAATTTTTCTTGGGATCAAGACTACCCATGCCTCAGTCTTCCTTGTGGAGACCTAGTTTCCCCAGGGACTTCCTCTTCTGTGTTTCTCATCTTTGGGGAAGGCAGCCCATAGCAACCCAACTGAAACTGCTGGGCAACCTTTATGCAAATAAATTGCTTTGACCTTATAATACTCTGAGCCAGTGGAAACTCCAGAGTTGGTGCAGGTGTGAATCATCAGTGCTCCCTGGTCATGTGGGGTTTATTTTACTGGGGAGAGGAGGACGGAGAAAGAGAATTATTTCATGTTGTTTGCTCTCCTTGAGTTCAGAAGGCTGGAGCTTTGTGGTCTAGTCTGGAGAGCCCCTGGCATGGCAGTCTGGAGGTTCAGGTACTTCCAGCCCGGTGCCCAACTTGCTGCTTTCTGATCTGTGATAATCACTTCATAGCTTGAGACCCAGTTCTCTCTCCTACAGAATGAAGGGGTCAAGGCTAGATCACCTCGAAAAGTCCCTGACGCTGCCACCATTCTGTGATTTTAAAGCTAAGCTCCTTCTTTCTTCTGGCCTCTCCTCTGTGTGTGAGAGTCCGGCCCTCCAGCTGCAGGCAAGATTCTGTACACAGCAAGAGAGCGGTTGGATTTCTCAGGCTTGACATGTTTCCATTTCAAGCTGCTAAGAGGGCTAAGTCTTCTATCTGTCACATATAACCAGTTTGGGTTTTTTAATTTCCTGTCCCCACAAATTGCTTCTCTTTTTATGTATCAGGACAGACAGTCCCTAAGACTGTTGGAGCCAGCTAAAATTTGGTTACCATTTTACCACAAGAACTGCACGCTTCTCACTTATGTGGCTGCTTTTTGTTTGTCTGGTTTTTTGTTTTTTTGGGGTTTTTTTAACACTAATTATAGGTGGAAGCCTTGTGTGTGAGACTCTCCTGAAACAAAGGGCCCAGGTGTACTTTGGAGATGCCCCGCCCTCAATGGAACATGACTGAACAGTCACTAGTCCAGAAGATGTGGATAAATCCCCAAAGCCATTTAAAGGCTGGGTCCAGATTTTTCCTTTCTTTTTTTCTAAAATTGTGAACCTAACAATCATTAGCAAATATAAGCACTTCAATATGCAAAGAATAAAAAAGAGGAATGTATAAAAACTGTGAAATTCTATTACATAAGGTTTGTTTCTTAAGAAGTATCTAAATAAATGTATATTATGTATGTATATATTCATATATATATATATACTTACACATGTATAGTACATTTAAAAAGATAGTAGCAAAGTTACTCTGTTGTCTGTATTTCTGTTTTGTTGTTTTGTGTATTTTTTTCAAAATATTGTTTTATTTATAGACCATTTTTTTCACCTTCTTGCCGGCTCTATGACTCCACAGCATCAGTTTCTCAGTGAAGGCTGGCAAATGTCTACTAAGACTTCTTTGCTGCCAACTCCCTGGTGAAAGATGGTAGCAGAACACCTGCTTGGTTTTTCTCTCTTTCTCCTTGCTTGCTTTTAGCTTCTTACCTCTTTCATTATCCTTCTCCCTTACCCATACTCCTCTAAGGCCTACCCACACCACGTATATATATATATATATATATTTGGGGTTAAACATCTCATTTCTTTGAGTTACTTAAACTGGAAAGATGGGGGGACAGTTAGCACTGCATTAAGGGCCTTAGATGTGATGGTCATGATCCTCTCAAATGAAATAATTATATATAAATGTACATATATAATATTTTATTTTTCTCAGTTACTTGTAAAAACAATTTTTAACATCCATTTTTAAAAATTTTGAGTTCCAAATTCTCTCCCTGCCTTCTTTCCCCTCCCTGAAATGGTAAACAATTTGATATGGGTTATACATATGCAATCATGTAAAACATATTTCCATATTAGACCCTCAAAATAGTTGTTAGGGCAGCTTATGCCCACATGGACCAAACCTTCAAATGGCCCTGACAACTTGGAAAAAGCTCTTTCTCTGAGCACTTGGAGAAGAGGGATCTGGGTTAGTGGCACAATATCGATCAAAAGGAGCTGGAGGGAGAGATGTCATGGAATGAACAATGCTTGTCTGGGGAGGGTTGAGGTAGAGTTTGGGTAAGTAGGAATGGGGCAAGGTGGTGCAGACCTATGATTTCATCAGTACAGGAGTTCTTTGCATAGAAAATGTCCAGTGATGTGTTTTTGCAACTCATCTGTAATTTATAGTCTAAGAGAATTGCCTGGGACCCTAAGAGGTTAAAGGGCTTCTCTAAGGTCAGGTACAGGTACTATGTGTCAGAGTAGGACTTCAACTAAGGTCTTCTGGCCTACAATGGTCGCCCTCTGTCCACCATGACATACTGCCTCCCAGAGGCAGAAAACCAATCTTTTTTTTTTTTTTAAAGCAATTGGGGTTAAGTAACTTGCTCAAGGTTACACGGCTAGTCATTATTTATGCGTGGGTGCTCATTTTCTGAGGCCGGATCTGATCTCGGGTCATCCCAACTCCGAGGCCGGCGCTCTTACTCACTGCGCCACCTAGCCGCCCCTTTAGGGCAATTGGGGTTAAGTAACTTGCCCAAGGTTACACGGCTAGGTTTTTGTTTGTATGGATTAAGTGTCGGAGGCCGGCTCCGAACTCAGGTCCTTCTGATTCCAGGGCCGGCGCTCTATTCACTGACTCAGGTCCTTCTGATTCCAGGGCCGGCGCTCTATTCACTGCGCCACCTAGCCGCCCCAAAACCAATCTTTTTAAAGTTGAAAACAGAGGCATTGAATAAAATAACATAGTAAGAAAAGGAGCAACCAAACATTTCCCCCATAAGCCTTACAAAAATATATAGAACATCAGTGAAAATAATTGACCCATTAGAAAAAACCCTTGGGGAAGAGCAACATACAAGGAACATGGAGGACCAGGGAACACATATGTAGAGATAACCACAGAAGAGAACACGTTATTAGTCTTTTAATAAATGCTCAAAAACTGATTTATTCTTTTCTTCACTTCAGATGCTGCAGTAAACTATCCTGTGCCTTTATTTCACTAATTCAAATAGCACACAAACTATTCCACCATCTTTTCTCTTTCCCTTCAAGCCCTGGCAAGTATAACTAATGTTATCAGCAAATATTTCCCTTGAAAATAGCCTGAGCTAAGGCAGCAAGGTCTATATAGACATCATTTCTGTTTTTAAAGCATAATTATAGTTTATTTGTCATCCTTGTTGAGTAATGCTGGCTTGTATTTATAGACCACTTTGAAGCTTGCTAAGCATTTTGTAAGCATTATCTCATTAGAGGCTTGTAACAACCCTGTAAGATGGGTGATATCATGACCCTCATTTTACCAATGAGGAAACTGAGGCCTAGAAAAGTTAAATGACTTGTCCAAGGTCACATAGCTAGTATCAAAGGAAGGTTCTGAACTGAGCTTTTCTTGACTCCAAGTCCAGCACTCTAACTACTATAGTATCCTGTCTCTGTAATGCTTTCATATGCCTAGATATAACCCCTAGGAAAGTACAGCATACTATATAGTACCTGCGACCTTCTTAGCAACAGTATTGTCCCTAGGATAAGGATTTATAATCCAGGGTCTATGAACTTTAAAAAAATTTGTTTTAGTATAATTGGTTTTGTAATCTTATATATTTTATCCATTTAAAACTTAGAAGAGGTCCATAGGTCTCACCAGAGGAAGTCCATGATATACAAGAAGTTAAGAACCCTTGCTTTAAGATAAAATTCAAACTCTTCACCATGTTGTTTAAAGCTCTTCACAATCTGGCTTCAGCCTTCTTTTCTGCTTTGATTATAAATTACCCTCCCTCTCATATTCTGTACTCCAGACAAACTGAATTACTTGTTAGTCTGTATAAAAGATATTCCATCTTCTCACCTCCATGCCTATGCACAGGCTGTCCCTTATACCTGGAATGCCATTCCTCCTGACCTTTGCCTCTTAGAATCTCTAGCTTCTTTCAGCCCAAATTGTACATTCTAAGGAAGTGTTTCTTTTCTCTTTAGTTGATAGTTTTCTCTCCCTCTTCAAATTAGCCTCTCTGTATTTTTCTGTTTATATGCTGTATTCCTCCTGTTTAATCTCCTTGGAAGTAGGTACCCTTGTGCTTTATCTTTTTTAACTCTACTGCCTGGAACATAGTGGGTGCCTAGTGAATGGATCTTAGATGGGATTAGACTGGATAATGACCTACAAACTACCCCTTATGGGATTATTCTTGGCTTTATAGTATTAAAGAAACAACACTGGGGTGGCTAGGTGGCGAAGTGAGTAAGAGCACCACCCCCGGGAGTTGGGAGGACCCGGGATCAGTTCCAGCCTCAGTTACTTTGCACCCACATGTAAATAGCCGTGTAACCTTGAGCAAGTTACTTAACCCCAATTGCTTTAAAAAAAAGAAGAAGAAAGAAACAACACTAGACTTGAGACTTGATAGAAAAAATGTGGGTTCAGATTCTCCATTTTATTTACTAGCTATGTGACCTTGGGCAAATCACTTATCTCTGAATTCCAGTTTCTTCATCTGTAAAATAGTGATCATGACCTGGATTGCAGATTATTTTGATAATCAAACAAGAGAATTTAAGGAGAACACTTTTTAAATCAATCAGTCAACAAGCATTTACTAAGTGTCTACTATATTCCAGACACTGTGCTAAGCACTAGGGATAGAAAGAAAGGCAAAAAACAGTCCCTGCTCAGAAAGAGCTCATTCTAATAAGGGAGACATCATGCAGATAACCACGAGCAAAGGAAATATGCACTGGATTAATTGGAGATATTAAGAGAGGGAAGGCACTACTTTAATTGGATAGAGATCAGGAAAGACTTCTTGTAAGAGATGGTATTTTGAAGGAAGCCAGGGAAGTTAGGAAGGGGGATGAGATGAGAGGGGACTGACTTCTAGGCAATGGTGGACAGCAAGTTAAAATGTTTAGTAGTCAGAGGATGGAGTGCCTTGTTCAAGAAACAGCAAAGAAGCCAATATCACTGGCTCACAGAGTATGTAAAGGGGTAGGGCACTAAAGAGTAAGAAGGCTGGAAATGCAGGAAGGGACCCCTTTAAATTTATCATTGGACCCCTTAGGTATTCATGGACCACACTGAAGAGGGAAGGGTGATAAGGAGGGGGGGAGGGTAAGTGGTTCTGCCAGGGATACCTCTCCTGGCATCCAGTCTGGAAGGAATTCACCAGGCTCAAGCAAACTTTGAAGCCGAAATTGTAAAGTTTATTGTTACGCTGTAGAGAACAGCGGGCTAGATTCTTATGGAACCTGCAAATTCGCAGAGGCCGCAGGCATAGTTTTAAGGGGTCAGTTATGCTAACTAGGTGAGTAAGGGTGGGATCAGGGAGGAGTTAAGGAGTGGTCAGTGCTCAAAGGACCATACACTTTTAATATCAACTGCGCAGGTGTATTGCCCATGATTCACTGGGAAATAGCTCAAGAGGGGGTCTAGCTGGAGGTGTGGTTCTAGGCCTGATACGTCACTAAAGAGTGCTGAGTCTGCCTCCCACGGAGGTCATCAGAGACATTGTGGGTCTATAATTGACTAAGGAGTTACCCTATAGATAAGGTATTGAAGAATTCATGGTGGGGCTGACCACTCTAACTAAGGGAGATAACATTTACATAACTTATTGTTTCAAGCAGAGATAAACAGGTCATGAGTTGTTGCTGGGCAGAGTGCTGGAAGGGGGAAGGGGCAAAGTCAATGTTCTGAGGCTGGGGGGGTGGAAATGTGATCTTACAGACTGCTTTTACAAATTGATTTTACAGACATAGATCCCAAAGCACCACACTTACAAACTGATGTTACAGGTTGATACTACAGACATATATACATCACAAGGACCCCATCAACACTATAGTTAAGAATCCTTGGTTTAGAAGCATCATTCTGTTAAATGATGTCTAAAACATTCATATATAAGGGTAATATATTTATTAAAATAACAAGTGGATTAACAAAGTAGGAAGGGACTAGGTTATTAAAGGCTTTTAAAAACCAAATAGAAAATTTTATACTTGATCCTAGAGGTAATAGGGAGCCACTGAAAAAGAGTGATTAGGGTGGTGACATAATCAAACTTAGACTTTAGGAATGTCAGTTTGCCAACTGAGTGAGGAATAAACTAGAAAAGGGAAAGAGTTGAGGGTAGGTGGACCAAGAAGCAATAACCCAGGGATGAGGTGATCAAGTCCTATTGGTGGAGACGGTGTCAGAGGAGAGAAGGGAGCATATATGAGAAACGTTGTAAAGATAGAAACAATAGAACTTGGCAGCTAATCGGATATGGATTGTGAGGGAGCCTGAAATCAAGGATGATATCTAGATTGTGAGCCAGGGTAGCTTGGGAGGATGACGGTACCCTTTGCACAGCATTTTAGAAATGTGTGGACCCCTATAATTGTTCCTTGTACAGAATACAGAAATCAGGCTTCTTTTTCCTTTCACCAGGTATTTACTGGAACAGGACTTCCCAGGCATGAGAATTGGACCCGAGCCCACTACTGATTCATTTATCGCGGTGATGCAGGGAGATGTGGAAGGGATTATCCCAGGAAATGCACTGGTGGTCGACCCGAAGAAACCCTTCAGGAAACTCAATGCTTTTGGGAATGCCTTCTTGAACAGGTTGGTGAGCTGGGCCCTTTCCTATCTCCTTCTCCTTGGGGGCTACAGCGGAAGAGGTAGAATGGAAACAGTAGCAGAGAAGAAAAGATGGAGTCAGCTTTTTCCTTAGACTTCCAGTCTTTATTGTAACCAGAGGACTTCCCCTCTCCCTCCTCCACTGTTGGTATCTTGGGTCATGCTGAGCTGAGCCAAGTCACTCTCCATGTGGACAAACATGAATAGGCTTCTCGGAGTGGCAAACACCAGGCCCATTCACTGCTACCCAGGGTGGGGGCCAGGGCACCAAGCCAACCCGAATTCTCCTTGCCTTTCTTTCTCCCTTCTCCGGATGAGTGTGACCCAAACTGCCTCATCTGGTATATTTGTTTCCTGGCGGTTAATCTTAGCCTGCCTGGAATTTGGCTCAAAGTCATAGGATTATAGATTTAGAAATGGAAGGACCTTAGAGGTCATCTGCTCCAACATGTTCATTTTAAAGATGAGGAAATAGAAGTCCTAGAGATGTGAATGAAGTTACTCCCCCACGATCACGAAGCCAGTGAATAGTAGAAGTGGCATTTCAATCAAGGGCCCCTGACTCAAAATCCAGTCTTCTTTCCATTGTGTCAGCTGCCACCTGGGGGCTGTGTTAAATCCTAGGAAGCTGCTTAAGGAACGTGGAGGTTAAGTGATTTTCTGGGAATCACCTAGCTTGATAGTTTCAGAGGCAGAATTTGAATGTAGGTCTTCTTGATTCTGAGCTATTGCTTAGTCCACTCTGCCTTGGGTGCCTCCATCTATCAGCAAATAACATTTTCATGATGAAGATGCAAATGGGGGAAATGCAAGGTTGGTAGGCTGGTAATATTATGTGGTCCCATAAAACAGGTCACACACACACACACACACACACACACACACACACACACACACAATAAACCCAAGTGATTACAGACTGCCACCTAATAAAAACAGAAAATTAAAGTTGGAAGTAGAAGAAATTTTAACGATTATCTTGTCCACTATTCTTCTCCAGAGAGAGAGAGAGAAAGAACTGATGAACTCTGAGTGTAAATTGAAACATATTTTTTCAGTGTCAGTTTTTCTTGCCTTTATTTTTTACAAGATGGTTAATATGGAAATATGCTTTTCATGACTTCACATGTGTCATGGGTATCATATTACTTGCCTTCTCAATGGATAGATGAGGGACAGGATAGAGGGAGAGAATTTGTAATTGAAAATGAAAATTTTTTTTAAAACTTAAAAATATATTATCTGTCCAGTCCTATCATTTTGTAAAACATAAGTAGGAAGTGAAGTTTACATGGGAAATGAAAGTTGCAATGGCTCATTAGTGATGGCACTGGTATTAGAACCCAAATTTTGAGTTCATTTATCTTGAATCTAGAATAAATCTAGAATAAACTAGATTTGCTTAGCGTGAAGAGAGAGATTCAGTAAGGTCATGGCAGCTGTATTCAAATATTTGTAGGCATGTAATTATAATAACGAAACTTGGCCCCTAAGATGAGTTGATGAAATGTGCCTCCTACCTTCCTTTAGAGGTAGAAGAGGATGACTGTTAAAGGTGGCATGTACTGTCAGACTTGATTGATTTGTTGACTAGTTGTACTGAAAGTTTTTATCCTTTTATATTTTATTCTCCTTTGCAACAGATGGTTCTCTGGATAGGGAGTTAGAGTGGGGATTCTTTTTATATATGGGTTGTACTTGATGGCCATTGAAGGCCCCTCCAACTGTCAAATTTTATGATTCTGGTGCCACTGAGACTGTAGTACCTCAGAGGGTTCTGAAAAGCTTATAGAGGTTCAGTAACATGTAATACTGTGCTCCTGCCATACAGATTACACTATAGGGAATGTGGAAGAAATAGAAGAAACAGGGGTGGCTAGGTGGTACAGTGAATAGAGAGCACCAGCCCTGGAGTCAGGAGGATCTGAGTTCAAATCCAGCCTCAGACACTTAACGCTTACTAGCCATGTGACCTTGGGCAAGTCACTTAACCCCAACTGCCCCTCCAAAAAGCAAAAAGAAAAGAAAAGAAATAGAAGAAACAATGCCTATCCTCAAAGAGCTTATAGTCCAATGAAGCAAATCAGTTTAGTCCAAGGTGAACAGTACAAGGTAGAATGTAATAAAGTACAAAATATCATGTAAGTGTTGCAGATGTTCAGAAGGGAGGGAGTTCAGTGAGGATCATAACAGGGGTGGAGAAACTCCAATGACGAGTTGGATTTGGAACAGTGGTAGACATTCTTGGTTGGAGGTGTCATACAATCTCAGCAAAGGCACGGCGATAACCTTCTCTCTTCGCCTCTGCTCTCCAGTGTTTCCTCTTTTGGGTCCTTTGAGGACGGTATCTCCCTCTTCACAGGACTTTACTTGAGGAGCAGGGGAGAGGAGCCCAGATGTTTGGGTTCAGACATGGTCATTGTGGCCCTTCCATAGGTACTGTTATGACATTAAAGCAAGGAGGGGCATCAACTTGACTTAACTAGACTAGAGATTGCCTCTGAGAAATAAAGTTGGATACCCAGAGCTGAAACAGTTTATTTAAGGGCATGGTAGCCAGGCAGGGGATTTTGGACTTTATGCAGTAGAAAAGAATGACCCACCGAAGTTTTTGGACCCAGTGAGTGATGGGATAAAAGCTTTGTTTTCAGGAGATTAGACTGACAGTGGGATTCTGGATGGATCATAAGAGAGTATCCTGGGCCACACAGTGTCTGGAAAAAAGAAAGTGCTCAACAAATATTTATGGATTGAAGCAGAGATGTATAGGTAACATTTAACAACCAACTCTACAAAAATGTACCCATGACATGCATTTTAGGTTTAATCTATATTATAAACATTTGTTCCATCACTTCTTAAACCAAGACAGTCAACAAAATGATAAACCAAGCCCTAATTTATAGCTGACTTATGAGGTGTAAATATTCTCACTGAAAATTAACAATCAGATAGCTGGTTTTGAGCTGGCTGTATCACATCCCTGGCCTAGTGTCAGGGGGGCTATCTAGGAAGCAGTTAATCATTTAAGTGTGAAAGAGAAGGTCCTAAGTGGAATCACAGAATTTCAGAGCTCCAAGAGGGATCTCAAGAGACTGTCTAGTCCAAGCCAGACCCAAACAAGCCTCCCCTCTGCAGTATAGTTGAAAAGTGCTGATCTAGCTTTTACTTAGTCTTCCAAGGACAAAGACAAGTCAGTCCATTCAACTTTTGCACATCCCTATTCATACAAGTTGGGGAAGCTAGGTGGTGCAGTGAATAGAGCACTGGGCTTGGAATAAGGGAGACTCATCTTCCTGAGTTTAAATCTGGCTGAAGACACTCACTAGCTGTGTGACCCTGGGCAAGTCACTTAACCCTGTTTGTCTCAGGATCCTCATCTGTAAAATGAGCCAGAGAAGGAAATGGCAAACCACTCCAATATTTTTGCCAAGAGAACCCCAAACAGGATCATGAAGAGTCAGACACAACTAAAAAACAATTGGAACACCAAAAATACATGCAAGTTAAGCTTGATGTAAGTTTTTTCTTACATCAAGCCTAATTTTCCATACAAAGTAGAAGGATGACTTTGGGAAAGAAGAGGAAAGAATTGATCTGAAACATTTTAAAGTAAAAATTGACAGGATTTGGTGAATGACAAAGTGACCTATGGTTACGACCTCAGTGAAAGTACAGTGATAACTTTAGTATATAAAAAATTGTATGTAATAGAGATCCATGGCACAATCCTTTTTTTTTTCTGTTCTTCATTTTATGAAAAAGTTCATGTTTGTTGATATTTAAATTCATAATGAAAAACTAAAATAAGTCAAAGACAATAGTGGTACCAGGTAGTGGTTCTCAAACTTTTTGGTCTTAGAACCCCTTTAGACAATTCTCTTAAAAAATAATGAGAATATTTGGGGGTGGCTAGTTGGCAAAGTGATTAGAGCACCAGCCCTGGAGTCAGGAGGACCTGAGTTCAAATGTGGCCTCAGATACTTAATGCTTACTAGCCTTGTGATCTTGAGCAAGTCACTTAACACCAGTTGCCCAGCCTCACCCCCTTCCAAAAAAAAAAAAATGAGCACCAAAAAGAGCTTGGTTTATGTGGGCTATAAATATCAACGTTTACTATTAGTAAAAATTAAAATGGATTTCTAAAAATATATATATATATTTTATTCATTCAAAATAACAATAATAAACATCATAACATATATAATATATATATATATATTTTTTGCTTTTTGGAGGGCAATTTGGGGTTAAGTGACTTGCCCAAGGTCACATGGCTAGTTTTTGTGTTACGTGTCCGAGGTTGGATTTGAATTCAGGTCTTCCTGACTCCAGGGCCGGTGCTCTATTCACTGTACCACCTAGCTGCCCTTATAATATTTTTAAGAATATTTTTTTCCTAAACAAACAAAAAAAGTGAGAATGGCATTGTTCTACATATTTTTCTATTTTTTAATAGAAAACAGCTGGATTCTCATATCTGCTTTTGCATTTAATCTATTATGCTATATTGTTTTGGTTGAAGTAAAATCTGGCCTTAGATATGTGGTTGGAAGAGGGAGGATTGTTTTAATGGGTAAGTGATATCATGGTATATTAAGGAAAGAGTCTTTACCTCAGGGACCACATGGATCCATGGACCGTACTTTGGAATCGTTGGTATGGTGGAGAGATTACTAGGGTTGGCATCAGAGGATTTAGGTTGAAATCCTAGCTCTGCCAACTAACTACTAGTTTGAAGTTCCCAGGCTTTCAGTTTCGTCATCAATAAAAGGAGGAGATTGAACTAGATGATCTCCAAGGTCCAGGGGTGTGCTGGCATGTTTAACATAATGTTTAACAGCTGACTTCCTGGAAAAAATATACAAGATACCCTTTTAAGTTTAATCTGCAATATTAATGTTTTCTTTAACACTTAAGTTAAGCCCCGATTTGTATGTGGTCTTTGCCAATTTCCGAGGTGTGAATGCTCACATTGAAAATTGAACAGTTGGAGAGAGCTGGTACAAGCTGGCTCAAACACACTGCGGAGGTCCCTTCCACTCCTAGTCTTGTGATGTATGATGGTGCCATTGAGAAAGAGTTATAATGGGAAGCTAGTGATGGGGGAGGGAGAGGGAAGAGTTAAATTAAGGGGAAGATGATAAATTTGATTGTAAACATGCAAACTGTGAAATGATGGTGAGACATCCAATTGAAAATATGCAGTAGGAAGCCTGCTGGGAACTGATAAAGATGGGAAACCTCCTGGCATCAGGGAATCCTGTGGTCAAGAGAGCCCCTCAGCCCCAGCAATGTAAGGAACCTCCAGGAGAGGGTGATGTGCTGAGCATTAGAGTGACCATTATTCTTCCTCCATCCCTTTCCTCTGGGGAAGGAGTATTTCAGTTTCTTCTTTCCCCACGTGCTTGTTGCCCCTTGAGTGCCCCCTACATATGAATGCCAGGTGAGAGCCTGGGACCCCCATCACTAAGGCAGTTCTCTGGGTTGTCCTAATTCTCTAGGCCTTGACAGGATGGAGCTGGATGTCCCTGCCATGATCCTTCACCCTCATAGTAACAGAAGCCACAAGAATGGAAATAGATGAATTGAGAGTTCAGTGGCTTACCCTAATCTAGAATTAAGCCCCCATAGAATTAATGCAGATGTCTCCTTACTGGCATATATGTCATGGGATTCCCAGGAATTCCCAGATCATCATTTTTTGAAGGGAGAGAAATTGAGATTGAGAAGAAAGAAAGGACTCATCTGATGTCAGTGAGTGACAGAAATATAAAGAGTTAGAGGGCAAATGGTGAAGCATGCCTCCTGTCTCTTGGAGGAGGGGTGGTTGGTTATAGGTGCTAACAGGGCAAACATAGTCAGAAAGACCAGTGGGTGGGTTCATTGTTTTCTTTAATTGTATGCATTTGTTACAGGAGAAGGTTCCATAGAGTCTAGGAAGTGTCACTGGGAAAGGAGTGATGCCAAAAAGAAGAAGAAGGAAAGATGTCAAAACACTTTAAAAAGGAAGGAAAGGAATTTTTAAAAGGAGACAGTAAATATTATGGAAAAGGAACCAAGATAGGCTTCAGGGATACAGGATTCTGTTTCTGGATCTACTATCAGTGACCATAGGCAAGTCATTTGAGAGGGGAAAATTTATTTTTAAATATTTTCTTTCTCACTTACGTAAGTTAAGCCCTGATGTGTAGTCTTTGCCAATTTCTGAGGTGTGAATGCTTACATTGAAATTGAACAGTTGGAGAGAGCTGGTACAAGCTGGCTCGAGCACACTGCTGAGGTCCCTTGCAGTCCTAGTCTTGTGATGTATGATGGTGCCATTGAGAAGGAGTTATAATGGGAAGTCATTATGGTTAAAATTTTTATTATAATTATTTACAATAAATTATTATAATAATAAACCATTATTATTTAGTGCTTAAAGGTTTGCAAACTGCTTTACATGTATTCTGTTACCTCATTTGATCCTCACAATGACCCTATACTATATGTGAAATTATTATCCTTATTTTTCAGATGAGTAAACTGGGGTTCAGAGAGGTGTAAGTGACTTGTCCACTGTCACACAGTAAGTAGGTATCTGAGACAGAATTGGAACTTGGGTCTTGCTAATTCCAAGCCCTTTCTTATTATACCACCCAGAGTTAGGAACACCTGAGTTCAAACTAATGTGTCCTGATAAATAATTAACACCTGGCTGTCCAGGAGGAAAAAAAAAGTGTTATGTGCTTTTAAGTTTAATTTCCTTCACTTTCTAAAGTCTAGACAACCAATAAAAAATGAATCTTAGGGGCGGAGCCAAGATGGCGGAGTAGAAACAGCTCCACCAAGCCTCTCTGCCCCCAGATTCTCCACAAACTATGTAAAAAAGGACTCTGAAAAACTTCTGGAGCCCCAGCACCCACAGAACGACACAGAGAAGCTAACCTCCCGCTGAGGACAGCCCAGCACCCTGCAGGAAGGACCAGCGCAGTGGTCTGGGAGCCGGCAGCGCGCAGAGCGCAGGAGCCGAGCCGAGCCCAGGTCCACGTGAGCCGAGGTTTTAGCCCCAGGGCGGCAGGGCCAGCAGCCGGCTGGAGGAACCCCAGAACACCAGGAACTGTGGAGACTCCAGAATTATCAACATAGACTTGCCTAGGACAAAGTAAGAGGTTAGTGTCCTATGGACTTTGGGACCTGTATTTGGGGAATGCGTCAGCTCCCTCCCCTGGGGGCTAGAAGCCGCTGAGGAGACACGCCATTTTGTAGTTTTCATAGGCATTCCGGCTCCCAGCCTACAAATCGTGGGGAGATCTAGCGATCAGTCTTGGGGGGTAATCGCTCTTGCTTTAACCTCCCTGGATCTGGATTGTGATCTAGGGTGGAAGCTGTGGGTGGGTTTACAGCTTGCCAGAAACGGAAGTTGCCCCCCCACACGTTCGGGACGAAAATTCCTCTAGCTGGCCTTAAAGCCATAGTGTGGCAGCAAGCCCAAAAGTCAAGCAATTAAGTGGCAACATGCCAAGGCAAAGGAAACAGAAAAATGCAACCCTAGACTCCTATTTTGGGGGCATAGAGCGGGAAAAGGACTGTGAGGTCAGAAGTCCTGCTCCAAAAGCCCCAGGGGGAAAACATGAGCGGGTTGCAGGCCATAGAGGACCTTAAGAAGGACTTTAAAAATCAAATAAGAGAAGTGGAGGAAAAATTGGAAAGAGAAATGAGAAGGATGCAGGAAAAGTATGAAATGAGGGTCAACAGCCTGACTGAGGAAAACAACACCTTAAAAAATAGACTAGCTCAAATGGCAAAGGAGGCCCAAAAGGGCATTGAGGAGAAGAATGCCTTAAAAAGTCGAATTTGCCAGATGGAAAAAGAATCTCAAAAGTTCACTGAGGAGATTCATTCCTTCAGAGTTAGACTGGAGCAAATGGAAGCTAGTGACTTTATGAGAAATCAAGATGCTGTTAAGCAGATCCAAACAAATGAAAGATTAGAAGGCAATGTGAAATATCTCATGGGAAAAACCACTGACCTGGAGAATAGATCCAGGAGAGACAATTTAAAAATTATTGGACTACCTGAAAGCCATGATCAAGGAAAGAACCTAGAAATCACCCTTCAAGAAATTCTCAAGGAAAACTGCCCTGATGTTTTAGATCCAGAGGGCAAAATAGAGGTTGAAAGAATCCACCGATCACCTCCTGAAAAAGATCCCAAAAAGAAAACTCCCAGGAATATTATAGCCAGGTTCCAGAATCCCCAGATCAAGGAGAAAATACTACAAGCAGCCAGGAAGAAACAATTTCAATATTGTGGAAACACAATCAGAATAGCCCAGGACCTGGCAGCTTCTACACTGAGGGATCGAAGGGCATGGAATATGATATTCCAGAGGGCAAAAGAACTGGGAATGAACCCAAGGGTCACCTACCCAGCAAAACTGAGTATTTTGTTTCAGGGGAAAATATGGTCATTCAGTGCAATAGAGGACTTTCAAGCATTCTTGAGGAAAAAACTAGAGTTGAATAGAAAATTTGACATCCAGACACAAGAAGTAAGAGATGCCTGAGAAGGTAATCAGGGAAAAGAAATCAAAAGGAACTTATCAAAGTTGAACTATTTACATTCCTATATGGAAAAGCAATATCTGTGACTGATGATATCTTTCTCACTATGAAAATAATGGAAGAAGGGGGTGTGGTCATATGAATACATATGTGAATGTGTGTGTATATGGTTACAGTTATATATGGATAGAGGGCATAGGTTGATTTTGTTGGGAAGGGAGAGTACTCAAGGGATGAAATTATGAGGTGAGAGAGGAAAGTGGCAAGAGGAGATGGGGAGAGACATGGTAGGGTAAACTATCTCATGTAGGGGAAGTGGGTGCAAAGGAGGGGGAGAATAAGGAAGGCTGAAAAGGCAAAACCACATTCACATTGAATTTGGTTCAGGGAGAAAATGACATACATACTAAATGGGATATCTCAACCTGCAGCAGGATAGGGGGAAGGGGGATGAGAGGAGGGATGATGGATGGAAGGGCATCCTTGGGGTGAGGGGAGGTTGGAAGTACCCACTATAGAAGAGGGACAGGATCATGTAGGGAATGGACCAGGTGGGGGGTGGGATGAGTGGGAGGGAATTATAAGCAGCCTTGTACAATATATCTACCATGATAATGTTTTGCATAGCTAGACATGTACAACATATACTGAATTACTTATCTCCCAAGAAGGAATGGGTGACAAGGGAGGAAGGAAATGGATCTGAAATTCGATTAAATTAAATGTTTCAAATATATATAAAAAAAAATGAATCTTAAATTATAAATTTGCCAATTTCTGAGGTGTGAACACTCACACTGAAAATTTAGTTATTGGCTCTCCCCATTCAAGCTGGCCCCCGGCTGGATGACCAAGGCAGGTTGCTTACCCTCTCAGAGTTTCCTCAGCTATATAATGAGAATAATAGCAACAGAAGTATCAGGGTTGTTGTAGGACTCCAGTGAGATAATATTTATTAAGCCATTCACATACATCACAGGGATGAAGGCCGGTTGTCATTCCTAATCTTTCTGTGCTTTCTCTATTTCCTCCTCTGTCTTACTTAGTACTACTGGGAAGATGAAATGGCTTACCAAGCTGCAAAGCCCTGTGCAAATAGAAGGATTATTATTCTAGAGACTCCATGAATGCTTAATTAATTCAAAGGATTTTATCACTTTGCAGAAGTGAGTAGCTGCTTGGCTATCAGTCCATCATCACTAGCATTGAACTGGATATTCCAGAGAATCGAAACATTTCCCTGTTCTCCCCTAGACTCTATCTGGCTTTTTTTTTCCCTCTTGTAAATGTTCAGAATGTTTGAGCCAGGCACGTCCTACCTCCCTCTGCCTGGGCCTCCTACATGCTTTCTGTCTGGGCTCAGGCATTAAGTGGGCAAAAAAGGCCTTGCTCAGGCCCTAGGAGCCACTTTTGCCGACAAGCAGGCCTGTACTGGGTGGGACCTGGCAGTCATACTGGTTAACAGGACACATTTCCCTCAAAGGCATTGCAGGAATAGCCCAGTTTCTCTGATACGCCTACTTGAAAGATCCTATTGAGACTTTTGCTCTGGGAGAATGTGTGGGTCCGACATAAAGACTCACAAATCATTACCAAATTCCAGTTTACAGGAATTTCTCCCCACTCACCCTGCTACCTACTCTTATATTTTAATAAGCTCCATATCTTTTCAAGAGTAGTTGGACTTGAAACTTACACATTCATCTTGAATTTAGGTGGGGAAGGGAGGAGGAGGGAATAAGTATCAAGTACCTGCTATGTCCCAGGCAGTGAGCTGAGCCTTTACAAACATGATCTCATTTGAGCCTCACGACAACCATGGGAGGTAGATATTGTTATTACCGCTATTTTATAGCTGAAGATACTGAGGTAGACAGAGGTTGATGGGCTTTTCTTGGGTCACATAGCTAATAAGTTTCTGAAGCCATATTTGAACGTGGGTCTTCCTGACTCCAGGCTGTCCTTCTACCGCTGTGATCTTTTTTGTTGTCATTCAGTCATTTTTCAGTTGTATCTGACCTTTTAATGACCCCATTTGGGATTTTCTTGGCAAAGATACTGAAGTGGTTTGCCATTTCTTTCTCCTTTGGATACAATAGATCCATTTGTCAGGCAATGAGAAGTTAAATGACTTGTCCAGCATTGTACAGCCAATAAGTGTCTGAGCCTGAATTTTAATTTGGGTCTTCCAGAATCTAGGCCTAGTACTCTATCTATTGAACCATCAGCTGCTTCATGTCTTACAGTTCTTTAAAAAGGGGAGAATTCACAGAATCATAGTTCTGGAAGGGATCTTAGAAGCCATCTAACCTCCCCACTGAGGAAACTGAGGCCTAGAGAGAGATTAGGAGACCGACTTGCCCAAGTCACAGAGGTAGGAAGAGACAGGCCAGATCTGAACCTGGTTTTTCTGGCTCCGAAGCTCAGAATTCCCCTCTGGGTTTTGCACATGATCTTGCGCCATTTCTCAAGAGTTCAGGCTGACTTTTAGCCTCTGGGCTTGTTCACTCTCTCAGAAGGTCTATGACTAGGCTCATACTCATCATCATTCAGGATATAAAGTCATAAGAGTGCTGGTGAGAAGTTCCTTTGATCTCTACTAAAAGCAGTCTGTCTGAGAAAAGGTCTAAATTACTGTAAACGTGAACTTGGATTCTTCTACTTGTTAGAAGAACTATGAGTCACTGGGATATATTCCCAGAGGTGGAGTGCGTGGGGGAAGGTGGAGGATTAAATCCTCTTTTAGAGAATTTCATTTTTTATAAAGTCTGGCTGCTAGCTTAGTAATAATACCAAACTGCATCTAAATGCTGCATCATACTTTTTAGCATCGACTCTCATGCATTATTATCTCCATTTTGAAGTGAGGGCTCTCAGATATGGCTACAAACAGGTTGTGACTTGCCTGGAGTCACAGAGCCAGGATATGTCACTATGCTGGATGCTGAGGGTGCAAAAATTAGACAGAAATGATCATTCCTTCCCTTGAGGATCTTACAGACTACCTCTCTGAAGCTAGCTTATTGTGTGATCTTGGATGATTCAGCTTCCCTCTAGGTTCTGTTTTACTCATCTGTAAAATGAAATTGCTAGACAGTGTGATAGTGTGGAAAGAACCCAGGCATTAGGAGATAGGTTTAAGTCTTTCTTTTTACTATGGCCACGAGGCCTCAGACCAGTTGGATGACTTTTCTGGGCCATGATTCCCTTGTTTGTAAATCAGTAGATTGGATCAAATGATCTCTAAAGAACCTTGGTATATTGAAACTTCACCTTTCACAAGGAAGGCTCTCTTAGATCTGACATTCCTGTTTCCTTCTCCCAACAATTGCTAGGGACTTCGCTCTCTACATTTTTCTGGATTTATCCAACATATACTTGTCTATATACATGTTGTCTTTTCCAGTAGGCTGTAAGCTCCTTGAGGAAAGGTCTTTGTATTCCCCGATATCTAATAGACTGCCTGGTACACAGTGTACACTTAGTAATGCTTGTGGATTGATTTATTAACCTAGTGAATAGATATCCATTATAAATATACTAAGAAGACAATATAGAAGTGACAGGTAAGGTCGGTCAGAGATTTCCTGGAGGAGATCAGTTTGGGGTCCCATTTTAAAGGTGAGAGTAGACCAGTAGCTAGGAAGGTTTGAGAGTATCTTTGATATGTATATGGACAGGGAAGAAGCCCCACTTGCAAGGGTATGGCACCTTTAGTTCTCTAATCTGAGATCTTGGGTATGGGCACTGTCTTTCACCAGAGTTCCTTGAATGAAGATTAGGTCTTACATGACTACATATCTCTTTCTTTTGGTTAGCACAGTGTTTTGTTTTTGGTTTTTGGGGGGGTTGCTTTTTGGAGGGACAGTTGGGGTTAAGTGACTTGCCCAAGGTCACATGGCTCGTAAGTGTTAAGTGTCTGAGGCCATATTTGAACTCAGGTCCTCCTGACTCCAGGCCAGGCATTCTAACAGCTGCCCCTTTCACATGCTTAGCTAATGTTTATTGAATGAATGAATGAATTTAATTCAGTGAATGAACTTTGAGCTGCAATATGTGGTCTAGTAGAAAAGAAACCAGAAAGAAAAAAAGACAACAGAAACCAGAAAGAACACAGGGGTCATGTAGCAATATAGTAATTGACCTTCAAACTCCCCTAGGCTGCCTCATATCTCCTACTCATATTGAGTTCCCCAGATCCAGCCATCGGAGCTACTGTAAAGAAAGGAGGCCAGCTGGGACTAGTGGATCCCATTCAAAGTCATACCCCTGACTTGTCTGGCCAGAAAGGAAGAACTCTAGGTTTGGAGTCAAATGATCTGGGGAAAACCCAGAAAACTGACTTTTGTGATCTTGGCCAATCGCTTAGATTTTCAAGGGTTCAGTTTCTGAACTGTCAAATGTGGACTTTGAACTAAATGATCTAAGGTTGTGATCAACCCTCACATTTAAGGTCATAAATTAAGAACTGAAAGGAGCCTCAGAGACCATCTGATCTACGTACAGCCTCATAGTTTATTTTTTTAAGAATTTTTTTAAATTCTGAACTTAAACACCAATTTAAATTTAAATTTGGTCTGTTATATACATAATAGAATGAATCAAAGGATTGTGCATAAAGGTGCACATCTCTGTTATGTATAGTCATATAATAAATTCTCCATTTAACTTTCAAAATTGTCTTGCTGGTCTGTAATTTTTTTTTCTGGTTTGCCTTTTGCTCTGTTCCCTTTTGTGCATTAAAAAAAATATGTTTCAATGACCATCTTTCTTTTTTCTTTCTTTTTTGTTTGCTTTAAACACACACACACACACACACACACACACACACACATACACGCATGCACACACCCCTCCAAATTAAAGGGGGAGAAAAAACACCTTTTACTAAATATACTTATTCAAACAAAACAAATTCCCACTTAGGAATTGCCTGAAAATGTGTGACTTACTCTGCATCTTAAGTCTATCCCATCTCTGTCAGGAGCTGTACTCCACCCCTACTTTTATACCCCCATTTTACAAATAAGGAAGAGTGTGATTTTCTCAAGGTCTCATACATGGTAAGCATCAGAGTCAATATTTGAACTTAAGTCCTCTCACTCCAAAGCCTTATTTTTGTATAATATTTCCCTGGATAATAATATTTGTTTATGTGGTTCCTTCAGGTTTGTAAAGTATTTTATGTATGTCATGTATTTTGAGCCTCCCAATAGCCCTGTAAGGTAGGGGCTCTTATTAGTTATATTTTACAGATGAGCAAACTGAGATTCAAAGAGGTTAAATTACTCGTCTAGGGTCACACCAATTATCAATGTCCAAATCAGAGTTTAAATCCAGATCTTCCTGACTTCAGGTCTAGCGTGATACCAGTATGCGCCACTGCCTCTGTTTCCAGGCTTACCGTATTAATGAGTGGGCACATAAATTTTTTTACCGCCTCTCCACTAAGGATATAAATTCAGCTATATATATCACTGTGATATATATACAGAAGTAACATTTGGATAGGCTCTGCCTTGTAGAGGAAAACAGCCGCTAAGAGAAATTAACAGCTTTATTCAGATGCTTGAGAAAATAAATCTAATGCAGTTTCCTAATCAGAGATATCCAAACATTGTATTGGTGGCTTTGGCAGGCGTGGGACAGGGTAGTGAGTTCACCATCACTGGAAATACTCAAGCAGATGCTGGTTCATTTTTCAGGGATGTTGAAAAAAAGGAGTTGTCCTCTAAAGTTCCTTTCCACTCTGAGATTCCCTAATTCTTGAAAGCAGTGTATATGAGTAGGAGCTGGATTTCATTGTTTTTTTACACCACCTCCTCCATTCCCTCTTCCTCCCCCCACCCCCACCCACTAAAAAGACCCAAGGCTTCCACAAGGAAAACAATGTCCAGATTGGCACTGTGTGGCCTTTTTCTCACCAAGTTTTTTTTTTCCTCTTTATTTTTCTCTTTTGTAGATTCGTGTGTGCCCAGCTGCCCAATGCAGTGCTAGAAAGCATCAGTGTCATTGACACACCAGGGATCCTGTCTGGGGAGAAACAGAGAATTAGCCGAGGTAAGAGAACCACATTGCTTTACTTGCTGGACAGAACAGAAAGGTGAACTAACCAGGAACATGGACTGAACAAAGAAATAAGCGGACAGCTCCCTCCTATCCTGTAGGACTGAAAAGCTTTGTCACTCTAGTGTCTGGAAAGGGTGCTAGAAATTTTCTTTTGGATCTGTAGGAATTCATGTGTGTTAGAAAGAGTGAGGGAGGAGAGGCCTAGCAGCCTCATATCAGGGTTGAGTCCTGGCCCAGCAAACAGCCAGCTGGGTGACCTTGGGAACTCACTTTCCCTTTTCTGGGCTTCTCTTTCAAAATGAGGCAGTGAGACTAGGCAACCTCTGAGGTCCCTTCTAGCTCAGATGATTTAAGAATTCTAGGAACCTTATCCAGCTTAAACTTGTCTGGGGTAGAAGTTCTCTTACTCTTTGCTCTTTACTCTGCCATCCTCTGTGTTCATGTCCCCAGGGCAGCTAGGTGGTACAATAGAGCACTGGGCCTGGAGTCAGGAAGATCTGAGTTCAAATCCAGCTTCAGACTCTAGCTGTGACCCTGGGCAAGTCACTTAAACCCTTTTTGCCTTAGTTTCTCATCTGTGAGAAAGGAAATGGCAAATAACTCCAGTATGTTTGCCAAGAACTGACCCCCATACACAGACAAAGTCTGTGGGGTCATTTAGAGACAGACCAGATTTAACAGCAACAATAATTTATGGCTTCAGGGTGGGGTGAACAAAGAGATGAGTCCTTTGGCATGTTTTGTTTCTTAGTGAGGAGTTCTAGAAATTTGACTTGCCAAGGCAAACTCTGTGCTTTCAGGGGTCAATGCTTGTTATATTACTTTTATTGTTATTTATAATAATCATGAGAGACAGCCATGGTGTAGGATTGAACTGGTCTCAGAGAAGAAGACCTGGGTTCAAGTGCTGCTCTGATACATACTTGCTCTGTGACCCTGGGCTAGTAATTTAATTTCTCAGTGCCCCTGACAACCGAGTATATATAACTTGCAAAACAGTTGCAAATGTTTATTGGTGCTTAGGCATTTCCCCAGTGGGAGTTCTAGTGAAATCAGAAGGTCCAGTTTAAAAGAAAAAGAAAGCTAGCATTGGTATAGAACTAAGTTTACAGAATGACTTCCATTCATTAACTTATTTAATCATCACAACCCCATGAGATAGGTACTATTCTTATATCCATTTTCTGGATGAGGAAACTCAGAATAAGAGGTATTTAGCGGCATGCTCAGAATCATGCAGCTGGTAAATATCAGAGGCAGAATTTGAACTCAGGCTCTTCTCATTCCCAAGCTTACGTCACCATACACTATCCCCAGTCACCCATAGAGGTTAGATCATCCCTGTGGTGGAGGCAGATGAGATATATATGCTTTGATGTCCTTCCTCTCCCTTCTTCCTCTAGAAGCTTCCGAGGCCATCTCCCATGGCTTCCTTCATCCAGTACCCCTGCTGAAATCTTGGCACATGGCTATTATTAGATGTGCTAGTCTGGCCCATCTTCCCGGAGCTACCAGAAAATTTTAATTTCTACATGCCATCCCAGGGGAGTAGCACTCTCAAGGACCAATAGAAATTCTCACCTGTTACTCAGGAAAAGGAGTTTATTTGGGATACCATCCCCAGTCCAGACCAGACTGACATCCAGAGCCATTGGGGGATAGGAGGGTCTTCATAGTGAGTGTACCAGGAAACCCATGGGTAGGCCCTATATCCCTCTTTCTTTCCCACTCACCTCTTCTTTTTATCACAGTCTGGGACCCTGAACACTCTCCGTTAATAAAGGGTTCCCAGCCCGTCAGAAGCATAAGGAGACAGGAGAGGCAGGAATTTCAAGATGGAAAAGAAGATGCTTACTGAGGAAGTGATTTGTCACCTTATACGGACTGGGAGCTAGGTTGTGCAGTGGTGAAAGCCCTGGACCTGGAGTCAGGAATTCCTGAGTTCAAATCTAGCCTCAGAAACTTACTAGCAGTATGACCTTGGACAAGCCACTTCACCTGTATTTGCCTCAGTTTCCTTAATACAAAGTGCGAATAACAATAGCACCTACCTCTCAGAGTCATAAGGATCAAATGAGAGCATGTTTTATAAAGTGTTTAGCACAGTGTCTGGAGTATTAAGTGTTATTGAATGCTTGTTTCCTTTTTTCTTTCCTTTCTTCTCTTGAATAGTGTCATGTGATTGCGGGGAACATCCTGGCCGGATGCTTTCTCCATTATGTAGCTGGTAAACTAGGTTCTAGCAAAGGGAAGAGGTTGCATAGGGGCCTTCTATAGACTTTCTTTGTATTGCCACATCCCTATTCAGAAGGTTGGCACTAATTGGAACCCAGGGAGTAATTCTTGAGCACATAAAAGTTGCAGCTAGGTGGCACAGTGAATAGAGCACTGGTCCTGGAGTCAGGAGACTTGAGTTCAAATCCAGCCTTAGACACTTAACACTTACTAGCTGTATGACCTTGGGCAAGTCACTTAACCCCAATTGCTCTGCCCTCCTCCCTCCAAAAAAAAAGCAAAAAAAAAGTTGTAGATAGCATGGTTACACTAGAAAGAATTTGAAGTCCTGGCTCATAGTATATGACACCCCAAACTGGGAAGGAACCTCAGAGGTTCTCTAGTCTACCACCCAAATGAGGAAACTGAGACTATGAGAGGCTATAGGACAAGAGTCCTGAACATGAACTCATAGGGCTTTAATTTAAATTCCTGCCTCAGACGTAATCCCTGTGTGATTTTGGACAAGTCACTTCTATCCTGACCTCATTTCCCTCTTCTGTATAACGAGGGAGTTGAGCTAATGGTCCTAGATCTATAATACTTTTATTGGTGGGAAAGTCTGGAGAAAATTTAACATCTGGAGCCTGGAATCTCCAAGTTCTCCAGTTTTGTTATGGCTTTATGTGTTCTATAAGGTATAGAATTTTTTTTTTGGCTGAGTTCTCTCTTTTCATGGGCCTGTAGCTACAGTGATAACTAGGGTGGGGTGACTAGACTTTGACCCAGGGTGCCAAATTCAGAAGGTGCTAACAACACTTTCTTTTAATTCCTCTATATCAAAGAAATGTCAAAGCTTAAGACCTACTTTGTAAGAAATTATCCTTAGTTAAATAGAGGGAGCTATCAAATGACCTTCCTCTCCCTGGTCTTTGTCTTTTGACTTCATTAGCCATGTTGTATAATATTCGCCCCACCCACATAAATTCCTAGTTGCTACTTTGCCTGCAGGTCTTGTGTTCCGAAGATTCTTGCTTCCTCCCTTTTATATTCCACTTCCCATTCTTTTCTCTAGTTAGGTAACACAGTGGATAGAGCAGTGGGCTTGTCAGGAAGACCTGAGTTCAAACCCTGCCCTAGACATCTAACAGGTCTGTGACGCTCAGTTTCCTCATCTGTAAAATGGGCAGCAATTACACTGACCTCTATGATCCAATGCCAAAAGAGTGGTTTAGGTAGATTGGTGAGGAGATTGGAGGGCTACAAAGTGCATCTTCCTTTACCTCTCCTAACCTCCCCTTCAGGCTTTACCTCTCCCCTGCTCAGCTCAGCTGTTGTCCCTGCCTGGATGGGGAAAACTGAGCTTGTGGACCATTTTTGTTCTTCTCAGGGCTTGCTGCTAGAGGAGAGAGACAGGGGGAGCCAGTCTCTGCCCCTGCTATTGTGGGCCCAGGGAAGTACAGGACCTTTTCTCTCTCCTGGGTGCCTCATTTTCATCTCATCATCCTCTCTCTCCTTTCCCGTCCAGATGCAGAGAAGGGCTATAGCTGCCTGTATAGATGCCCATTTGGAGGTATACCCTGATGTTTTCTCTAGCATGTGGGCTCTCTGTCCTCTTAGCAGCTTGGGTGGCTGTTTTTCTTTTTTTTTAGCTTCTCTCTTTGGTTTCCTAACCCTTTCTCCTACCTCCCCCAGCCCTACTTCAAACCAGTAGAATTTGTAACACTTCTGCCAATAGTTATGACTCATCCCTTCCCAGAGTGGTGTGGTAGCCCTAACAGAGAATTAACAGCTTAACAAATGTACAACCCAGTGTCTCTTAGGAAATATGAGATAGGCCTAGTGCCTTTCATTTGAATAACTTGGAAATGGCACATTCTAGTTTGTGGGTTCCCTTTCTTTGACAGAGTACCCAGAAAGGCTCAAAAACCCTAGGTCTCTGAAACTTTAAAGAGCCCTGGATTAGAATTCAGGAGATTTGAATTCAAGTCACAGATTTAATTGGACAAACTAGCAGTGTAATCTTAGACAAATCTCTTTACCTCCCTGGGCCTCACAGTCTACTCATCCATAAGGCAAGAGAATCAGATGAGATAATCTCTCAGGCCTTTTCCAACTTTAACAGTCCAAGATTAAATTCTCTCTCTGCCAAATCAATAATAAATCCTTTTGCTCTGAGAACTGTAATCAAATCAATAGTACCATTACTAATGGAAAGGGCATGACAAACAACTGCCCTTGTGGCTCATTTCATCATCCCTGAGACTGGCCAGACCAAAACTACCTTCCCTGGCCACCATTCCCCTTATATGTGTTGTGTTCTCCTATGAAAACGTAAGCTTCTTGAAGGCAAGGACTGTCTCACTTGTATTTGTAGCTCCAGGATCATAACATAGTGCTTGGAACCTAGTAGTTGCTTAATAAATGCTTGTTGGTTGATTGAATAAACATTTATTAAACACAGACCACGGGCTAGACACTAGGTATACAAATACAGCCATGAGATAATTCTGCTTTGTGGATGGAAGAGATTGTAATGATGGAGATCTAAAAGTGGTGAGTTTGGGTCTATAAGGTAGAGTTCAGGCTAGCCTAAATACCTGGGTTTGCATGTGACCGAAGAAACCCTGGCCTTGGGTGTGTTCTTCCGTCTTTGCCTCTTGTAGGAATTTTGGGGATTTGTTTTCATTGGGTGGGCAGGGAGAGTCTGGGGAAGTTGGAGGGTTCTGGATCTGCATATTATCCTGAGAGGGGCTCAGGTGGTTAGCACCACCTGATTACTGGGTGCTAAAGCAATGACTTCTTGTTCCTACGGTGTCATCCTACCATGAGCGTCTCCTTGTGTCCCTCTGACTTCTTGTACCTGCCACTGATCTCTTCTTCCTCACTTGGTGTCCTTCTGTGTTGAGAGATAGAGAGCAAAATCTGTCGCATACCTTTATGGAGGAAGACTAGTTTCCGGTTTCTCTGGGTTTTTAACGTTATCATATTTCTCTCCCTTCCCACATTCCCCCATCTTTGTGAAGTTCAAGAAGAGATCCCTCCCATTTGAATTTCCATCATAATTTAATCCCATACCTTTCATTCCTTCCTTCTTTCCTTTCTTTCTCTTCCTTCCTCTTTTCTTTGTCTTCCTTTGTTTTTTCTTTCCTTTCATCCTTTCCCTCTTTCTTCCTTTCTCTCTCTCTCTTTCTTTCTTTCTTTCTTTCTTTCTTTCTTTCTTTCTTTCTTTCTTTCTTTCTTTCTTTCTTCCTTCCTTTCTTTCTTTCTTTCATTCTTTCTCCCTTTCCTTTCCTTTCCTGTCCGTTCCTTCCCTTTCCTTCTCCTCTCTCCCTTCCTTCCTATTCCATTCCCTTCCCTTGAAGTCAGGAAGGCTTGGACCCAAGACCCGCCTCTTTGACCCTCAGCAAGTTACTTTACCCTCCTCAGCTCAATTTACTCATTATATTGTAAACTCCCTTGAGTATGAGTACTGTCTTTTGCCTCTTTTTGTATCCCCAGAACTTAACACAGAATAGGTGTTTAGTAAATGTTTATTGTTTGATCTGTAAAATGGGGATAACAGCACCAACTTAACAGGGCTGTAGTGAAGATGAAATGAGATGATATATGTAAAGTACTTTGCAAAGCACTTTATAAATGTAAGCTGTTTTTATTTCTCTTTTGTTCTTCTTGCTTCGTGTATACCAATGATCCTTTGCCTACCCCGCCATTCCCTGACCTGACCCGAGCCAGCCTTTCCTTGGCCATTGCTTAGCCTCAATCTTAGGGTTAAAATGCTTATGTTTCTTGTTTGGCACACGTAAGTCTTATAAATCGGATTAGACTGAGCAGGGCCCCCTCCCCCTGCTTTCTGGAAGAGATAATGGACCCAAGAGTCAGTAATCAGACCAGCATATCCTCTTCCTGGCCCAGCTCCAGACCACAAATGTGGCTATTGGCAAAGGTGGCCCAGATTACAAGTGCATGCTGGGAACCTGGGTGCTGCCACAGTATGTCTGCCTTGGGAATGCTGATGTGAGCACCTTGGTAGATTATTATTATTTTTAATTACTAGGAGCCATGGTGAGTATGGAAGGAAATTTTTAAAAAACAAGACCATAGAGAAACAAAATGAATGGACACAACAACAGCAAAACAACTAAAGGGCTCCCAGTACTTGACCTGGATAAAGTCTGACATTGATGGGACCACAGGCTGGAAGAGAAGTTTTGTGTTGACATAGGACCCCTCCCTATCCTTCTCCCCTGCCCAGTTTGCCAAAGAAACCTGCCATTTCTGTGAAAAGACAGGAATACACTTTTCAGTTCTCCTGTGCCCCTGGCACTGTTTACCCTATATTGTTTAGCCCAGTGGCAGAACCAGTCTGGCCAGTTTGGATCAGGCCCCTTATCAGTTCCCCTTGCGCATGCTCCAGCTTGGGGCCTTGTCACTGAAGTAGATCCTGTCCCAGTATGACATTGTAATTCTCCCCAGGAAGCTTCCTGAGTAAAATATCTGGTATGCTCCTGTGTGACCCTAAGGATGTGCCCAGGGGGAACTCTTTAAAAAGTCTAGATGTAGACTGGAAGACTTCTGCTCCTGTGTGACCCTAAGGATGTGCCCTGGGGGAACTCTTTAAAAAGTCTAGATGTAGACTGGAAGACTTCTTTGCCTGAGATTGGGTAGGTAAGTGTTCAGTTTCATTAACCAAGACTAATGAGTGAAGACTGAGAAATGCTGAGCACTTGTTATACGTGGCTGTGTATACCTTGGTATGCATAGCCCATATAGAACACTATATAAATCTGTGAAGGGAACTAGCTGGACTGCTAAAGGTAGAAAGGGAAGGGTATAGAAAAGGGAGGAGAGACTTGTATTGCTGGCTGTGAGGTCTCTATCCTCTTACATCTAGAAAACACCCAACCCTAGGGATCTTATTTGGAAAGGACTATGATGGAACTTAAGTGGGAGTGGTATAAAAGGCTAGACCTTCTTCTGGAGCCAAGGTTATTGAGTATGTCTAATAGGGAATATCCCACAACCCCCATCTCAGGAAGGGAACCCTTTGAACTCTAGACTGTGGTTCAAGGAATATTAGGGAATACCATCTGAAGTCACATATTTCTCTTCTTTTTATAACTAGGTGAGTAGGCAAGCTCAACCTTTGCCTCATGTCCTCAGATCCCTCAGGCAGTTACTGGATATTTAAAATCCATTCCTTTTGAGGTATGACTACCCTAAAGTTTAGGCAGATGTTTACTTTGTGGCCTATAGAACCATTTGCTTTTTTCATCGTTTTTGAGCTGAGTAGAGGTTGGATTGAAGTGGAGTGAGGATGGATTGAGTCAAGGAAGCCAACCACAAGACCAAGTGTGAGGTGTTGAGGGCATGTACCAGGGTGATAGCCACTTGAGTGGAGAGAGGGGGCCATAGAGAAGATATAAGGTAAAAACAATAAGATGTCAACAGATTGAATATTTGGGGTGAGTGAGTGTAAGGACTCTAGGCTATGAGCCTGGTTCACTAAGAAGATTGTGGAGCTCAGTTATTGCTAAGTTCAGAAGTGGAATTTTGGGGGAAAGATAATGAGTTCTGTTTTGGACATGTTAACCTTTGAAATGCCTATAAAACATTGACTTTGAAATGTCTAAGAGGCAGTTGATAATATGAGATTGAGCTTGGGAGAGAGATTAGGGCAGGATATATAGATGGGGTGCTATGTTAAAGGAACTGCAAGTAGGCCAGGGTAGCTGGACCATAAAGTATGTGGAGGAGAGTCAAGTATATGAAAACTGGAGAGGTAGGAAAGGTCCAGGTTACAAACAGCATTAAAGGCCATACTGGGGAGTTTTATTTGATCCTGCAGGTAATAGAGAATTACTGAAGCCTATTGGTATGGTCAGAATACTACCTTAGAAAAAATCATCTTAGCAACCAAGTTGGAGGATGGAGTGGTTTGGAAAGAGACTAGAAGCAAAGAGACTAGTAGAGACCTCATTTCATCCCAGCCTCTTGCTGTGAGTCAGGTAGGAATGCAACTCTTTTACCCAGTTTATGACTGTAGAAACCGAAGAAAGACCATGGAGCACATTGTTATCATGAAGACTGGTAACTAGGAGCCTGAGATCTGCTGACACATTCACCAATACAACAGTGGGAGGGCAGAATTCATGTAAGAAAAGTCTAGGTTCTGGTCCTGGTCCTGCTGCTTACTCACTGTGTGACCTAGAGCAAGCCATTTTCCTTCTCTGGGCCTTCAGTTTCTTCATCTGTAAAAGGAAGGGATTGGGACTAACTGGGCTCTGAGTTGCTGTCCAGCTCCAGATCTCTAGGATCCTTTTCTCCTCCCAGCCTCTCAACAGCTTCCTTTAAGGGAGAAACCTACTTGGACCTCACCCAGTAAGAAGACAGAAGAGTTTCAGGTCAGTGCCAGGACAGCATTTGTGTGGCTCTGTAACTTAGAAAAGCAGCATATCACCATGAAAAGATGCTGTTTGTTCAACAAGGATATATGTATTTAAGTTTTATAGAGATCTTTTGTTTTTACATCACCTTTATTTCCCTGTGTCCCACTTCCTTTTCCTCCTAAAAAGTCTTCCCTTATGACCAAGAAAAAAAGTCTGGGTACTAGGGAGGGGAGAGGCATAGAAGTGGGAGGGGCGTGGTTTTTTATAACTGCATTTTTGAAAAAATGAAACAATACACGAGCCAATTCTAACAATGTATACTGTGTTCCATACCCCTTGTGTCTTCTACCTCTGCTAAGCAAGCAAGAAAGTATATTCCCATCTCTCTTCTACTGGGCAGACATTGCTTTTTTTGCTTTTGCTTTTTGTTTGTTTTGTTTTGTTTTGTTTTAGTGCTGAAAGAGGAAGATAGCTAAAGCCTAGTGCCCTCCCATCAAGGAGCTTTTGTAGGGAGATTAATCCTTTGGTGTATCCTTGATCCCATGAATTCAGATTACAGTCCCTCTGTGCTCTCTTCTCCTATGGAATTATGTACAAATAAAATTATTACACAAAGAATTATTACATAGAAATCCTTGCTGACATCTGTATGTAGTGGTTTCAGTTTTTCAGAATTCTTGACATTTAATCCTTGCGACAAAACATGTCAGATAGGTACTACAGGCATCTGTAGTTTATGGATGAGGAAATTGGGAGAGATGACCTCTTTTGTCTAAGGTCACACATCTAATAAGTGTCGAGGGTGAGATATGAACCCAGCTCTTTACTGACTTGGTCCAGCACTCTTGTCTACTATACCAAGCTTATTTTCTGTATAATAGGATTGTTATACAAAGTAGATATATTCCTAAATCAGATGCAAAGAACTTTGAATTAAGAGGACTCAGGTGAGTACCTAACACTGTAGGTGTTTAGTAGTAGGTATTTATGTTTATATATATTGATCTTAGTGACCCTGATCTAATAAATATATTTAATAGTATATATTTAATGAATACTTGAGGAAAGCATCACTTCTAATTTGGAGATAGAGAGAGGAAACAAGGAGTTAAGGGAGGGTTTTGTGGAGGAGGAAGGAGACTTTTGTGCCTTCATTAAGTATTTACTAAGTGCCTACTATGGGTTAGGCCCTTCCTGGCCTTGAGCAAGCCCCTCAGTCCCTGTCTGTTCCTCCTGTTTCCTTGCCCACTAAATAGAGTTACCGAGGGCAGTTGTAAGACCCAGATAAAATAATGTGTGTGAAAACTAGAAAGCTTTTTTCAAAGTATAATGTGTACCATGCAAATTAAGGTGATGGTTTGTGTTTTTCACATGCCCTCAGACCATCTCTCAGGATGTGGGTAAGAAGTCAGAGGGAAAAGTGATTACTGTAAAATCTCATTCATTTCCTGCAGCTGAGCTTTAGACAAGCTTTGTTTCTAGCTCTCAGGGGCCTTTGGAGGCAGAGGATTGGAACACAGGTCAGTGATGGCTGCACAGCCTGGGCAAGTGATCTTGTTTTTGCCCCAGTTCTTTTGGAATAGCCCAAATAGAACTTATTCAATGCACCAGATTCTTTCATCCATCTATCCATTCATTCATTTATTCAGTATTTATTATATGCCTCCTATATGTCAGGCACTAGAGGATACAGAATTATTGAATTTGAGAATTGGTAGGGTACACAGTAGATATGTGGGCCAACCTCCACACGAAAGATGTCCCCACCATAATCTACTCAACAAGCAGTTATCTGTTCTCTGCATGAAGACATACAAGGAAGGCAAACCCACCACCTCTTACAGTAGCTCATTTCACTTTGGGAGAGCTTTATTCGTTATGAAGTCTTTCCTAGCAAATTTTCCTCTTTGCAACTTCTACTCATTACTTTAAATATTGGAAAATAACTATTATCTTTTCCTCCACTCCCACTACCAGTCTTCTCTTCTTTAGGCTAAAATCCCTTCTTAGAATATCCTTTACCTCACCAGTGCCCCAGAACCCAGAACTAAACACAGTGCCCCCAGATATGGTCTGATCAGAGTATGTAGAATAAAGCCCTGTCTCTCTCAGTGTGGCCCAAGATGGTATTCACTTTTTGACTGCCATACTATAGGTTGTCAGTTTAGGCCTTCCTCACTGCACATCTTATTACTGTAAATTCTTCTCCCATTCACCACTCTTTACCTTTTCCAGCTTAAATTGCAGCTGCTATCAAGATTAGAGGTCATCCATCCCTCAGTTTGCAGATGGGGAAAAGGAGACCCAGGGTAGCAAGTGTCTGACAGTGTCACACAGCTAGCTGGTAAATGAACTAGACCCCGGGTCTTCTGATTCTCAGTCCAATGTTCATGTCACTGTTCTGTGATGATACTCAACAAATCATAGACTCTTAAAGCCTTTTCAGTGCAGACCCAGATAGAAACTGGTGTTTTCATGGAGCTATTTTTAAATAATAGGCATATTTCCATTCTTGCAGTCAGGCAGTGCTGACCTGGTATTTTCTTAAGTTTTTCTTCTTCTCTTTACCTCAGCTGTGGAGATTTGCCAGTCTTTTGTTTCTCTCATGCCTTCTGTTTTGGTTAGGAGCCATTTGAGACCATCCTGGCAATGAAAAGGTCTGAAGATATCTACCTGGCCTCTGGCAGCTTTAGGCTAAGCAGCCTGAATTCCAAAGCCCCCTCTCTCTCTTTCCAGTAAGATATCTTCATTGCAGATTCTCTGGCCCCTTATTTTCCCAGGTCCAGAGGTGTTCTTTCCTTTCAATTCAATTTAAGAAGCCCCTATCTAATAAGAGGATGTTAGTGTTAATACCTTAAGAGTATTTTTTGTCCATTTTTTTGGGGGGGTCTGATTACATTGATGTAAGCTTGATGTCCTGATGAAGAATTTCCCTCCATCAAAATACATCTGCAATTATTATGCAATTTATCTGTGATCTAAGAATGTTGCCTGGGGACACAAAGAGTTTAAAGAAGATTGCCCATGATCACAAACTAATTTGTATCAGATATGGGACTTGGACCCAGGTATTCTAGACCCCAAGACTGACTACTTACCTATGACTTTGCCCTGTGTCTGTCTTGTACATAGTCTGTGCTTAACAAATGTTGAATGTATGAATAACTTTGAATAATAAATACCTGTAACACAAGATAAAAGATAGGATGATAAGTAAATTAGAGGGGCCATATCTAGACAGAGTTCTGTGTGAGGTCTAAGAGGAGGAGGGGGTGGGGACTGTCATGCCCCTCCCATGTCCCTCGCCTTTTGGCACAGACCAGTGGAGGAAGAGCTGTAGTAGAGGAGTAACCCCCACCAGCCATCTTAAAGTGGGTGCTCAAAGAAACTTTTAAGAATGCCAGCGTTTTCGGAGGCTCAGAGCTCACTGCTATACCCTGAAGATGTCCAGGAAGCATAAGATCCTTGTAGCCCACCAAGCAAATGACCTGTTGCATTCAGTGGGAGGGGCAGCTTGGTGGAGAGCACAGAAGACTTAATTTGGAGTCAGAGGACCTGAATTTAGATTCCAACTTACTCCCTGTGTGACATCAAGCATCTTTCTGGACTTCATTGGAAAATAAGGGAGTTGAAGTAGATGACTTCTAAGGTCCCTTCCAGGGTAGCTAGGTGGCACAGTAGATAGAGTGTCCCGCCTGGAATCAGGAAGACTCCTCTTCCTGAGTTCAAATCTGACCTCAGACACTTAGTGACCCTGAGTAAAACACTTAACCCTGATTGCCTCAGTTTCCCCATTTGTAAAATGACCTGTAGAAGAAAATGGCAAACCACTCTAGTATCTCTGCCAAGAAAGCCCAAATGGGATCGTGATGAGTCAGGCACAACTGACTTTCCAGCTCTAAATCTGCGATCCAGAAGCTCCCTTTGAGTACTCCAGGTCCCCTCAGCACCTTCTGAGGGACAGCAGTTCTGTTGAACAGCTTCCAGAACCTTAGAGCAGGCTTGGCCCTGTGTCTCTACTGACTGGGAGATTTAAAAATAGGCTGGAGCTGTCCCATGAGGGTGGGAGGCTCCCTGCTCCAGCTGGATGGAGCACCGACACCTTGAAGCTAGCTCTGGTGTGTTTGGCACTGATCAGGTTAGCTGCAACAGGCATTAGCTGGACTGCTGTGTCTACCTGGAAGCAGGGAGGGGAGCTGTCTTCTAGAAAAGGAAATGTTATAGAAGGAGAAGGATGCTTTTCCATCTCAAGGACTCCTTGGAGTCCTTGGAGTCCCTGGTAGAAAAAGCCATGCAAAAGTTGGGAGGAAACAGAAAGAACAAAAGAGGATCATAGCTTTTGGCTTGGGAAGGTCCCCAGAAGCCCTCTAGTACAACCTCTTTATTTTACAGATGAAGAAATTGAGGGCCAGAGAGATTAAGTGATTTACCTAAAGTAATAACTATTATAGGATCAGGAAATTCAACACAATAGGCATTAATTTAAAGGCTGTTCAGTCCTTGGCATTGTGTGGTTGGTGTTAGGGAGGGACACACACACACACACACACACACACACACACACACACACACACACACACACACACATATATACACACACATATACACATACATATACACACACACCCCTCCAAACATTCCCTACTCTCAAAACCATTAGCACTACCATAGACTGTCATAGTGAAAATTTCCTACCCAGTTTCAAGCAGTATCTGGAAGAAAAACAGGTCTACTTTCCCAGCTTGGACATTAAGTTGCTATTAAAATTCTAACTTGCCTACAGCCAGGAACCATTCAAGACTGGTGGGGATGAAAGGATTTGCTCATTTATAGGCCTTCACCAAACCCAAGATTACTCTGCCTTTGCTCCAGGTTATTTTTAGGCATCCTCTGAAATGACTTGTTTCTTTCCAGCTGCTGCTCCTAGGAAGGTGAGTCTAATGGGCTTTGTCGGAGAGCCCCAGCCCTCTCTCAACCTCTACCTTTGATCTTAAATGTCAATCTATTAAATTAGCCTTGTGATAATTATCAAACATAGACTTATCTTCTCTTACATTGAAACGCACTCAAATAAATGAAGAAAGTCTCTGTGCTTGGATTCCCAGATTTGGTTTCAGATCCTGCCTCAGACACTAGCTGGGTAAGTCCCTTAACCTCTTTCAGTCTCATGTTCCTCATCTATCTGCCATTTGGCAATAATAGTAAGTATTAGCACCTGCATCACTGACAGCAAGGTCTTGTAGCATAGCTATGATGTTGGGACTGGACACAGGAAGCCCTGAGTTCAGGTCGAGTCACAGACACCTGCAGCTGTGTCCTCATCTGTAAACTGGAGATAATAGCACCTACTTCCCAGGAACCTGTCTGTGTGCATGTATGTACACACACACATACACACGTGTATGTATACACATATGTGTATGTATCTGTGTTTTGCAAGCATCAAAGCACTATATAAGACATCTCAAAAAATCTCAGTGTAATTTAAGCTTTCAAAAATGTTTTTTAAAAAACTACACAAACTTTTGGGACACCCTTTATAAATGTTTAAGTTTTTTGTTTCTTTTTTGCAAACATCCCTGTGTTAAATAAATATTGCCAGTTGTATTGTTGTTAACCTCAGGCAAGCCATCCAATTTCTCTGTGCCTCAGTTTCCTCATCTGTAAAATGAGAGCATTAGACTCGGTGGCCTCCCAGTTTTTTTCTAATGCTAAATTATGATAGTTAAGTCACTTTATGTCTCTGGGCCTCAGTGTGCTCATCTGAAAAATAATATAGTCAGAATAATAATACCTGACATGTATGTAGGCCTTTAAAATTCACAAATCGTTTTATACATATATTATCTCATTTGGTCCTAACAGCAACCCTCAGAAGGAGGTGCTGCCGTTGTTATTATTACCCCTATTTCAAAGATGAGAACACTCTCTGAAGTAGGATTCCAACCCAGGGCTTTCTGGCTCGAAGGTAAATACTGTAGTCATTGTGGGTCAAAAAATAAAGGAGTAGAACTAAAACCCAATCAAAGCTCCTTGGATTTAGCCCTTCCGCCTCTAAGATTCTATGAAGGGGTTTGTTCTGGAAAGCGTTTGGTAAATGGGTATAGGTTAACTGACACATGCCATCAAGAATCACCCAGATGTTAATATTGTCTGAAAGCATTTCATTCAGCCATGTACTAGTAAATGTTTAACAACTGGTTCTTCCCCCAAAAGATTTTTACACATGATATGTTTTCAAGTTTAATCTGTACCATCAACATTTTTCTTTCACTTTCACAAGCTTGAAAGCCAACAAAACAATAAATTAAGTCTTTGTAGCATTTGCTGATTACATCACACTGACAATTTAACAATCGGCCAACTCAACTCTGATTTTCATTTCATATTGATTTTGTCTCTCATGACACAAGCAATGATAGTGGATAGAAAAATGGCCTCAGGAGGAGCCAGCAAGATGTGGCTTCAAGTCCTTTTTACACATAGTGGCTTTGTGACTCTGGGCAAGTCACTCTCATGCTATAAATTGAAGAAAGGGTGTCAATTTGCATTATAGAGAGAGTTTCTTCCTTTAGGGGTTCCCTATACCAACGCACTCCTAGGCCCCTAGCCTATTCCTTAGTTTCTCAGGTAGGATATTTAAAAATATGTTTCTTCCCTGTGCTACTTAAAGTTCTCACAGCCTCTCTGAAGTCATTAATAATCTCTGGGAGGCTTCCAGAGACCTAGCATCCCATTTTGCCTCTGAAACATCTCTCCCCTAAATGATGATAATATTTTGACTTCCCTTGCCTGAAGTATATACAGAAAGGCCCCAGGAGTTTTTGTATACTCAGAAACAAACCAGCAGAAAAAAATGCTCCTGGGCCCCTTAAGATTCTCTTTCTCAATATTGCTGACTGGGGAATGATAGCCAGAGACAGACCAGGCCTATGGGGGGCTATCAGAGGTGGTACTGTCTGAACAATAACCATTATGGATGACCTAGGCTGGATGAGCAAGGGAAGCTTGAGCCTGCGAGGCTGCAAAGCAGCCATCTGAATTACCCAGCTTGCCTCCTTCAATCTGTCTACAGGCAGAAACAATTCCTGCTAGACTATCTTTTATTGGCATGATGTTTCAGCCCATGACAGCAACATGTTTTGATTCTTTGGGGTATTTCATCTCCTCTGCCCCTGGTTCAACTGATTTTGATTAGACCAGAACTCAAAAGAATTTATTGCCTTTTAGGGAAGATACAGGAGAGACATAGTTCCCACCTTTGTGATAATATCAGGGTAGTGCTATGCCATAATAGCTGGAAGAATCAAGATTGCTCCTCAGGCCTATACCTTTCCCTAAACATTGGTCTCACTGTCTTGTTTCCCCTCTCCCCCTTTCCCCCCTCTTTCTCTCTCTTTCCCTCTCCCTCTCTCACTTTCTCTCTCCCTCTCCTTCTCACCCTCTTTTTCCCTCTCCCTCTCTCTCCCTTTCTCTCACAGATCCAAGGAATGTTGGGTGCTGGGAGAGTGCTCCCTTGCTTGGGGTCTCTTTAAGCCAAGCTCACTGTGATCAGAGCACTTGGTAGGAGTCCAGGAATCACTGACTAGTGTGTGGCATCTGACATTAGACCAAAATATCTCCAATAATAAACCTTTTGCATGAGTTTCTTTGAGGTGGATGTTAGGGAACGTCCTTGTTTCAGTGAGGTTGGTGGGCATAAGTAAAAGTAATCTATCTTCTGTAGAAGGGGCTCTTAACCTTGGTAGTCTAGACTCCTAGATAATGTTTTTAAATACATAAGATACACAGGATCACAGAGGAAGCCAGTTATATCAAAATGTAGTTATCAAAATGTGTAGGGAAAAAAAAAGTTTGTGGACCCCAGGTTAAGATCCTGTATCTTCTAACAATAGCACCCCCATTTTTCCCTTGTTGTTATTCAGTTGTTTCAATCATGTCTAACACTTCATGACCCCATTTAGGGTTTTCTTGCAAAGATACTGGAGTGATACTAGGTCTGCCATTTCCTTCTCCAGGTCATTTTACAGATGAGGAAACTGAGGCAAACAGGGTTAAGTGACTTGCCCAAGGGCATATAATTAGTGTGTGTCTGAGACCAGATTTGAGTTCAAGTCTTCCTGACTCCAGGCCCAGCATTCTACCCACTGAGCCACCTAGCTGCTTATCCAGCTGTGGCAAGATAGGGAGATGCAATAAAAAAAAAAAAAATCCCAAGACTTGGAGACTAAAGACGTGAATTTGAGTCCCAGTGGAACCAGTTGCTGGCTAAATGGTCCTAGCTAAGTCATTTAAGCCTCAGAGCTTTATTTTCCTCATCTGTAAAATGGGAATAATTTTACAAATTTACAAAGAGGCAACATGGAGTAAAGAATAGAGAGAACCAGCCTCATAGTCAGAAAAGGGGTTCAAGTCTAGCCTCTGACTCATGCTAGCCCCATATGACCCTGGGCAAGTCACTGAACTTCTCAGTGCCCCAGGTGATTCTCTAGGACTTTTAAAATACAGAAGAGGGGCGTCTCTAAGTGGAGAGGAATTCACTCACCAGTGAAATGCCAGGGTCAGTCTAAATAATTGTGCTCCAAATATCTCAGGGGTTTTGTGAGGAAGGTAAAGTACAACATAAGCCTAAGCAAATCATAAGTATTTGTTGGATGAACAAATATTTTCCTAGATAATTTTTAGGATTCAGTCTTTAAGTCAGTAGGACTTAGTTTCCTCTCTACAATTTAATCTAGTCCAGAGCTTGGGGTAAGGTGGCATAAGAGAAGGAACACTGCCTAGAGTCAAAGGACCTGGGCTCAAATCCCCCCTCTGTTGCTTAGTACCTGTGTGACCTTGCTCAAGTCACTTCCCTCCTTGGGCCTCAGTTTCTTCATCTGCAAAATAAAGTGTTTGGAATAGTTGGTCTTCAAGGTCCCTTCCAACTCTAGCTCTCTGATCCTGTGTTCTTCTCTAAGAAGAATCTCAGATCAGTAAACAGATAAATCTAGAACTGGGAAGGAGTGCCACATTATTGACCTGTCATTATGGACCTTCCTGACTCCAGGTCCAACATGCTAAGCCTTTGCTTAAATTGTTCCATTTTCTGACTTGGATCCATTTGCCCTTCCCTGATGCCAGACAAATTCTTCTGTTCCTCTCTCTGACGCCCACCCAACCCCACAGGTTATGACTTTGCCGCTGTCTTGGAATGGTTTGCGGAACGTGTGGACCGCATCATCCTGCTCTTTGACGCCCACAAACTAGACATCTCTGATGAGTTCTCTGAAGTCATCAAGGCTCTGAAGAACCATGAAGACAAAATGAGAGTAGTGCTGAACAAAGCTGACCAGATTGAGACACAGCAGCTGATGAGAGTGTATGGGGCCCTCATGTGGTCTCTGGGCAAGATCGTCAACACCCCTGAAGTCATCCGAGTCTACATCGGCTCCTTTTGGTCCCACCCCCTGCTCATCCCAGACAACCGCAAGCTCTTTGAGGCTGAAGAGCAGGACCTCTTCCGAGACATCCAGAGCCTCCCCAGGAATGCAGCCCTTCGGAAACTCAACGACCTCATCAAGAGGGCACGGCTGGCCAAGGCATGCCTCATTCCTTGGGGATAACGGAGCTGGGCATTGTGGGAGTGGGAATGGCCAATAAGAGAGAACTGATAAAAGAATGTAGGAGAACAGATCAGAGCACATGGCTCATTGAGTATTGTTGGAATGATGGCCTGCAGATTATTGCCTTGAAGGCAAGACCTTGTAACCAGCCATGCACTGATTTACTGGCATCATCTCTTTTTCTGTTCAGAGTTATGAAAAGTATCAGAAGCCAGGTCAAGCTGACTGTAAGGGGATGGGGAAAACAATTGACTTTTAGAAGAAGGGAATGTTTGGAAAGAGATGGGAGTGGAAATGGGCAGAGGTGAAAAGGATGTGTATATGTGTAGATAGATCTAAATTTGTGTGGCTAAATATAGATAGATAATATACAGAGAGGTAGTTCTAGATAAATAAATTAATTTGTATTTCTATTGAGAGAAAGATAGTGTCTTCATCCTTAACCTCTCTTGCTTCTTAGGTCCATGCCTATATCATCAGCTCTCTAAAGAAGGAGATGCCATCTGTGTTTGGGAAAGATAACAAGAAGAAAGAGCTAGTGAACAACCTGGGAGAGATTTATGGACGGATTGAGCGGGAGCACCAGATCTCACCTGGGGACTTCCCCAACCTGAAGAAGATGCAGGTAATTAGAGAATCTCCTAGCGAGTCTCATAGGAGCAGCCAGTGTGAGAGATCCAAGAGAGCCAGGACAGCTGGACTTTGGCTCTAGGACAGACTTGAAAGTATTGCTGAGATTATATGGTGAAGGTTAAATGTAAAAGATTAGCAGGGTCTCATAAAAGGGACCTGAATATAGAATTAGAAAGCCAGCTTTATAAATTCACCCTACACAGGACTCGGGGTCATAGATGTGGAACATAGAATTTTTCTGTCCTGAAGGGAATAGTATGTATGTGCCATCATTGGGATTTCTGAGAACTCTAACCCTCAAGTAGGTGTGAGCATCCACAGACTTAAGAAGTCTTTGTGAAACCTAATATTCTCAGACTTTCTTTGGATGGAAGATTGTTTCTTGATGCCTTAGTGTTGAAATCATAGCTCCTTGTGAAGGGAGTGAAATTATGAAAGCCTCTCAGGCTTTAGTGCATCACTGAACTTGGGACTTGAGTCTCCAGCAGAACTCTCATCATGTTCTCTTTTGTGAAGGGCAAGATTGTATACATAGCAAAAAAAGAACTCATAGCATATGGAAGGACAAGATTCTAGCTCTTGATCTTTTGAATGAACTCTTTGATCCTATATGGATCCATTTCCAGGTATTGGTTGGGATTTAATAGAGATTTTGGTGAAGGGAGCTGCCACAAATCTAGGTTAACATGGGAAGGACCACTTACATTGCTGAGGAGCCCTGTTTGTTCACTGAGTAGACAACATGAGGAAGGTAGACTGATGGAAAGATAAATTTGAATGGGGCAAACACTGGACTGAATTAGGTTGAAGTGCTTGTTGAATTGAATCGAATTACTCCAGCTAGAAGGGATGCTGGAAATCCTCTAATCCAGCTCCTTCATTTTAAAGACCGTTGGGTCCAACCCTCTGCCTGTTGGTAAATGAAAACACATCAGCTGTTCCTTTCACTTTCTGTTAGCCAAGCCCCAGGAGAGCTAAGTTAGAAATGTCCAAATTAACACCTGCTCTCAAAATGTGGCAGCACTTCTTAAAATTCTCCTGGATTTTCTGCACATTGGGATGATTTTCCTGTATGGTGACATCTTCTTAGTGGCCTAAGATGGCATGCATACATATATACACATGTATTGGGTTGGCATCCAGAACAGCGGTTGTAAGCCTTCATCTGATTACTGGCTCTCAGCTGAAGCCAGAGAGGCCAAAGTTAGGCCAACTCTTGGCTCCGGACCTCTTAAGATAGCAAGTACATAAAACCTGAACATGCCTCTTTGGGTTGTTGTGGAGGCAAAGGGAAAAAAGGACAGATTTGTACCTTGAGCTCCTGAGTTCCCTTGATCCTGTTGACTTTTACAGGGATCTTAGGGAAAGAGTAGATGCCACAGAACATTAGAACTCAGAGAGATTTAAGAGCTATGTCTTCTCACAGGATCACAGATTTAGCTTTGAAAGGAACCTTAGAAGTCATCTAGCCCCCCGTCCTCCCCCATTTTACAGATGAGGAAACTGAGACCCAGAGCTATTATGTGACTTACCAAAGGTCGCACAAATTTACCATCACCACACCATTTACCGTATTCCGTGAGTGTCTGTATAAATTGCCCTAATTCAGCCTCAGTTTCCTCATGTGTAATTGAAGACAAAATGGAGGAGACATTTAACTACATCCAAAGGATATTATGTAAATTAATGAGATAAGGTATATGTAAGCACTTTGGGGCCATTAGAAGGCCAGTTCCTAGTCAGAAGAAATAACATCATTCACTTTGTCTTTTTCTTGTTTTCCCTATCTCAGGACCAACTACAGGCCCAAGACTTTACCAAATTTCAGCCCCTGAAGAACAAATTGTTAGAGGTGGTGGAAGACATGCTGGCTCATGACATCGCCCAGCTTATGGTGCTGGTGCGTCAGGAAGAGACACAGCGGCCAGTCCAGATGGTGAAGGGGGGGGCTTTTGAGGGCACCTCACACGGCCCCTTTGGACATGGCTATGGGGAGGGAGCTGGTGAGGGCATCGATGATGCTGAATGGGTGGTGGCCAGGGACAAGCCTATGTATGATGAGATCTTCTATACCCTGTCCCCAGTGGACGGCAAAATCACAGGGGCCAACGCTAAGAAGGAGATGGTGCGTTCTAAGCTGCCCAACACAGTGCTGGGCAAGATATGGAAGCTGGCAGACATCGACAAGGATGGCATGCTGGATGACGAGGAGTTTGCCCTGGCCAACCACCTCATCAAAGTCAAGCTGGAAGGGCATGAGCTGCCCAACGAGCTGCCTTCCCACCTCCTGCCACCTTCCAAACGGAAAATGGCGGAATGAAGGAGGATTTTCTGAGCAAGCATGAGCTGGAGTGAAAGATAAGAAATGTGACAAGACAAAAACACACCTATACACATAAATTAAACAACTGCACCTTTAGGTAAGGGTGACCATTTTTTCAAGGTAGCTAGAATTTGACTAGTTTGGACATGTGAATGGGCTCCCCGTGTTGGTGGGAACTCACCCAGATAAGGTAATTCAAGGACCTCTAACCTTGTAACTCAAAATAGGTATCCCTACCCCTTTTTCTTTCTACTTTGTCCCCAAGTCCCTTCTGCCTCCATAACACTTAGATTCATACTTCTGTAGAGGCAGTCACCCTAATTTAAAGGTGCGGTCACCCAGAGGTGTCATTCCAATTCTTGGCTGACTTCTGTTATTCCCAACCAAGAATCTGAGTAGACAAGAAAGGCTTTTATCATAATAGGCAATTAACTTTTTCTGTGTATTTTTATTTGGCTTTCTAATATGAAATTTGCCCAGGCAGAGTAGGAAATATGCAAGAAAGGAGGGGACCAGATGATATCCTTCAAGCCTCTGATTTCCAGGATGAAGGAGGAGGCCAACATGTTGACCTCAGATGTAATTTACTAGAGGACTTGTTCTACTGATTAGACAATGGCTAATTTAATCTGTCATTTGTTTAAAGAGATCTCAAGGTAGGAAAAGGGGATAGAAAGAGAGAAAACAAAGCTGTAAACCAGAATTTGCCTGCTGATCGTCAAAGGCAAGGGAATTATAAATACACATATGGTATACACCCATGAAGGCTCTGCAGTTCAGGTATCTGCAATCCAGTTGAGCAAAGAGGACCAGGTGTAGAATTATTACTTTTTCTCCCTGATCTTAAAGCATGGAAGACACCTTGTAAGATACCTACTTTACTCACATCCTGCCTCTTGCTAGAGCTTGCTGACTAAGGAGGAGGAAGTGGATGGTCAACATGCCTGTCTGACAAGTGGGATTAGAGAATCTAACTGCTCTTCAGAATCTGAGACTTCTCTAAGACCCACATTATGGAAATTCATCAGAGTCACTGGCAAGAAATGGGATAGACAAACTGGTTATCATTTAATATTCTTACATCCTCTCCCCTTACCTCCAGTACTATAGCCCTTTTACAGTGTGGCCACCCATTCATTGTCAGAAAATCTCTCCATCCCGAGTTCCCACCTGCTGGCATTCTCATTGACAGCTCGCCATCCCCTTCATACATCCACATTACCATCTCCCTCCTCCATTTTGCTTTTTGGTCATTGTATCATATTATCCTTTCACATGCTGTGCTCATACTGTGACAGGAGATAAACCCCAGACAAGTCTAATTTATTTTCTGTCTCTGTTAATATTCTACATAGAAATATTACATGTATCTATAATGCATTTATTCTTGCATTGCATATTGTCAGCTGTCCACATACTAATACAATGAATTAACCCTTTGGTACACTTGGTCCCAGAGCATCATTCAAATGGGAGAATGGGGGAATGGTGAAGTGGAAAGACGGGGGTTCTTTGAGGGCATCCTCTTACAGAAAACAGCCCACTTGATGCTGCCCTGAAGGGCACAGAAAGATACACTGAAGCCTACTGGCTTCTGGGATATCTGCTTCAGAAAGTCCCAGTGGCTCATCTGGGACCAACCTATAAAAGCCACATATGGATCATTCTCCCACATCTGAAAGGCAAAGCCCTCGAAGCTGGAGGTTTCCTTCTGCATCATACAATTCCTTTGGGGGGAGGGGCTAAAAAAAGGAGGAGGTACCCTTTTCATAGGGTTCATTTCATAAGCAAGGAAAGTAGAGTACAGCAAGGCTAAGTACTCAATTGCCTAAAGTTGAATGTCCTGACTCTGCCATAGTTGTATGACATCAGGCAAATGGCTTAACCTCTCTGGGCCTCAGTTTCCTTGTATAAAATGAAAAGTTTGGACTAGACCAGAAATGTCAAACACATGCATTGTGTCTAGCAACACTCTGCCATGCTCTGCCCAAACCAGATTAAAATCTAAATGGGAAATAACAATAAAAATACAATAGAACATAGATAATGCTAACATGTGATATTCTAAGCCATTATGCAGCCCACAGGACTACTTTAGTGGTCCCTGTTTCTAACTGAGTTTGATAACCACTGGACTGGATAATTGCAAAGTTGCCTTCCCACTCTAAATCTATGCTTCTGAGAAAACTAGAGTAGGTCATCACAAGTTCCATCCCCAGAATGCATTTTAATTGAACAAAAGGTATTGGATTCAAGACTTGGAGACCTGGGGTCTTGACTCTTCTTAAATAGCTCCGTGATCTTGGTCAAGTCTCTTCAAATTTCTGGCCTCCAGTTTCCTTGTCTGTAAAATAAAGGAAGTGGTAATGGATGGTCTTTAAGGACTTCCAGTATTAATGATCCAAGATGAAGGGGATGTATTCCTGGGAAATCAGTGTTCTTGAAGAAGGAATAGGAAAGAACAGGGAAGTGGGGGGTGGGGGAGGCATCTTTACAAAGAGTAAGGATATCTGTAGGTTACCTTTGCCCCTACATGCTCAGCTACTTGAAACCTGAATGACTTCTACCCCTTCCCTTTTGTATTTAGTTGCTATTGTTTCTTTCCCTTCTTCTGAAGAGGAAAAAAAATTCCAGACAAGGGCATTCTACTCAATCCACTCTTATTTGTTTGTTTTGTTTTGGAATTAAGTCAAAAATTTAAAATGCATGTGGTGAAGGAGCAGCTGGGGCCCCTCAGGGTGGGTTGAGAATCAGATAACTCTCTGGATGGGAGCATTTCCCTTTGGGGGGATGCTACATCATGTGAGCTCTTTGTATGCAGAAACTGCCTCAGCCTGAAGAAAAGATTAGACTAGATGTGAAACCCAGTGTTCTAGAAGAGGGTCCACCAAAGGCCTGCTAGCCTGTCCAGTTGCTTCCCTAGACTTCTCCATAAGATAGCCGAACATTGACATTCCTTCACTGCTCACACATTGAGAATCTATCTTGAGCACAGATTCTAATTCAATAAAATCTGATTAAATAAAGGTTGAAGTGTGTTCTTTCGTAGATGAATGAATATGTCTTTATTCATCCATATGCTTTTGAGTTACTTTCCCAGGTGTGGTGATACCTTGCTCTGCACCATCCACACTCTGCTCCAGCCATATCCCTCCCCTTCCACCCACCTAACAAACAGCACACATTCCTCGGACTGTTGTCTGGAGCTAGTAGCAATGAGGCAGTTTTATTTTTTTCTCTATGTGGAGCTGGCCCATGTGGCAATCAATCCACAGACCAGACCTTGGCCTTGTTAGTCCCATGAGCAAACAATGCCATTTGTAATACACCTAGGAAGGGTAGATCTCCTATTCCTAAAGAGAGTGGGACTGGCCCTCTATCAATTTGGGCAAGAGTCCAGAGGCCAGTGTGAGCTTCTCTTCATTCTTAACTAGAGCAGGCCCCATCATCTAAGATTTGGACCATATTCCACACGTTTCCCACGATAGCTTCGTAGCATAATGGGTAAGTGCCACCCTTGAAGTCAAGAAGATGATTTCAAATCCTACCTCAAACACTAGCCTAGATCCTGAGAAGTCAATCAGCTCCACTTTTCTCATCTCTAAAGGATATAATAATAGCACCTACCTCAATCAAATGAGATAACCTGTAAAGAGCTTTGCAGACCTTAAAGTGCTATATGTAAAATGTTATCTATTATTCCTATTTAAGGAAGGCTAGAGGACTCTGAACACTTACAGCACTAGGTGTTAGCAGGAATTATAAGCACCCTACACTGAATTAAAACTCAGCTTGAGTGAATGAGTAATTGATCTCTCTCTCGCCTGCCTGACAAGTCCCACTTACAAGCAGCTGTTTCTAGCATCCTGTCTTCTCACATTTATGTAAGTGCTGAGCTATCCAGTGAGTCTTATCATGGGGTGTGCCAAGCTATTTGTAGCAAGGCTATCCCAAGAACCAGGACTATTAAGGATTCCAGTGCCAGTGAGACAGACCTTAATTTCTTCTACACTAACACATCTCCCCACACCACCCCAATCCTTCCTCCTTCCTTTAGCATCCCTCTTTTTCTTTCCCTTTTTCTCTCTCCCAGTCTTTCAGGCAGAATTGCAGATCATCCATCACAAAGAGAGTCTTGTGTTCAATATGCATAAATCATGGGCTCATAGAGCAAAGGCTGGGAGGGACCTTATCAAATGGTATGGGGAAGAAATAAAAGAGACAACTGCTTGCCCAGAGAAATGAGGGCAGAACTGAATGAAACCAAGCTGGATATGTAAGATTCTAGCAATGAAACTTAAATAAATCAAGTCCACCCCTGCCCAGGAGGTTTCTGTGGGCTTGGGCTGCTGTAAAGTATATATGTCCCTAAGATTTCATTGGTATAGAAAATTCCTAATGAGAAAACTCTTCCAGTGCAGACTATTACTTGCTCTGGAGGTCAGGTCCCCCTGACTCCCAGCTCAGGGTTCTTTCACTCACAGTACAAGTAACTGATTAATGGACAAATGGCTGAATCAAAGTTTTTACAATGAGTACAGTTTAAGGACCATGTCATCAGCTCATAATTACCCACATCAGGACCTGTTGGCCACATTCAGAGTCATTACTCCCTAAGTCCCATGACTGTCCAGGCTTCCCCACCATGCTCATGGTCAATTTCTCATCCTGTGCCCTTCTTCACCTTCCTTCTGTAACCTCTCCAGATCCGTGTGCTTTATCTGCCATGTCCCCTTGGCAGGTGCTGCCCAGCTTCCTCTCCTAAATCTTGCTACAGATAATATGAAAGGAGGTATTGGGAGGGAACAAGGGAGAGAGAGGGTAATTGCTTTGCATCCTTACTAAGCCTTTTCCCATATTCTTCAGGGGTTTTTAGTCCCAGAATCCTGGATGCAGAAGCAAAGAATGTGAGTGACAATGATATTGGCTGGTAGATGTCTGATGCTGAGCCTTAGCTCAGTACCAGCCTGGCTGGGTACAGTTGTCACTAGGTTGGACACAGCAGAGAGTAAGCATGGAAGAAGAAAAAGAGGCAGAAGTCAGGCCCCACTTCCCATTTATCAATTATTAATTAATAAAATATTAAGAATGCCCCTTCTATGTCCAGTCTTATGGAAGGCGTTGTGGGGCACAGAGGAGCTCAAATTAGAAGCATTTGTGGTACAGAAAAGAAAGACCCAGACTTGAAGATAGTAAAGCCTGGGTTCAGTTCTCACCTATGACACATCCTAGATATGTGACTGTGGACCAGTCATTCAATCTCTCAGTGCCCAAGGCAACTCTCTGAGGCAAGTGAAAGAGAGGGTGCCAACTTGCATTGATAGAGCTGTTTTGTACCAGTGAAGTCCTAAGTCTAAACATTTATCCCTATGAGGCTAGAGTAATAGTAACATATCTCTGCAGTTCTCTAAGTTTTACAAGTGTATTATTGTTGTATTTAAAATAACCATCTGATATAAGTAATGCAATACTAAAGCACATTTAAGACCTATATAGATAATAATAATAAAAGTTAGCATTCCTACCGTGCTTTATGGTCTGCAAAGCACTTTACAAACATCATCTCATTTGATCCTCACAATAACCCTAGGAAGTAGATGCTATTGTTATCCCCATTCTACAGATGAGGAAACTGAGGCACAAAGTAGGTAAGTGATTAGTCCTGGGTCATACAGCTTGTTAGTGTCTGAGGCTGGTTTTGAACTCGAGTCTTCCTGAATCCAAGTCTAATGCTCTATACAATTAATAATCACTAATTGAGGCTGCTAGGTAGTGAAGTGAATCTGGTACCACACCTGGAGTCAAGAAAACCTGAGTTCAAATAAGACCTCAGACACTTACTAGCTGTGTGACCTTGGATAAGTTATTTAACATGTAATTGGCTCATTTTTCTCAATTGTAAAGAGATAATAATAAAACCTACCTCATAGGGCTATTGTGAAAATCAAATGGTATAATATTTATAGAGCTTAACACAATGCCTAACACACAGTAAGCACTCAATAAATGCTTGTTCTCTCCCTCTGGCTATTATGCCAAAAACCCCTTAATGAAATAACGACTAGTAGTTGGAAGGGTATTCAGTATACATGACCAGACTGTGCCAATATAATAAAAATGATACTAGTACAAAAATTAATTTATGTATTTGGGGCCATACCAATCAAACTACCAAGGGGGTACTTTGATGAATAAGGTAAAATAATATTATAACTAATTTGGAAGATCAAGGGGAAACTCAAAGGAAAGAATAGGGGAGGGGGAACATGAATAAAGGAAATACATACTTACTTATTAAGCACTTACCATGTGCCAGGCACTGTACTAAATACAGAGACTATAAATACAGGCAAAAAGATAGATATCCCCTGCCCTCAAGGAGCTTACATTTTAATGGGGGAAGACAATACACAAAAGGGAGTGAAAAAAGGGGGTAAAAGGGAATGAAGGTATCTGACATTAAGGCTTGGCCTTGTTGTTGTTCAATAGTTTCAGTTAGATCCAACTCTTTGTGACCCCATTTGGGGTTTTATTGGCAAAGATATGGAGTGGTTTGCCATTTCCTTCTCCAGCTCATTTTATAGATGAGGAAACTGAGGCAAACAGGGTTAAGTGATTTGCCCAGAGTCACACAGGCAGGGTGTGTCTGAGGCTGGATTTGAAATGGTTGAGCACAACTCCACCCTTCCCTCCCCCAACTGATAAGTGAGCAGGAATTTCAGGCTAGGGTAAATTCTCCATCATCCCTCAGCCCCTCCTAATCATCACCTGATCCCAATACATCTCCATTCCTCATCTGATCTGGATACATCCCCTGGCCCCTCCAAATCACCCCATCCTAAGCTTCCTGTCCCTCAGGTGAACTTTGCACTGGTGGGAAATTCAAATATACACTGACCAATCACTGATTGTAGTTCTGGCTTATGTAACCTGGATATTGAATCTCTTTAAAAACCTGCACACCATCAGTCCAGACTCACTGATTTGGGTAACCATATAACCCCAACTGTCCTGCAGTAATAATAAAATCCACTTCCAAATTTAATCTCAGGGATCTTCTGTCTCACTCCTTTAAGCTCAACAAACTCATGAGCATGAGTCTTCTTGATTTCAAGTCCAGTGCTTTAGTACATTGGGTAGTAGAGGGAAATAAGGTGGAATAATTATAACAAGATAAAGAAAGTCAAACAAAAGAGTTTCCGCTAAGCAGGAAAGGGGAAATTATGGCAAGTTCTTGATCAGGGAGATGATGTGGTGAAAGCAATGTTTTGAAACTAATCTGGCACACTGTTCAGGGTTAATTAGAGGAGAGAGGGAGACCAGCTGGGAGGCCTGATGATAATAATCAAGCACCAAGAGATGATGACCTTGGCTGTGGTGATGACAGTATCTATCAAACAAACTGCAATTACATCCCACCAACGTCATGGTATCAGATTACAAGATGGGCAATTATACAGGAGTCCATAAAATACAGGTATAGAATAAGGAAGGGGAAAGTGCTGGAATTCTACATCTAAATCCTCAAACTCTTCGTTCCAGCTACCTGCCTTGTATAATTCAGTCTTTATTTTCCAGATTTACAGACCAGTTATGGAAACCCACAAAGGATTATTTTTTGGGACCCAGGAAGCCTTGCTCAACTGTATAGTCTGGTCTTATGCCCTGTCTATTAGTTCAGTTACTGGAGAGTAAATTCTACTGAAAATAATCTACTGAATCAGTTAGTGCAATGCCCTGGTTTTTTAACCTTCTCACTGACCTATTGCCACTTTGGTTACATCTATAAAAATATACCTACTCCAAAGGGCTGTTCCAATTGGAAGAGAAGGAAATCCTTATAATAATGCCTACAATTTAGGACCCTGTAAAGTTTTATTTCTTCTCTTCACAAATTCTTAGGTGGAATGGCAGGAAACCAGATCAGAAGAATTGCTCATGGTCAAAGCCTGTAAGAATGGATTTAATGTATGAGCAGAGGTCCTCATTTAAAAGATATGAAGGGAATAAGAAAACATTCTTTAAACCTAAAATCTGAGAATATGATTTTTAAGTGGTTTCTTCATTAAATAAAATGGGAGAGCTAACAACAGAAGACATTCAAATTACAGAGGTCTAGCATGAATGTTAGCCTGGATCAGGCAATATATAGAACACAGAGGAGGCATCTGGTTGGCACAACCAATAGAGTGCTGTCTTTGGAGTCAGGAAACCCTGAGTTCACATCTGTATTCAGCTCAGTGACCCTGGGAAAACCAGTGAACTACTCTAAAACTCAGTTTCCTTATCTGTACAGAGGGGATTAAAGTAGCACCTACCTCCCAGGGTTGTTGTGATGATCAAATGAAATAATATAATATTTGTAAAGCTCTTTGCAAATCTTAAAGTATTATATAAATGTTAGCCATAATTATGGAGCAGCTAGTTGGTATAGTGGATAGAGCACCAGGCCTGAAGTCAGGAAGACTCATCTTTCTGAGTTCAAATCCAGCCTCAAACACTATCTGTGTGACCCTGGGCAAGTCATTTAACTCTGTTTGCCTCGGTTTCTCCATTTGTAAAATGGTGAAGGAAGGAAATGGAAAACCACTCCAGCATCTTTGTCAAGAAAACCCCAAATAGGGTGACAAAGAATGGGACATGACTGCAACAACCAAATAACAAGTTATAATTACTATGAAACGGAAGGTATCTTAATGAGCAATTACCTTCACCATTCATTGTTTTGTATACTAGAATACTTGAGAGATTTTCTCAAGTCATTGTAGGTCCACAGGTTGTTACTGATGAGAAATGAAGGGAGACTAGCAATGCATCAGAGAATCAGAGTTAGAAGGCACTTCAGAAGCCACCTAGTCCAACTCAAAGCAGATATTGTATGGAAAGTGTCTAATCAGTGTATATTGCCTGCTCTTCCTGAAAGAAGAATTCCCTACACCAGTGGTGTCAAACTCAGATAGAAACGGGGGCCATTAAATTGTACATAAGGATTCCTGCAAAAGCATATTGACTTAGAAAACCACACACATTGATAGATTTCTTTTTTTTATTGATACGTTAAAATCTGATAAAATGTGTTTTAATTTGGTTTGGTGCAGTAGAGAGTGTTTTGGGTCAGATGCAGACTGAGAGCCACATGCCAGATACCTCTGTCCTACAGGATACCCAATAAGTTGTCATTCAGGCTCTTCTTGATAATTTACCACCACCTCTTGACATAGCCCATCAAATGAATTAATATTTGCAGTGATTAACAGTGCCTGGCGCATAGTAGATGTTCAATAAATTCTTCCTCTCTTCCTCATTATTCTGTTTTTGCATGATTTTAATTAATAATTATTATTTAATTAATTTGAATTATTTAATTACTACTATTTAATTATTAGTTTTCCTAATATCAAATCTAAATTTGCTTTTTTGCAACTTCTGTTTCTTGTTCATGATTCTGCCCTCTGGGGATGAACGGAACAACTCGAGGCCCAGTTCCAAAAAAGACCTTTAAATGTCAGAAAGCAGTTATTGTACCCAACCTGTGCTGAGACCTTTACCCTAGCCCTCTCCCCCAAATCTTCACTTTTTTGACTTAAACAGTACAACTTCCTTCAGCTGATCCTTGTATGATATAATTTTGGAGTCCCCTTACTTTTCTTGTTATTCTCTTTTGGATATACGATGTGACAGAGATTTATTATAGTATAGTTCTATCTGCCTAGCTAGAACTCAACTCCAAAAGCTAAAAACAGGCAGGCATATACTTTATTAATTCAATTAATTGACAAGAATTACAAAAATTTGTAGGGTTTTGGATCTGAGAGGGGTCATTTAGCTTCATCCTCATATAAGGAGCCTCTTGAGAAGGCCTCCTCATTGCTTTGGGTCCCAGAGAGACTTTAGCATCAACAGAATCCCTGGACTATGTTTCACAAAAGGTGCTGAACCAGCCACTGCACAATGCTGTAAATGGGTCTGGCCACTCACATTTTGTGAAAAAGAAAAGTCATAACCTTGCAAACAGAAGCTGGCGAGAGTGGAATTGTTTTCTTAGAGTAGTGAGAGTGGCAGAGAAGGTGAAGCTGTGGTCAGGCCCGGGTCATGATAGTTGGTTTATTGAGATTCTGTGCTGAGAAATAGCACTGTAAGAATAGGCCTCAATTTCAGTGTTCACCTTTCTTGTTGGCCTTCTAGGCTGCCTTCAGCGGGAGATTTGTTTCTCTCTGTTTCTTTATGGTTCTGTAGCTTTAACATTTGTTTAGAGTAATTTTTTTTACAGGTATTGAAAGTAGTTGGAGCTGGAGTCAACACCAAGTTTGTGCTTTTACTCTGCCACCTTGGCTCTGCCAAACTTGTACATTTCTAAGGGTATACAAAATAAAGGATGAAAGAAAAGAAAAGGCACTTGAGAAGCAAGATGGACTGAGTTTAAGGTTTTTCTGACATGACCTAGCCATATGATCCTGGGTATGTATGTATTATGCATATGTATGGTTGTATGACTGTATGTAAGGTTGTGTCATGTTTGTGTGCATGTCATAGCTATACACACATACAGCTGAAAAGGAACTTAGAAATCATCTTATCTTGTCTTTTTTCCCCCTTTTTTCTTAAGTAACATTTTAGTTTCCTTCTCCCATAACATGTCAACACAATTTTTAACTTTTGATTTTTTTTTTAATTTTGAGTTCCAAATTCTAACCCTAATTTTCCCCACTTGCTGAGACAGTAAGTGATTTGATATAAGTTATGCATGGTCTCACCTTTTTTCAAGTGATGCTGAAACCCAGAGAAGTGAAGTATATCACCCAAAGGATCACACAGGTGGTAGAGGCCATTGGAATTTGACTAAATCATCTGATTCCATATGCATCCTTGGGTCAATGCATGAAGGGAAATAGAATCATAGCTTCAAGTCAGAGATCTCTAACTGCTCTTAATACTCCCTGTTGTTTTTTTATTATCCATCTATCATCCAATAACTTACATTTATAGAGTGCTTTAAGTTTTGCAGATCAACTAATTCCAATATTAAATAAATTATTTTGAATAATAGGTAAAAATGGTATTCTATTAAATTCTTTTTTATGAAACAAATAGAGAGAAAGCAAAGCTGGATGTAAAATAGATCATTTTGTATACACTAAATTAAAAAGGATTTGTACAAATAAAACAAATGTAACCAAAGGTTAGCAGGAAAGCAGAAAATTGGTGTAAAAATTTATAGACAGTTTTCAGATAAAGGTCTCATATCTAAAATATATAAAGAATTCTGTCAAATCTATAAGAATATGAGTCCATTCCCTAATTGATAAATGGAGAAAGGTTATGAACAACTAATTTTTAATTCTTGCTTAGTCCCTTATAATTTCTTGCTCATATTTACATTTTTGTGTTTCCCTTGACTTCTGTGTTTATATTACAAAGTTTCTACACAGCTCTGGTCTTTTCATCAGAAAATGCTTAGACATCCTCTATTTTATTAAAAGATTCTAAGTTACATATTCTTCTAAGATGATACTCTTTTTTTTGCTGGCTCAGATATTCTTACTTGTGAGCCAATATTTTTTTTATTTTTGAAATATCATGTTACAAGGTTCTCACTTCTTTTATGGTGGTAGCTGCTAAGTCTTATATGATCTTAACTGTGGCTCCTCAGTACTTGCATTCTTTCTTTCTGACTGCTTGCAGTGTTTTGTTTTTTTTTCCTCTGACCTGGAAGCTCTGATTTGGTAAAAATCTTCTTGGAACTTTTTATTTTTAGGTTACTTCCAGGAAGTGACTGGCAGATTCTATTTTTCACTTTGCCCTCTGAGTCTAAAAGATCTGAGCAAATTTTTCTAGTGATTTCTTGAAGCATGCTATCTAGGCTCCTTTTTTTGGTCATGGCTTTCAGATAGTCCATGTAGTACTAAATTATTTCTCCTTGATCTGTTTTCCAGGTCATTTACTTTTTATATGAGCCGCCTTATACTTCACAGTTTTTTTTTTCAGTCCCTATTTTGTTTCAATATTTTTCATTTTCACTGCAGTCATTAACTTCTTTTGGTCCATTTTATTTTTTAAAGTCTCTGTTGCTTTGGGTAAGGTTTTGTACCCTTGTACCAAGCTATTGATTCTCTTTCATAGATCTCATTTCTTTTTCAATTGCTCCCTCTTCCATTCTAATTTTTTCTCATGTTATTTCATCTAATGCTCTCATTTCATTTATAAAATAATTTTTAGTTCTTTGAAAAAAACTCTCATTTCATTTCCCCCAAATATCATAGTTGAACTTTTGCCTAAGTGGTATTATTCTTAGAAGATTTACTTGTAGATATTTTGGGGTCATTCTCATCTTCTGAGTTTGTTTCTTGAGCATCCCTTTTACTATAACAAATACCATTTACTATAATAAATAGTTCTTTATGGTGGGATTCTTTTTTTAAATTTACTCATTCTTTTAGCTTTAATTCCTGACTTTGGACTTAAACCTCTGTGCCCTTCTAGAGGGAATGACTGGCCCACACTTGCTCCTCTTGGGTCCTGTTGTTGCTTGGAGTATTGAGTGTTGTATTATTCCATGATATCAGGAATACCTAAGGCTGGAGAACCACAAACTTTCAATACAGTAAAAAGTGTTTGATTCAGAATAAAGTCTGAATGTCTCCACTTTGGCTTAAGTTCTGCAAGTGTGTGATAGATTTGGGTCTCAGCCAACACAGGTGTAGGCCTGCATTGGTTAAAGTTCTAGCAGACTGCTGCTGGATTCAGCTACCAGACTACAAGCTTTCCTTTTATCTAGGCTTCCTACCCTGTTATCCCCTTTGAGTTTCAGCCTAGACTAAGAGCTGGATCTGAGATCTTTCTCTGCTTCTAGAGTCAGAGTCCCACCACTGCTGCTTGCTTTTGTACTTGATTCTTGCTGAGTACATGGCCTAGGACCTGTGACTGCTCCTTGCTCTGAATCATTGCCCTCCTCCCTCTCATGCACAGGTCCTTCCCTCAGTACATCGGAGATCTGTGACCCAACAGTTATTAGTGAGTGACAGAGCTATCAGTTGGCAACTGTTTTGGTTCCTTGCACAAGGCCAGTCCTCTCTGAGCCATATCTGGGACTTCTTGTCCTTGTGTACTGCCATAGGCGTGCCCTTTTTCAGTCTTCACTCTGGAAGGTTTCATGTAGCTCTTAGCTAGACTCTATCCACAGACCTCTCTGCTTCTCTATGTAAGCAGGAAAAATGATTTTTTTTTCTTGGATTTTGCAGTTAGGATTCAGTCTGATCCATTTTCTAAACATTTGCAAAATTGTTTAACTGTACTACTTCCTGAGAGGCTTGGCTATACCACTTTGTGTGGTAGCTTAGTTACACTGCTTCTTCCTACTCCACCATCTTGGCTCATCTCCTGGTCTATTCCTCTTTACAATGCTCCACATTGACTCACTAAAGGAAATTTAAGAACATTTGGATTGTGGAGCTTAATCTGTGCTAATCCAGTCACAGTATCTGGCTCCTTGTAAGCAATGGCCTGGTTGGGGTGAGAGGCCCAGTCCTTGTCATAGAGCATGGCCTAGCTGACCAGCAGGAATGGAGCCCATAATTACCTTTTTCTCTCTGTCAGTGCCAAGTAGCCATATTTATACCATGAGAGCCATTTCAAATTTGAACACCTAAAGCTCACTAAAAGTCTATGTAAGCATGGCATATGGGCATGTGAGGTAGAGGTCACAAATATACAACATTGCCTTTGGCGTAAGTCCATGTCAAAGGCAGTGTCCTTGCCCTTGATGGGTTTTGCATATGTGTGGTTGAAAGAGGGTAGGAGGAGTATGAATCATAGAGGAATTTTTTGTTTGCTTTTTAAAATTTCTCCCTGTGATGACAGAAGCTAGATCCAACAGATAAAAGTAGAAATCAGAGTAATGGCAGTAGCCACCACTGCTTTTAAATTCTTCTATTGAACTTCCCTAAGATTTTTCAATTTTCTCCTTAAGATTGACTTTCTACTTTTCTTCAAAAAGTTACCTGTATCGCTCAGAGCCAACAAAAATGGCTCAGCAGTGTCCTTTAATCCTTTGAATTAAAAAAAAAAAACAACCCAGATAAATCATAAAGAGTAATTGGGAAGAGGCATAATGGGTGTCTTTAAGGAAGTAATATATTTTTTACCTGTAATTCCTTGTAGGTATCATGTCCTCTGATAATATTCTAGGGACAATAAAATGTAAATGCCTTAAAGGCAGGAACTATTTTATCTTTGTATCCCCTACACTTACCTATAAAGACTATACCCAGCACCTAGCATAAAGTAGGTACTTAATAAATGCATATGGATTGATAAATGTTACTAGGAAGGATTCCCCATGGGAAGGGGTTGGGGACTGGACCAGATAAATTCGAAAGTCCTTCTATTTATTGCTTTAAAATTCTGTGATTGCAGGAGTAGCAGATGAAAGTTGTAGAGAGGTAAGTTTTGCCTCAATATAAAGAATTTTCCAATATTTTAAACTTAGAAAGAAATGGAATTGGCAGCCCTGTGGAGTAGTCAGTTTCTTAGGACTGTGAGTCTTCAAGAGAGATAGGACAATTCCCTTTTAAGGTTTCTGTAGAAAAAATTCCTACATCAGGTAAGGAGTGAGAATTGATCTCTCAAGGGCCTTTCCACCTTGAAGAGATTTGCTTTTAAGTTTAATCAGGAGGCAAATTGGAGGCAGGGACAGTGTCATATTCATCCTTTTGAATTCCTCATAGTGGCTAGTGTTCTGTCTTCTATATAGCAAATCCTCAAAATAATGTTTACAGAATGAGTAAACAAGTAAATGAATGAGGGCACTGCTTATTCACCTAACTTATCTGAACCTCAGTTTCCTCACCTGTGAAATAGGGTTAGCTAGTAAAATCTAGCCTGCCTACCTCAAAGAGTTGGTAGGAGAATCAAATCAGATAATATTATAGAGTGCATTGCAACTGTAAAATGCTATAGTAGTATTGTTACTAATATTTCTCTAAATAATAAATATAATTCTCATGTTGTGGTTATGCAATCAATTGGCAAGCATCTATTAAGTGCTTACTAGGTGCCAGGTGCTAAATTAGATGGTAGAGATACAAAGATGAAAATTAAATAATCCCTGCCTTCAAGGAACTTGAATTCTAACAGAAGAGGCAAATGCACTATCTATCTATCTATCTATCTATCTATCTATCTATCTATCTATCTGTCTGTCTATCTATCTGTGCAACCTAAATACAAATTTATTTTTGGTGAGGAGATAACTAGCATCTGAGGGAATCAGGAAAGGCATCATATACTGTATGCAGAAGGTGGGGCTTGAACAGAGTTCTGTCAGTCATGGATCAGTGCAGTGTCCAAAGTATTAAATTTGAGACTGCAACCCAGGATAAACAAGGAATTATGAAGCAGAAGAGGCATAAAGGATCTCATCAAAGAAATGCATTGCAAAAAAAAAAAAGATGAAATGGTCATGTGATAGGAAGAGAAGATGACTGATGGACAGTCCACATGTTCCACTGGTATCTTTGTAATGTTAGAAGAAAGTGAGGATGGCCCCAAGCACATTGGGTGTATTCTTTGTGGGGAATTTAGAGTTCAAGGACAGGAGTCATAGGATAGACAGGCACATAAGGGTTATGATCTGCATTATTGGAGGGGGTATTCATATTAAGGAAATTACTGGAGCAGTTGAGTATTTTATTCGATAAACTTAATGATTTAAAATATTCAAACTGTATAAATGCATACATATATAATTTATATGTATAGATAATATTTTATTTTCTCCAATTACATGTTAAAACAATTTTTAAAACATTTTCGAAGTTTGAGTTCCAAATTATCTCTGTCTTCCTTCCCCTCTCCCTGTAAGAATCAGATATAGATTGTACATATACAATCATGAAAAACATTTCCATATTAGTCATCTTGTACAAGAAGACTCTAATATGTATGCAATTTTAAAAAATAAATCTGTAAGTATTAATTGAGAACCTACTTTATGCCAGACACTGTGCTAGGATATGGGGATAAAAAAATGGGCCCTCCCCTCAAAGATGCTTTTATTCTCAGGGGTTCTTAACTTGAGATCCATGGACCCCCAGTGGGACTATGATTAAATCTGAAGGAGTCTGTGAATTTAAAAAAACCTCTTGGTAACGTTTTCAAAATAATTGATTTCTTTTGTAATCCTATAGCTTTTTAATGCATTTAGAAACATTATTCAGAGAAGGGGTTCATAGGCTTCGAAAGACTATCAAAGGTGTCCTTGATGTGCAAAAAAAGTTAAGAATCCTGGTTCTTGATAAATACTCGATGATTCTAGGATCAAAATCTTGGAACTATACTCATTAGCCCAAACTTGGTACCTTAAATAAATATCACTAGTAGTCAATAGATAGTCATTCATTAATCATATAGCCACTTCATAATGTTTAGACAGAGAATCTTATACCTATGACATCCCTGGACAAAATTATAAAGCCAGTGAGATTGGATATTTTTCCTCTTCTTCTAATAACCCTTACCTTCTCTTTCTTGCTTTCTCAGTTCTGTCTTCCCTTTGGATGTCCAAGACCCCATTTTGATACTTTATGGAAACCCAGCCACCTCAGAACAGTGTTTTATGCTCCAGACCTTTCCTGCTTCATTCCCCTTTCCCAAAATTTGTCTATTCTGCACCTTAAGATCCTGCTCATTGCTATGAATGTCCATCTTTAAATAGAGATATTAATATTGTCCTAATGATGCTATATGTCTACAAATCATGTCATGCCACAGTCTCAAAGGAAGCAAAATTGTAGGTGTCCTGAAGAGTGATAGGAACAGTTCATTGTGGGAGTAAGTGGGCTGAAACATATGGCCCACCATGACATATTGTGGAAAGCATTGTCATGGAGATGGTTGACTGAAAAGGGAAATGGGATAGTCATGTAGTAAGAGTTCAGGATAACAGATGGACAACACTAGTGTTGCACTAAAATCCATAGAATATTTAAAAATGAAATAAATTTAAAATTTAATTGGGACTTTACCTAAAACTAGAAGGAAGCTGGAGAAGCTAAGAAGTAAAGTCAAGGAGGGAAAGAGTTGCAAGCTTGGGGAACAGCTAGTAAATATGCTCAGTTCTGGAAAATGGATTGTCACAGACGTGACTGAGCAACGTTAAGAAAGCCAGTGTCACTGGATCACATAGTACTGGGTCGGGGTACAAAGATGTAAGAATATTGGAAAGGTAGGAAGAGGGCAGTATATGGAAGGCTTCATAAGACAAACAAAGGATTTTATAGTTAATCCTGGAGGCAATAGGGAGGCCCTAGAGTTAATTAAATGGGATATGGTCATACTTGTGCTTTAAGAAGATCAATTTTACAGCTAAATGAATGGTGAATTGGAGTAGAGAGACATTTGAGGCAGGAAGACCAGCTGGCAGGCCACTGAAATAGTTAGGCATGGGGTGATGATGGCCTGTAATAGGGTAGTGGAACTATCAGAGGAGAAAGGGGGGATGTATGAGAGATCTTACAAAGGCAAAATCAACAGGCCTTAGCAACAGATTGGATAGAGGGGATGAGAGAGAGTGAGGGAGTTGAGAATGACATTTAGTTTATGAGCGTGGATAGCTGGAAGGATGGTGTTACCCTCAGCAGTAATGGGGAAATTAGGAAGAGGTCAGGGTTTAGGGCAGAGGTAAAGATCATGAGCTCAGTTTTCAACATGTTGTGTTTAAGATGTCTACTGGAATCCAGTTTGAGGCATTCAATAGACAGTTGGAGATATAAGATAAGACAAGAGGTCTTATTTCCCTTTGCATCAGTTCTTGTAGTACTTTCCATACTTCTGAGTGTTCATCATTGTCTTCATTTCTTCTTCAATTCAGTAATATTTCCATTAAACTCAGTTGTCACAATTTGCATAGCCATTCCTCAGTCAATGGGCACCCACTTTGTTTCTAATTTTTGGCTACCACAAAAAGTACTGCTATAAATATTTTGGTTTATATGGATACCAACAGAATATTACAAAGACCAGAAGGGTCTCCAGCAGCTTGGGTAGATCTGTAGAGGATTTACAGAAAAACATAGAAAAAAGTCATAAAATGGGAAGGTATGAATTAATAGCATAAGAAATTTAGGGACCTCAAAAATAATTTAATCCAATCCCTTCGTTTTATTGTTGAGGAAACTGAGACCTAGAGACAGAAAATAATTTGCCAAAGGTCCTATAGTTAGTAAATGGTAAAGCCAGGATGTGGACCCAGGCACTGATTCTAAACCCAGCGTCTCTTATCAGGAAGTTAGCTGGTAGTGAGTCGAGCACTAAATGTGGGGTTGAGAAGTTATGAGTTCAAAACAGCCCTCAGCAGGAGTAGTCAGATCATGGCCAACTTCTGCCAAAGTTCATCTTTGTGGCCAAGAACAGGACATTTTTATATTTTACATACAATAAGCTTTACTTTAAAATATAAAAAGACCTCATAGCTTGCAGGTCTTACAAAAAGCAGAGGCAGATTTGGCATCCAAGGCTATGCTCCTTTCTGCCAACTCAAAGGAGTGGCTCAGATACTTATTAGCTGTGTGTCCCTAGGCAATTCACTGAACCTCTCAGTGCCTAAGCATCTTCATCTATAAAACAGGAATAATAACAACGTCTACCTCCTGGAGTTGTCCTGAAGATCCATTGAGAGGATATCTGGAAAGAGCTTTGTAAACCTTGAAGTGTTATCTAAATGTTTGCTATTGTCTGTTATTGTTATCATCACCTTTGTTTTCATTGTTGTTACCATGCTTCATAGATGGGGTTGTAATCATAATTAGAGGAATGCACACATTGAGGAGATCATAGTACCATCAGAATATCAAAGTGATCTTCTCCCCTCAGCTCTTTGCTCTTTCCTATAGCCAATTAAGCTAATGATTCAGTCTATACCAAGGCGGTTTCCCCCAGGTTTCTCTACATGCATTTCAACAGCATCCCTTGAAACAATACTTCCATCCAGAAGAATGAAACCAATGGTGGGAGTTTCTGTCCATATGGCAGACCAGTAGGAGAGTTCTTTTGGTCATGTGGGCATATTAAACCACACCATGGGTAGCAAGGTGACTCAATGGATAAAGTACACAACCTAGAGTCAGTCAGTCTCATCTTCCTAAGTTAAAATCTGGCCCCAGCCACTTACTAGCTGTGTGAGCCTGGGCAAGTCACTTAATTTTGTTTGCCTCAGTTTCCTTCTCTGTTAAATGAGCCAGAGAAGGAAATGGCAAACTACTCCAGTATCTTTGCCAAGAAAACTTCAAATGGGGTCATGAAGAGTTGGAGATGACTGAAAATGGTTCAACAACAAAAATCATACCATGTAAGTATGACCTATGACCTTTTGTTAACAATATGACCTGTTATTCCAATGTGTAGATCCACTCTTCTAGTTACATGTGCTCTCTGTAAGCATCCACAGTTCCCCTTGTGGTTCAAAGGAATCTTACTCATTTCAGAGAATCCTGAGCCACAGGAATATTTATTTGTAACCAACAGATATGTTAAATAGTGGGGAAGGCAGCTGGTGATTCTTCCCCCAAGAGAGAATAAATGTGTCATCTTCCAAACAGATATAGCATATCTTCTTCATGCCCTGCTGTGTTGCAAGCTTCAGCAAGAACCCAAGATGAAGGACAGCCCTGAACAGGTCAGTGACATTTCCTGGAACAACTTGAGATGAAAGGAAAACAAAAGCTTTGGCTCTGGAGTAAAGCATAGAGTTAAGCCAGGTCACTAACCCAACCCTCTGCTCTACAATATCAGAGATTTCACCGCCAGCCTTGTAACGCTGATAGCTTGGCCATTTGAAGACCGCTTCCACTTAGTGCACTAGGGAATTAAAGCAAGACACTTTCATCCTCACATCAGGGGCTCCACTTAGTGCACCAGGGAACAAATCAAGATGCTTTCATCCTCACATCAGGGGCTCCACTTAGTGCACCAGGGAACAAATCAAAATGCTTTCATCCTCACATCAGGGGCTCCACTTAATGCACCAAGGAATAAATCAAGTGTCTTTGGTCCTCGTATCAGGGACTGCCCATTGTCCTCCTGGATAAGGCCTGGGCCATTTCATATCACAGTACGGGGTTTGTTCTGAGGGTGAAGTTAATTTTTGGTCCAGTGGCTGTAAGTGCTAGATGTGGAGACAGAAGACCTGGGTTTGAATCTCTCATTTGCAGCTCACTATCTATGTACCTTATGGGAAATCACTTCCCTTCTCTGGGACTCAGTTTTCTCATCTGTAAAATAAAGGTAATCTCTAAAATACCTTCCAGTTCTAAACCCCATAAACTATGCAAATAAAAATGATTCTCTTGCTCTACAAGAATTTCATTTTCTCTTTCTGAACCCTCTGTCTGCTGTTTTTTGCCAAACAGTTAAAAATGCTTGGGATTCTTATATCCGCCACTCAAACATAAATGTGACTATTTTTTTGGTAAGTTTTAAATTTAGTAGTCATTGGTTAAAAATTATATATATATATATATATATATACATATACATACACACAAAACTAAATGATCATGCAAAATAATTTGTAACCCCAAATTATTTAAAATTTATTTTTAAACTTTTATATGATTTTTAAAATTAATTTTTAATTTTATTTTTGTTTCAAATTTTCTCCTTCCATTCCCTACTCTCTGAGAAGGTAACAAATATAATACCTATTTAAATGTATGAAATCACATAAAACATATTTCCCCATTAGTCATATTCTTTTTTAAAAACAAGAACAATTGGAGCGGCTAGGTGGCACAGTGAATAGAACACCAGCCCTGGAGTCAAGAGGACCTGAGTTCAAATCTGGTCTCAAACACTTAACACTTACTAGCCATGTGACCTTGGACAAGTCACTTAACCCCAACCGCCCAGCCTTCCCTCCTCCAAAAAAAAAAAGGAAAAAAAAGCAAGAACAATCAGAAAAGGAAAAAATATTTTTCCTTCCATACTGTGAGTCCATCAATTCTCTCTCTGCAGGTTGAAGCCATGGTGGATCACTGTATTATTAAGAGTTACTAAGTCTTTCACAGATGATTATCTTTACAGTATTATTGTTACTGTGTACATTCTTCTCCTGGTTCTGCTGACTTCACTTTGCTTCAGTTCATATAAGTAATTTCTTATAGAACAATTTTTTTCCATCACATTTATATGGTATAACTTGTTTAGCCATTTCTTAGTTGATGGACATTCCTCTAGTGTCCAATTCTTTGATACTACAAAAAGAGCTGCTATAAATATTTTTGTACACATGGATCATTTTTCTTTTTCTTTGATCTCTGTGATACAGACCTAGTAGCAATATTCCAGGGACAAAGGGTATGCACAGTTTTATAGCTCCTAAGGCGTAGTTCCAAATTTTCCTTTAGAGTGGTTAGATTAGTTCACATCTCCATCAACAATGAATTATTAGCGTGGTCATTTTCCCACATTCCCTTTAACATTTGTCATCTTTCTTTTCAGTCTTCTTATTGAGTGTTATTTTAATTTGCATTTCTCTAATGATTAGTGATTTAAAATATTTTTAAGTCTATTGATAGCTTTGATTTCTTCATCTGAAAACTGCCTATTTATAACATTTGACCATTTATCAGCTATTAGAATAACTCTCATTTTTGTAAATTTGACTCAGTTCTCTCAACATTTGAGAAATGAGACTTTGCCAGAGAAATTTGCTGTAAGCTCTTCCCCCAATTTCTTGAATTTCATCTAATTTTGAGTTTATCAGTGACTAGATTGCTGTGCTTGTTTGCTTCTGTATATTGTGTACCTAATCTGTTCCATTGAGCAACCACTCTATTTCTTATCTAGCACCAAATTAGGTTGATGATTACTGCTTTGTGACATAGTTTGAGGTTTAGTACTGCTAGGCCACTTTATTTCAAAGAGATAAAAAAGAGCAAAAAATGACTTGAAAAATCAAAGAGTGATAGAGGAAATATTGGTGAAAGAAATGAGAGCTATGCAAGAGAATTATGAAGGGAGATTTAACAGCTTGATGAAAGAATCACAAAAAAATAACTCCTTAGAAATCACAATTGGTCTAGTGGTAAAAGAGGTACCAAAAATACTGGAAAAAAATAACATCCTAAAAATTAGAAATAGTCAAATGGAAGTTAATGACTTCATAAGTTATCAAGAGACAATAAAAACAAAGTCTAAATATTACCAACAAAACCCAGGAGAAAGAAATAGAATGAGAAATTCTGTTTAAAATAACTACAGATAGTATGAAATACTTAGGAATTTACATGCCAAGACACACACAAGAATTACATGAACACATAACAAAACACTTTTCACACAAATAAAGATAGATCTAAATAATGGGAGAAATGCTAATTGCTCATGGGTAGGCCAATGCAATAAAATAAAAATGACAGTACTGCCTAAAATGATTTACTTATTTAGTACCATGCCAACCCTTGCCATACCATCTTGGCAATATTGTCTTGATTTAGTCATGTACATAAGTGTAAAACTTCTCTGCCCCAATGGGAACTACAGCTGGATTAAAATGAAATTGGAAAGTGTTTAACAATATAAACAAAAATGCAACAAAGCATAAGTAATGTTAATTTGTGGTTTTCTAAGTCTCTATGTGACCCAGAGGGATCTGTTTCTATTCTATTATAATACCACTGAACATGACTATCTCTCTAATTATGCAATTCTTCCTTTATTTCTCTTAAATTGCTTTGTCTTTATCTAGGACTTATGCATATATTGGCAAATTAATGCCCAAGTAATGAGTATATTGACATTTTTCATAAATAGTATCTCTTTATCATTTTTTATTATTGATGTATAGAAACACTGATGACTTACTGAGTCACTTGGGCTTGTTAAATATGCTATCATGTCATCTGCAAATAGTGATATTTTCATCTATTTGCCAAATCTTAGTCTTTCTCTCTTTTTCTACCTTATTGCTAAAAATAGCATAGTGAGAGCAGAAAGTGATGTTTTACTTTTGTTCTTAGTGAGAAAATATTTCATTTCTCTATTCCATATATTTCCATATATATATTCCACATATATGCATATGTATATATATATGTATATAACTTTCAAATAAAGCTTTCCAGTTCTAACATTTTTAGCTTGAATGGTTGTTTTATCAAAAGTCTTCATTGCATCATTTGCATGATCATCAAAATTCTATGATTTTTAAAAATATTGATGTGACTTGCTATGGTTTTTTTTTTTTTGTTTTATGATCACTCAAAATAAATCTTTAGTCTAAATATCAAATATAACAAAAGCAAAAAAACAAAAGTTCCCCGAAGTATGCTTTTCCCATTGAATATTAGATTATATCCACTAGCTGGGGAGTCAGCCAGAATTAGTCTTCAATAAAAGGATACTTAAGAAGCTAGCAGAGTAGGGACAGTTGGTACCAAATATCCCCTCAAACTATGTACACATTCTGTCACAAGTATACATAGAATCTAAGGGAAAATGGGCTTAATCTTAGAGTACATGTGACAAAAACGGTAACTCACAGCTCCTAGAAGCACTTTTGCTGATGTCATTTTCTTCTCTTCATGGGACTTTCATGAGCTTCCTTTAGACGTGATGTAGTTTTCTACGGGGTTTCTTTTAGAGACCTGAATTGGCCTTTCCTTGATGTGTCCTGTTTGTCCTCAGTTTCTGATGCAAACACTGCTATCAGTTGTTCTGGTCATGCTGCTTAGAAGCTGATAAGACTGACAAGTCCTCCAGCCTTTCTAAGTTCACAAGGTCCTCCTCTGGTCAGAGTGGGGCAGTGGTAGAGATAGATTCTCTTCTTCCCCTCACTCTCTACCAAGAAATTTCCTCTCAGGGGCTTCGCTGGAATTGTTTGCTCCGCTAGGATACCAAATACTGAAATGCTAGGCTCTGAATTTTTAAAATTAGTTTAGGTAGGACCTACAGGACATGACTGAATCTCTCCTAATTAAATAAAATGAATAAAAAATAATCATTATAAGCATTATTATATTTCACCCTGTGCTTTTTACTTCCTCCAAATTGACCAAAGTCTTCTGACATCTACTCTTAAGTCTTTGCTCCAGTTGATTCAATAGAGGTGTTATTACCTGATAAAGTAACAAGGGTGTAGAATCTCATTAGTTACTCCAATTGGGATGTAGGTGATCAATTGATTGATAGATTCAATCAACTTCCTCCCTTATATGTGAAAAATACTTATTGCTCATGCAAATGGATGCACAGGACATTGAATCAGTCTATCAACATATCTATCTTGGACAGGAACTGCTGATGAACAATATAAGAGACACAGTTAAATATGAGGAAGTGAGTAGGCTATGTAGCATTTGATAAAATGTGCAGTGCTTTCAATTATCCCAAACTTCTGACACCAAAACCTGTCTTTTAATCCTCATTATTCTTTTGTTAGCGCTTTTTAGCCACAGATTATGGAGAATCACAATCTGAGAAGAATAAAAATGCTAGGTCACTGATTAAGCAGTAGAGAGACATATGATGGGTGATAGTAGGTTACAGCATATTCCCAACAATGGTTTGCATACAAGAAGTATCCTGAACTATATTATCTGGAAAATGTATAATCAGAAAAGAAAAGTCTTCTGGACAAGTAGTAAAAGTAAGAGGATAATAAAGTGTTAAAAGACTCAGAGGAGGGTCTCCAACATGCTGAATAGATGAGCTATGGACGATTTATGGGAGGCCATGGAGAAGAAGCATGCAGAAAGAGAAGGTAGGGTATAGCAGCAAGCACCCCAGCATCCCCAGAGTGGCTGCCAAAACAGGTTCTTAGATCTGCTTTTGTAAAGGAAAGCAACTCAAAATGGGTTAACAAGCTTACTTTAATCAAACAAACATATATTACCTAGTTCGGGGGGAAAGGTCAGCACCCCAAACTTCAGAGTATACAGACAGATCAAGCAGACAGGATTCCAAACTGTCCAACCATTATATCAATACCAAATCACAGTTACCAGAGAAGGAAGCATCAACATCTGGGTTTTCAAAGCTGAGGGCCTCTCAACGACTGCCCAGAGTCTCATCTGGTCAAATCACACAACACTTCTCAAAGTGAGCCCCAAAGCAAAGCCTCACATTAGGAATTATATAGCCTTCTCCTGGGTCAGAGAATGTAACCACCCTCTTGACCCTCTGCCCAATCACACAGCATCAAGGTGTGGTCATTCCTGAAAACCAAGCTTCCTACCACAGGCTCCATGTGACCACATTCAGCCTATTAGGGGGCAGAGTATATTTTCAAATTAAAGAAGGTTCTCAGAGTCACTTAAGCCAATCAAAGGGCCTAGGGGCAGAGAAGATCTTCAAATCTGCATTTCCATTACATAGGGATAGGTCATGCTCTATATAATATTGGAGGGAGTGCCCACATCACCTGGATCTCAAATCCATTGAAATTGTTTTTTCCCCTTGCTTTTGTTACCCTAGATATAAAAATATATGATAGTATATTTTTAGTAGATTTAATTTTTTATAATTTTCATTTTTTTGCAACTCTGACAAATTTCATAAACATGAAGAAACATAACCATTTTTATATACAAAGGACAATAGAAAAAGAGGATTGTAGGTGCAACTACCAATGTTTATTATGGAAGCCTGGTATCTGTTAATTATATACTCAATTCAACATGTTAGTTTCTTTTTGGTTGTTTTATTTTCATTGTTTGAATTCAGTTGGCATTTTATTTTCCCCCAGTTACATGTAAAAACAATTTTAAACATTTATTTTTAAAATTTTAAGTTCCAAATTCTCTCCTTTCCTCCCCCTCACCCACCTCCCTCATTGCAAGCAAATTGCAAGCAATTTGACTTAGGTTATACATGTGTACTCATGCAAAATATTTCCATATTAGTCATGTTGTGAAAGAAAAATAGACCAAGAAAAAACACCTCAAGAAAAATAAAGTTTAAAAATTATGCTTTAGGGGCGGCTAGGTGGCGCAGTGAGTAAGAGCACCGGCCTTGGAGTTGGGATGACCCGAGATCGAATCCGGCCTCAGAAAATGAGCACCCACATACAAATAATGACTAGCCATGTAACCTTGAGCAAGTTACTTAACCCCAATTGCTTAAAAAAAAATTATGCTTTAATTTGTATTCAGAAACCACTGGTTCTTTCTTTGGAAATGGATAACATTTTTCACTGTAAGTCATTTAGAACTGTCTCAGATCATTGTAGTGTTGAGAATAGTTAAGTCATTCATAACTGATCATCTTACAATATTGCTGTTACTTTGTGCACAGTGCATTTCACTTTATATCAGCTCATTTAAGTCTTTCCAGGTTTTCTGAGAGCATCCTACTCATTTCCTTCTTTCTTTTTTTTTTCTTTTTGGAGGGGGGAAGGCAGGGCATTTGGGGTTAAATGACTTGCCCAAAGTCACACGGCTAGTAAGTGTTAAGTGTCTGAGGCCAGATTTGAACTCAGGTCCTCCTGACTCCAGGGCTGGCACTCTATTCACTGTGCCACCTAACCTCCCCATACTACTTATTTCTTATAGCACAATAGTATTCCATCATAATCACATAACAAAACTTGTTCAGTCATTCCTCAGTTGACAGGCATTCTCACAACTGCAAATTCTTTGCCACTAGAAAAGCACTACTATAATGATTTTTTGTACATATAGGTTCTTTTCCTTTTTTTTTTTTTGTTTGTTTGTTATTTTTTTAATCTCTTTTGGGTTACAGACCTAGTAGTGGTGTTGTTAGGTCAAAGGGTATGCAGGTCTGATAGCTTTTTGAGAAAAGTTCCAAATTGTTCTATAGAGTGGTTGAGTCAGGTCACAGCTCCACCAATAGTGCATTAAATGTCTCATTTTTCCCACATCCCCTCCACCATTTGTCATTTTCCTTTTCTCTCCTATTAGCCAATTTAATAGGTATGAGTTAATACCGCAGAATTGTTTTAATTTGCATTTCTTCCATCAAGAGTGAGTTAGAGCAATTTTTTTCATGTGGTTATAGATAGTTTTGATTATTTCATCTGAAACTTTTTCATATCTTCTGATCATTTATCAATTGGGGAATGGCTCTTACTTTTATAAATTTGACAGTTCTCTAGAAGTTTGAGAAATAAGACCTTTTTCAGAGAAACTTGTTTCAAAATTTTTTCACAATTATTGTTGCTAAGTGTATTTCCCTCCATCTTATCCCTGCCTCACCCTTTTATTCTATTCTCTCTCTCCTTTCACCCTGACCCTCATCCAAAGTGTTTTGCTGGGGGTGGCTAAGTGGTGCAATGAATAGAGCACCAACCCTGAAGTCAGGAAGACCTGATTTCAAATCTGGCTTCATACACTTAATACTTACTAGCCATGTGACCTTGGGCAAGTCACTTAACCCAACTGCCCTCCAAAAAGAAAAAAAAAGTGTTTTCCTCCTGACAAACCCCTCCCCAATATGCCCTCCCTTCAATCACCCATCCTCTCTCATCCTGTTCCCCTCCTATTTTCCTGTAGAATAAGATAGATTTCTATACCTGTAGTGTCAATGCAATATTCACAGCACTGATGGTGACTATGAATATGCTGGCATAGTTCTGAATTGACAAATATAACAGATTTTCTATATATAAGACAGAAGCAAAACATTTATTCAGACACCAGAAAACCAAATCTCCAAACCAGAAAGCCAAATCTCAACAGCAGAAAATCAAATCCATCACAGCAACAAAGAAGTTAATGTGCAACAACAGAGCAGAAAGCCATGCCATCCTTTAGCCTTCCCACAAACAAACACTCACAAGTCTAGCTGTCTCCTTGCCTATGTCCTCTCTCTCTCACTGTGCTAGCTTCTCAGACTCCCAGCTTCCTGTGGGCTCTGCTCCACCCTTCAGCAAGCTCCCCCCACCACAAGGTCCATGTGATTACATTCGACCTATTAGGGCTCAGGGAAGATCTTCAAATTCCCACTATCATTACAATACCCAATTGAATGTGTATGTTATTCCTTCTTTGAGCCAATTCTTATGAGAGTAAGGTTCACTCACTTGCCCTCACCTCACTCCCTCTTCCCCTCCACTGCAAAAGCTTTTTCTTGCCTCTTTTATGTGATATAATTTACTCCATTCTACCTCCCTCTTTCCCTTCCTCCCAGTGCACTCCTCTCTTACCCCTTAATTTTACTTTTTAAAATATTATTTCTTCATATTCAGCTCACTTCTGTGCCCTCTCTATATATAAACTCTTTCTAACTGCCCTAATAATGATAAAGATATTATCAATTACAAGTATCATCTTCCCATGTAGGAATGTCCACAGTTTAACCTAATTGAGTCCTTTATGATTTCCCTTTCCTTTCTTTATGCTTCTCTTGAGTCTTGTATTTAAAAGTCAAATTTTCTATTCAACTCTGGTCTTTTCATCAAGAATGCTTGAAAGTCCTCTACTTTTTTTTATTATTAATTTGTTTATTTACTTTTAGTTTACAGCATTCAGTTCCACAGTCCCTTGAGTTTCAAATTTTTGCCCCCTCCCTCTTCTTCCCCCTGCCTCCCCTCCCTCACCCCCTCACCATGGCAACATGCAATCAAATATAGGATCTACAAATATCTTCACATTAATCATTAGTCAGTTTGTAAAGAAGGATTATTACGGATGGAATGGTCAGTGGGAAAGAGGAAACAAAACAAAACAAGAAAAAGAAAGTGCAAGTAGTTTGCTTCAATCTACATTCAGACTCCACAGTTTTCCATGTGGATATATCTTTTGATCATGAGTCTTTTGGAGTTGTCTTATAACCCTGTATTACCAAGAAGAGTCCAGTCTATCAAAGTTAGTCATCACACATATGTTGTGTCTGTGATTAGTGTACAGATTGTGTACAGATTTCTCTTGGTTCTGCTCTTCTCGCTCAGCATTAGTTTATATAAGTCTCTCCAGGTTATTATGAAGTCTGTCTGCTCCTCATTTCTTATAGCACAGTAAAATTCCATTACATTCATATACCACAACTGGTTCATCCATTCCCCAGTTGATAGGCATCCCCTTAATTTCCAATTCTTTGCCACCACAAAAAGAGCTGGTATAAATATTTTTGTATATATGGGTCCTCCTCCTACTTCTCTGATCTCTTTGGGATACAACCCTAGAAGTGGTATTGCTGGGTCAAAGGATATGAACTTATTTATAGCCCTTTGGGCATAGCTCCAGATTGCTCTCCAGAATGGTTAGATCAGTTCACAACTCCACCAACAATGCATTAGTGTTCCAATTCTTCCATATCCTCTCCAGCATTTATCATTTTCCTGTTTTGTCATCTTAGCCAATCTGACTGGTGAGATTTGGCACCTCAGAGTTGTTTTGATTTGCATTTCTTTAATCAATAGTGATTTAGAGCATTTTTTCATATGCTTATAGATATCTTTAATTTTAAATTCTGAGAACTGTCTGTTCATATCCTTTGACCATTTATTAATTGTGGAGCAGCTTGTATTCTTATAGACTTGACTCAATTTCCTGTATATTTTAGAAATGAGGCCTTTATCAGAGATAGTGGTTGTAAAAATTCTTTCCCAATTTTCCACTTCCCTCTTAATCTTGGTTACATTGGCTTTGTTTGTCCAGAAACTTTTTAATTTAATGTAATCAAAATTATTTGTTTTACATTATAAAATGTAAATGCTCTCTAACTCTCGTTTGGTCATAAAAATCTTCCCCTTTCCATAGATCTGACAGGTAAACTATTCCTTGCTCTCCCAGATTGCTTATAGTATCAGCCTTTATACCTAGATCATGCACCCATTTCAGAAAGTCCTCTATTTCATTTTTCCACAGAAGGATTATATTCAATTTTGCTGGGTAGGTGATTCTTGGTTGCAATCCTAGATCCTTTGCCCTCTGGAATATCATATTCCAAACCATCTGATCCTTTAATGTAGAAGGTGCTAAATCTTGTGTTATCCTGGCTGTGTAATTGTTTCTTTCAGGCTGTTTGCAACATTTTCTCCTTGACTGAGGAGCACTGAAATTTGGCTTTAATATTTCTGGGAGTTTTCATTCAGGAATCCCTTTCAGGAGGTGATTGATGGATTCATCTAATTTCTATTTAACCCTCTGGTTTTAGAATATCAAGGAAGTTTTCCTTGATAATTTCTTGAAATATGATGTCTAGGCTCTTATTTTGATCATGAACTTTACTGTATTCCACTAGTTTCTAAATTCTCTCTCCTGGATCTATTTTCTAGGTCAGTTGTTTCTCCAATGAGATATTTCATATTGTCTTCTAATTTTTCATTCTTTTGGTTTTTTATTATTTCTTGATTTCTCATAAAGTCACTAGCTTCTGTTTGCTCAATTCTAATTTTTATGGAATTATTTTCTTCAATGAGCTTTTGTACCTCCTTTTCCATTTGGCCAATTCTAAGGAAATTTTTCTTCAGTGAATTTTTGTGCCAATTTTTCCATTTGGCCAGTTCTGCTTTTTAAGGCATTCATCTCTTCATTAGCTTTTTGTACCTCTTTTACCATTTGGCCTAGTCTGTTTTGTAAGGTCTTATCTTCTTCAGTATTTGTTTTTTTGTGTGTCTCCTTAACCAAGCTTTTGATTCATTTTTCATGGTTTTCTTACATCATTCTCATTTCCTTTCTCAATTTTTCCTCTACCTCTTTTACTTGATTTTCAAAATCCTTTTTGAAGCCTTCCATGGCCTGAGACCAATTCATATTTTTCTTAGACACTTTGGATGTAGGAGCTTTGACTTTATTATCTTGTTCAGAATGTATGTTTTGATCCTCCTGGTCACCACAGTAATTTTCTATTGTCAGAAATGTTTTCTGTTGTTTGCTCATTTTCCCAGACTATTTCTTGACTTTTAACTCTTTGACAAAATAGGACTCTGCTTCCAGGGTGGAAGGCACACTGTCCCAAGCTTCAGCGGTTTTGGGCAGCTGTTTTCAGAGATACTTCTAGGGACCTGTAAATTTTCAGTTCTTCTAAGGTCATATGACAGAGAGGAGAGGTGTGTTTACTATTGTTCTTGCCTGTGCTCTGATCTGTGAGCAACCACAAGCACTCTTTTCTGCCCTGGAACTACAATTGAGGGTTCCCATTCCACTGGGATTGCAAGCTCTGGTGAGCTATTGCTCCTCTTCACTCTGAGACTGTCACTAATGATTGCAACCTGGATATGGGTGAACCAACACAGTCTTGCCCCCAGTGCCTGGAAAGAGAGTCTTATAATCTCCTCCTGACCAGTTGTTTGACCCTTTTACCATCTGTGGGCTAAGAGCTCTGGAAGCAGCCACTGCCACTGCTGATTCAGTGGCTCCCAAGCCCTACACCTGGTTTGCTGGGGCTGGGGTGGCGGCCATGCTGGTGTGGCCTATGCTGCATTGTGCTTTCCTCTCACCCAGGTGCAACAGACATTTCCTGCTAAACTTCTAAGTTGGCTTTGGCTGAAAAATTATTTTACTCCACCCTTTTGTGGGTTCTGCTCCTACAGGAATTATTTCATGGTATGAAAGGTGTTGGGAGGGGTTTCAGGGAGAGCTCAGGTTGGTTATTTTCTCCACCATCTCAGCTCCTCAATATATTAGTTTCAAAGCTGTCCTGCTTATTTGTGCTTCCCTCTGCATTTCCTCCTATTGTCTTCTGTCCATTAATTTCATAATTAATGCTCTTTTCTTTGTTTTCTTGAGACTTTTTACCATCACAATCACTAACCCACTCCTCTACCTCCAATTCTCACTTCCTCTTACTCACAAAAATATTTTAAACCATCCCTTGTAACAAATAAGCAAGTCAAGCAAAAATAAAAAATCTAAACATTGATCATATTTTAAAATGTATGTCCTACCCTGAGACTCTAGTCTATCCCCTCTTTGTCATTAAAAGGTGGGAAATAAGCTTCATAATTAGTCTTCTCTACTCATGGTTAGTAATTGTATTGATCAGAGTTCACAAGTCTTTGAAAGTTGTCCATTTTTACAATGTAATCATTTTATAAATAGTTCTAGCTTTGTTCACTTTGCTCTGCTTCACTCCATGTAAGGCTTCCTAGGTTTCTCTGAAATCATCCACTTTATCATTTCTTACAGTTCTATAATAATTTGTTGTAACCACACACCATAGTTCAGCCTTTCCCTAACTGATGGGTACTTCCTTAGTTTCCAGTTCTTTGCTACCACTAAAAAGAGCTACTACAAACATGTTTGTTTATACTTCATTCTAATTTTTATGAAGTATGTTCTTTTGGTTATATTTCCTATCTGCTATTCTAAATTATTTATTTCCATCCCAAATCTTTTCTTCAGAAATCTTTTTCACTTATAATTTCATTTTTATTTCTAACTTCATTTCTTCCAACTACTTTTGTGGTTCTTGTGGCTGAGTCATTTTTCCCCTCTAAAAGTCTCTGCTTGTCACTATTGTACAAATACTTTCCTACCTCTTGGGCATGCCCTGATCCATAAAATTTCTTCATATTGTTCGTGACTTCTTCAGTCTACTCTTATCTCCAGCATAATTTCCCAGTTTGGTACTTTGTACTGTAGTCAGGTTTTGCCTCTTCCTAAATTCTTGGGCAGTCAGGGGTCACTAGGTGGCACAATGGATAGAGTACAGAGCCTAGAGTCAGGAAGGACTGAGTTCAATCTGACCTCAGACACGTATTAGCTCTGTAACCCTGGGGAAGTCACTTAGCCCTGTTTTCTTCAGTTTGCTCACCTATAAAATGAGAAGAGAAGGAAATGGCAATCTGCTCCTGTGTCTTTGCCAAGAAAACACAAATAGGGTCATCAAGAGTCAGATATGACTAAAATGATTGAACAACAACATATTCTTGGATGGAGAGATTCCTGCTAGATCTAGTTTTCGGTACTCCAATCAACTAAAAAGCATATTAAGCATTTATTATGTTCAAGATACTATATTAGAATGTGAGGCTACAAATACAATAGCAAGACAATCCCTGCTCTCAAGAAACATGCATTCTGCTGGGAAATAGAGATATAACCTGCTCACAAATAGTAAAAACAAGGTATACAAAAATAAATAGAAAGTGATTTGGGAAAGGATGAATTAACAACTGAAGGGGAGAAAATGAAAGGTCTATTGAAAAAAGTAACACTTGAGTTTGGTCAGGAAGGGAGCTAGGAGTTCCAAGGAGTGGAAGTGAAATGGGAGCATATTCTAGACATGAAAACAAAGACAGGGGACAGAATGATTTTTATGAGGAGCAGCAAGTGACCAATTTTCCTGACACAGAATAGAGTATGTGTTAGGTTAGTAAGGAGTAGTCAGTCTGGAAAGATAGTCTGGAGTCAGTAAAAAATTCTATTTTGTATTTTAGTTCCATTATTATATTTATGTTCTCTGTGGATATTGTGGATATTCATCATCGTGTTCTGAGTTACCTCAGTTGTACTCAGTTCCTTCTTTATCTTACCTGTGATTTTAAAAACCATTTCCATTTCTTTTGCAAATTTGTTCATCAGGTTTATTTTATGTTCTGAGACAAATATAATTTTGTTTCTAATGCTACTATTAGTATGATTTCAGTACATTTTTTCCCTCCCCGTATTTTGGCCTCTGGTCCTTTACTCAATATTTTTTTTTCCTGTATGTGTTTAATTGGGGTAGAGAAACATTTTCCTTCCTTTAGATTATTTAAATTTTTATTCTTTTGAAGATTTCTAATGATTTTGATTCTTTTGGAAATTTCTTTTTTTTTTTTAATGGTGATATTTAAGAAGTAGTCTCTCTAATTCTACTATTTTCCTGGAACTCTTCCTAAAGAGAAACATTTATCCAGATAACTTAGACATGAATTTGCCGCCACATCTGGAAATATAACAACAACAAAACTCATCTGGAATTATATCCAATGTCAAAATTCTATATCTTGTTTTACTAGCTTTAAAATTTATCAAATTTTTGTACAGAAGAGTCCTGCGTATAACTCCTCTAACTTTTATAGATGATGAAAATGAGGTTTAGTTTGGAGAAGTGACTTTCCCAAAACTGAGATCAAAGCCCACAATTGCCCTGACACCTAATCTTCTTTCTATAATATCATGTTGCTCTCAGTAAAGTGCTAATTTGATTGGATTATGTTGAGGGAGTGGTATATGGAAAAGGCATTGATAAATGCTAGGGGAGGGTCATTGGCACAACTGTTATTTCAGGGAGGAGCAATGTAAGATGAAGATATTTAGAGAAATGATTTGGTTAGTTAAGTATCTTTCATCTCTTCATCAGTAATTTCCAATATCATTACAGTGCCTTTCAAATGCTTGGATCCCATTTCTCTCATTATAAAGAGATTCGTATAAAAGATTCCCCCATACTAAAAATCATTTTTACCTACCATGCTTCTAATCAAGCCTTATCTTTTGAATCATCACATTCTCCCAGATTCCTTTTGGAGCTGTTCTGAAATTGTCAGTAATTTGAAAATAAATAAACCAACACAACTCAATTTTTGAAGGAATGGAGATAAGTCACAAGTTTGGGAAAGTGATATTTTTTCTTACAGCTCAAGAAATGCAACTGACTTTCTAGATAAGTAAAAATGGAAACTTTAATTTTTCCTGAGAAAGAAAATAAAAATTCTCCTAAGAGCCAAATCCATCAGGCATTAGCAAAAAGCCACAGTAATTGTTTTTCTTCCAAAATCAAAATACTGTCTGTAGATAAGAAGAAATACGGATAGTGGTAAAAGTGGTTATTTTATCTTTTTATCATTTCAACATTAGTTAAACAAGGGTTGAGTTCCACTCATCTTCCTCCATTCTCTGCTAGTCCCTTATAAACATTATTCTCCACCACATTTACCCTCACACTTCTGGTGTTAGAGTCCCACAAATGAGCAGTTCTTATAAATATCTGAAGTAGCAAACTTGTATGTGTGTATAGATCAATGCCTGAGGGTGCATAAAGGTTGATAGCTACCTAGGGTACAACAGAAAGTGTGAGTGTGTGTGTGTTTGGGGGGAAGGAGACAATTTTTTAATATTATTTTTAAAAATATCAGAAATGTGGCCTTGTGCTAAGACAAGCCATTGGCTACATGAGTGTCTTGTGACATTTGTCTAATAATTACTACTATTATGAAATATGGTTAGAGTGAGACATAACAGAGGGGTGACCTAAATGCTGCTCTGGCACTTATGGGATATAAAAGGAAGGCCTCCAGGTTACTGGGCAGATTCTTTATGGAGGATTTGTGGAAAGGCCTGGACAAAATCTGCAAAGGTTGAGTTGGGAAGAATGGCACCAGCAGAGGGAGAGGTAACATTGGTGATTGCATCACCCTGAATCATGAAGGTTCAAAGACTCTAGTGAACAGTAACAGAGAGATTGGCCACAATTTCTCAGATGTCCCTAGGGCACACAGTCCCTTGCTGTGTGTGTGTGTGTGTGTGTGTGTGTGTGTGTGTGTGTGTGTGTGTGTATTAAGTGATTTTAATTATGCTAGTGTAAAGTCTTCCTATAAAAGTCTTGATTCACCTTACTCTGAAATCCTTAGTCTGGTATTCAAGGTCCTTTGCAATCTTACTGCAACTTCCACCCTTTTACTATAATATGTCTTTCCACAACCTATTTTCTGGTAAACTAGAACCCCTCAATCTCTTCTGGCCCTTTCCCACCTTTGTATCTTTGCTTATGCTATATCATAGATGAATGGATGGATGGATGGATAGATTTGACCTCAAATACTTACTAGCTATGTGACCCTGGGCAAGTCACTTAACCCTGTTTACCTCCCATATTTATAGAACAGAACAAAAGAAAGAAAAAGGAAAAAAGAAAATCATACAACAAACACACATAGTTAAGCTAAGTAAATTCCTTCATTGGCCTTGTCTGAAAAATGTCAGCCTCACTTTGCACCCAGAGTCCATCACCATTTTGGGTAGAGGGTGGATATTGTACTTTGTCTTTAGTCTTCTGGAATCCTGGTTTGCTTTTGTACAGATGAGAGTCTAAAACCCACCCATCTTGTCTTAGGAATGGTTCTCTAAAGGATTGGGGAGAGTCTGCATGTACTCCTCTGAGGATTTTGCAGTTGTCAAAACATTCTAGAAATAGCATTGAAACTGGGAAGAGAACATAGTTCAAGGATTAAAGACGTCTAGAACAGAATCCAGTCTCATAGAAACCGCTGGTGTAGATGAAATTGTCAACTGCCACCACCCTAGGGATCCAGAAGTCAAAGGTTGACAGCAGGCAGTATAGGCTAAGGGGTGGAGCAGGGCAGGCCTTTGCCCTGGATTGAAAGTTATTCATAGGGAAAACTGAGAACGTAAACAAAATAGAGGTTCAAGCACCAAGTCAAGGTCAAATCAAACATCCTGGAGGAGAGCTTTAAGCCACAGTGACAACCTGGAATGTCTATGTCAGAAACACCAAAGTCAGTTCAAGAAAAACAAAAACTGTGGACAGGTGGAAGAGAAACAGAGAGATCTTTAAGAGCCAAGAGCCAGGCAATAAGAGAGCAGAAGAGTTCAACTACAAAAAGTTGGGATATGCATATACACATAAATATACATATATAATCACATACATATAAGTGTAATGCACATGTTTGTATATGCATATGCATAAGACATATACCTCATATTGTTGTTTTACAGTCGTGTCTGATTCTTCATGACCCCATTGGGGGTTTTCTTGTCAAAGATACTGGAATGGTTTGTCATTTCCTTCTCCAGCTCATTTTACAAATGAGAACTGAGGCAAATAATGTTAAGTAACTTATCCAGGGTCACAGTTAGTAAGCCTCTGAGACCAGATTTGAACTCATGAAGATGAGTCTTCCTGATTCTAATTCCAGTGCTCTATCCAGCATGCCACCTAGCTGTCCAAAACACACATGCATTGAGCTAAATATATGCCAGCAATAGATAGATTGGTGGTAAGTAGGTAAAGAGACAGACAGAGAGGGGAGATAGAGATGAGGAAAATCAGAGAGACAGAGACAGACACAGAGAGAGCATTTATTAAGTAATCTGAGCTAAACTTTGGAAATAAAATATAAGTAAGCAAGATATTTCTTGCCCTCAAGGAACTTGCAATCTAATGGAGGAAGGCATCACATAAAGGGGAGCTAAAAAAGGGGAATAGGGTATCCACCAGGTATGGCTTAGAGACAGCTGGAAAATGAATCAGAAGCCTGGCTCTGGGAAAGCTAAGGCAAAAACTCTTCTATTGGAACTCAAAGTTGGTCCAGGGTTGGAGTTCAAGTTTCTGGAACAGTATTCATTCTTGTCCCTGAAAGGAATGGCCTGATCAGAAGCTTGGCTCTCAACAATAATGACAAACAGAATTGAAGTCACAGACAGGAAAAGGCCAACAGAGCCTGGCTCCTTTCAAGTCTCAATACAAAGGCTGTTTTCTGAAAGAGAATTTTCCCAGACTCACTCTATCATGCTTTTATGTTGCCTTCCCTCTGATATTATATACATGTGAGATATAGATATACATATATAAGTATACACATATATGTATTTATGCAACATATACATGTATATGTATATGTAGTGTGTATATGTCCATATATAGGGACATTTCTATATCTGTATATGTATATACATACATATATGTATGAATATGTTGTGACTGTGGATATGTAGATGTACATATGTAAGTGTGTACATATACACATATATTTACATGTACACACACACACACACACACACACATATATATATATATACACATATATATGCATAATTGTTTACAATAGTACATGAATTCCTTGAGGGTAAAGACAATTTTTGCCTTTCTTTCTATCCCGAGGCTTTAGCACAATGTCTGTCATGTAGTAAATGCTTAATAAATGTGTATTGATTTGACTTGAAAATAGAGGAAAGATAAAGAGGAAGGGGGCAGCTAGGTGGTATGGTGGATAGAGCACCAAACCAGGAGTCAGAGAGACTCATTTTTGTGAGTTCAAATCTGGCCCCAGATACTTATTAACTGCATGACCCTGGGCAAGTCACTTAACCTTGTTTGCCTCAGTTTCCTCATCTCTAAAATAAGCTGGAGAAGGAAATGGCAAATCAGCATCTTTAACAAGAAAATCCCAAATTAAGTCAGATGCAATGACTCAACAACAGCAGAGGAAAAGGAGGTCTAAAGTTTCTTCTCTCATCCCTGCTTTGGACTTTTATTTCTTTTTTTAAATTAAATTTTATGTTTATTTTTAGTTTACATCATTCATTTCCACAATATTTTGAGTTACAAATTTTCTCCCCATCTTTCCCCGACACACCACCCCAAAATAGCAATCCCACTGTATACCTCCTCCCCCAATCTGCTCTCTCCTATATCCTACCCCATTCCCCTCTGACTTTCTAGTAGGGCAAGATGGATTTCCATACCCCAGTGCCTGTATGTCTTATTTCCCAGTTGCATGTTATATATATATTCGAACATTTGATTTTAAAACTTTGAATTCCAGATTCTTTCTCTTCCTCCCTCATCACCCACCCTTACTGGAAAAATACCTGCTTTGGGCTTTTGAAGTTCATTTCTTGTGCCTAGGAAGTCTTTGCACAATCATAGCTCATTGAGTTATAGTTTTAGAGCAGGAAGGGATTTCTTTCTTTATTAAAAATTAAATTATTTATTTTTATTTTACAACATTTACTTCCATAAGTTTTAAATCTTCTCCTCCTCCTTCCCTTCTTCTTCCCCAAGATGGCATGCAATCTAATATGAGCTCTACACATATATTCCCATTAAATATATTTTCACATCAGTCATGTTGCATAGAAGAATTACAACAAATGGGAGAAACCATGAGAAAGAAAAAAAAGAAAACAAAAGAAAACAGTTTACTTTGCTCTGCATTCTGACTCCATAGTTCTTTCTCTGGGTGTGACTGGCATTTTTCATTATATGTCCTTTGGAATTGTTTTAGGTCCTTGCATTGCTGATAAGGGCTAAGTCTATCAAAATCAGTCCTCACACATTGTGGCTATTACTGCGTACAATGTTCTCCTGGTTCTGCTCACTTCATTCAGCATCAGTTCATAAAAGTCTTTCCAGGTTTCTCTGAAGTCTACCTGTTCATCATTTCTTATAGCACAATAGTATTCCATTACATTCATATAACACAGCTTGATCAGCCATTTTCCAATTGATGAACATTCCTTTGATTTCTAGTTCTTGACCACCACAAAAAGAGCCTTTATAAATATTTTTGTACATGTGGGTCCTTTTCCCATTTTTATGATCTCTTTGGGATACAGGCCTAGAAGTGGTATTGCTGGGTCAAAGAGTATGTACATTTTTATAGCCCTTTGGGCATGGTGCAGGAAAGAATTTCACAGGTCACCTATTCGAACTTCCTCATTTTATGAAGATGAGGAAATTGAGAAGTTAAGCAATTTGCTTAAGGTCACACAGGTAGTAACAAAGTTGAGCCAGGTGACAATGTGCTAAAAGCAATAGGCTCTTTTATTTGCTGCACTTAAGGAAAGATCACATGGTTAACTGGAGCCATCCAAGGAAGCATGGAGTAGGAGTGGGAAGCAGGGAGGGAAGGGAAGACACCAATATGGATAACTGGAGTAAGCCACAGAACATCATTCATTCATTCACTTATTTATTCATTTGACAACTGAGTTTTACTTTGATTCCTGTGAAGATCCCAAAGCAGATCATTTAAAAGACGGTTGGCAAACATCTAGGAAGAAAAGCAATGAGCAATGATTACACATCAGGACCAGGACATGCCAGAATAACCTTATTCCCCTTATTATAGGATTAATAAAGTAGTAGGTGGGGGGCAGAGCCAAGATGGCAGAGTAGTAACAGCCTTCCTCCATGCTCCGGCCCATACCACTTCCAAATTTATATAAAAGGGGACTCTGAACAACCTCTGGAGCTTGAGAACCCACAAAATGACACAGAGAAGCTAACCTCCCATTGAGGACAGCCCAGCAGCCCAGCAGGGAGCGGCCAGCACAGTGCTCTGGGAGCCTAGCCCAGGCCTGTGTGAGTTGGAGGTTTTAGCCCCAGGGAGGCTGGGCCAGCAGCCAGCTGGAGGGACCCCAGAACACCAGCAACTGTGGCATTTCCAGAATTATCAACATATAGATGCCAAGGACAAAGTGAGAGGTCAGTGTAGTATGGACTTTGGGACTGGTTGGGAGAGCATGTGGGCCTCTTTCCCTGGGGGGTGATAAGCCACTTATTAGCCCAGCACAGCTGCCATGTTGCAGCTTAAGCTCCTGGCCTGCGGACTATAGGGGGATCAGGCAATCAGTCTGGGGGGCAATCGCCCTTGCTTTAACCTTCTTGGATCTGGATTGTGGTCTGGGGTGGAGGTCTTGGGGTATGGGACCAGCTTGCCAGAGTGTGTGGAGGCTTCAGAGAGGGCACCCAACTAATACCTCCGTAGCTGAGAAAAGCCCAGCTTTTGGGACAGAAGCTCCCCTGGTTGGTGGCAAAGTCCTACTGTGGCAACAAGCTCAAAAGTCAAGTAATTAAGTGGCAACATGCCCAGGTAAAGGAAACAAAATAAACAGAAAAATTCAACATTAGACTCCTATTTTGGGGGCAAAGAGGATCAAAGCATGGAACAGGAGGAGGACTGCACCAAAAGACCCAAATGAAAATACAACCTGGCTACAGGCCATAGAAGACCTTAAGAAGCAGATAAGAGAAGTGGAGGAAAAATTGGGAAGAGAAATGAGAAAGATGCAAGAAAAGTATGAAATGAGAGTCAACAGCCTGACTGAGGAAAATAACACCTTAAAAAATAGACTAACTCAAATGGCAAAAGAGGCTCAAAAAGGCAATGAGGAGAAGAATGCCTTAAAAAGCTGAATTTGCCAGATGGAAAAAGAATCTCAAAAGCTTACTGAGGAGAATCATTCCTTCAGAATTAGACTGGAGCAAATGGAAGCTGGTGACTTTATGGAAATCAAGACGCTGTTAAGCAGATCCAAACAAATGAAAGAATAGAAGGCAATGTGAAATATCTCATGGGAAAAACCACTGACCCGGAAAATAGATCCAGGAAAGATAATCTAAAAATTATTGGACTACCTGAAAGCCATGATCAAAGAAAGAATCTAGAAATCATCCTTCAAGAAATTCTCAAGGAAAATTGCCCTGATGTTTTAGAACCAGAGTGGGAAATAGAGGTTGAAAGAATCCACAGATCACCTCCTGAAAAAGATCCCAAAAAGAAAACTCCTAGGAATATTATAGCCAGGTTCCAGAATTCCCAGATCAAGGAGAGAATATTACAAGCAGCCATACTGTGGAAACACAATCAGAATAGCACAGGACCTGGCAGCTTCTACACTGAGGGATTGAAGAGCATGGAATATGATATTCCAGAGGGCAAAAGAGCTGGGATTGAAGCCAAGGGTCACCTACCCAGCAAAACTGAGTATCTCGTTTCAGGGGGAAATATGGTCATTCAGTGGAATAGAGGACTTTCAAGCATCTTGATGAAAAAACCAGAGGTGAATAGAAAATTTGACATTCAGACACTAGAAGCAAGAGATGCTTGAGAAGGTAATCAGGGAAAAGAAATCAAAAGGAACTTATCAAGGTTGAACTATTTACATTCCTACATGGAAGAACGATAACTGTAACTGATGAAACCTTTCTCAGTATGAAAATAGTTAAAGAAGGGTATATGGGCATATGAATATGTATGTGAATGTGTACACATATATTTACAGGTATAGAAGGCACAGATTGAATTTAATAGGAAGGGTTGATACTTAAAAGGTGCAATTAAGAGGTGAGAGAGGAATATAACAAGAGCAGATGGGGAGAGATAGAATGGGGTGAACTATCTCACAGAGAAGAGGCAAGGGAAATTCATTACAGGGGAGGGGGAGAACAGGAAGGCAAAAAGGCAAAACCTTATTCTCATTGAATTTGGATCAGGGAGAGAATGACATATATACTAAATAGGATATCTCACCTTACAGGAGAGTAGGGGGTAGGGGATGAGAGAGAGGATGATAGAAGGGAGGGTGAGAGGGAAGGGGAGGAGGGAAATTAGAAGCACCCACTTTTGAAAAGGGACAGGATCAAAGTGGGGAACAGACCAAGTGGGAGGTGGGATAGGAGGGAGGGAAATATAGGCAGTCTTTTACAATATATCTACTATGGTAATTTTTTGTATAGCTACAAATGTACAACATATACTGAATTGTTTTTCTTCCCAGTAAAAGTGGGTGACAAGGGAGGAAGGGAATGAATCTGGAATTCAAAGTTTTAAAATCAAATGTTTAAAAATATATAAATACTATTATTAATACTATTTACATATAATTGGGAAATAAGATATACAGGCATTGGGGCACAGAGATTCACCTTGCCCTACTGGAAAAGTTGAAGGGGTTAGGGAAGAAGATATGGGAGAGAGCAGATGGGATGAGGGGATATCCTGTGGGACTGCTATTCTGGGGTGGGGAGTAGGGAAAAATGGGGAAAAATTGTAACTCAAAATCTGGTGGAAATGAATGATGTAACCAGAAGTTAATAAATTGTTTGAAAAAAAATAAAGTAGCAGGTGAGAGGAAGGCTGAAGAGATAGATTACTTAGATTTTTTAACAAAGGTTTGTATAAACTATCTTATAATAGTCTCATGGAGAGATGGAAAGGTATAGATTAGACAACAATACAACTGAAGTGATTCAGAACTAGTAGGATGGAAAGACTCAAATTGTCATCATTGATGGTTCAGTGTCAACATGAAGAGAGATATCACAGTGGTATGCACTAAGAATCTATGCATGGCTTTGTGTTAATGACACTATGTATAGAGCTTTAAAGCTGAGTTCAGATCCAGCCCCAGACACTTAATAGGTGTGGCAATTTCCAAAATTGTCCAATTTGCAAGAAAAATAAAACACAACCAATCCTGAGGCAGAGCTCTGAGTCAATGGCACTTTATTAAACCGTTCATGGGTCCCTCTAATGAAGCAGACTCCAGATCTTTCTCATCATCTGAGATGCCCCCTTACTCCAGGGTCTTAGTTTTATAGGGTTTGATACCCAGAGAATACAGGTGAAGGCAGACCAAAAATACAGCATCTTGTTGGTTGATAGACCTGGACCTTGACCTTCTAGGAGGATCTCTACACAAAAATACAGAATCCTATTGCTTGACAAATGGGCTAGTGGGCAGACCTTAACAGACCAATCTTGACATTTCAGGAGATCCTATCAAGCTGATGAGCATATACTTAGGCTGGTAGAAAAGCAGGCCAGGGGCCAGCAATCAGGGTCACTGACTGGCTACATGCTCATGGTCAAATCCCTACATTAGGCAACAGAGGGATGACAAGGGATGGAGGGGCAACAAAAATAGCTGGGGACTTTCCATGTAATTGAGTCACCTACACCATGCTGGGTTTGGTCACCACAACAAGGAAAAACAAGGGAGAGTTCCTCTAGTTAGCTTCCTGTGATTAAGCAAGTGAACCTATAATCTGCAGTTCATATCTGAGGCTTAATATCAGAACTCATAAGCACTTATCCGTATGGAATTATATCAAACTAATTGATACTGATTGAATAAAATAGGGGTCTAATTAATCATCTATCACATAGCTATGTAAGCCTGAGCAAGTGAGTCAATCAACCAACATTTATTAAGCACCCCACTATGTGCCAGGCCCTGTGCTAAGCACTTAGAATACAAAAAGAGGCCAAAGACAGCCTCTGCCTCGGGAAGTTCACAGTCTAATGGGGGAAGACAACAAGCAAACAAATATGAACAAACAAGCTTATTTACAGGATAAATGGGAAATAATTTAAAGAGGTAAGAGTGGTTGGGAAAGGCTTCCTGTAGAAGATGGGATTTTAGTTGGGACTTAAAGAAAGTGGAAATGGGAGGGGAGCATTCTAGATATGGGGACAGCCAAAGAAAATGCCCAGAATCAAGAGATTGTTCTTCATCGAGGATAAACAAAGCCAGCATCACTGCATTGAAAAGTACATGGTCCAGTGGGAGGCTAGGTGGCACAGTGAGTAGAACGTCGGCCCTGGTTTCAGAAGGACCTGAGTTCGGATTCGGCCTCAGATACTTAACGCACACAGAAACAAAAACCTAGCCGTGTGACCTTGGGCAAGTTACTTAACCCCAATTGCCCTCCAAAAAGGCAAAAAAAAAAAAAAAAAGGAAAAGAAAAGTACGTGGCCCAGAAGGAGGTGCAAAAGGACTGAAAGGTTAGGGGGGGACTGGATTATGAAGGGCTTGGAATGCTGAACAGAGGATTTTGTATTTGATTCTGGAGGTGAAAAGACACTGGAATTGATTGAGAAGGAGATGGTATGATTGGATGAGTCATTTAAGAAAATCATTTTGGTGGCTGAATGGAGAATGTATGGGAGAAGTCACTTAACCTCTGTTTGATTCAGTTTCCTTTTCTGTAAAAGGGGTATAGTAATAGCAGTTAGCTCTCCAGGTTGTTGTGAGAAGCAAATGAGGTAAGATTGTGCTTTTCACACTGTATAGTACTATATTGATGCTTATCATCATTGCTAACATTTTCATAAATGACTCAGATAAAGAAATAGAATGCACACTCATTGAATTTGCAGATGACACAAAACTGGAAGCCAATCAGGATTCAAAAGGATTCCAGAGCTCTGGGCTGGATCTAATAAAAGTGAAATTTAATAAGAGATGTCTTTAAAACCAAGGGAGGAGAAAATGTGCAGTACAAGGAAGTGCCAACAATCTTAAAAAGCACAGAGAAGTCAAAAAAGGTGAGAGCTGAACAAAACTCATCAGATTTAGATTTTAAAAGGAACTTTATGACCTTTGAGAGAATGGTTTAAGTTAGGAAAAGGGACAGAATTTCCAGTGCTAGGAAATGAAGAAAGATTGCATTCTGGGAAGCATCAGGTGTGGAGAACTGTCCTACCAGGCTTCCTTAGGGAAAGTGTAAGCATATGTGTAGACCCATGTCAAGGAACTGGTGGCAATGGAGCGACTGAAGATGAATTAGAGGAAGAGATAGCCACTGAGGCAAGTTCTTGGAAGGAATTACATAAAGGGAACATAGGTTAAGGATTAGCCTTATTGAGAAGAGGGGGTCTCTTTTTCTGTGATTAGAAGTGGAAGAAGGGAGCTAGTAAAATTCTTGTCAGAAATCCTTAGTGTTCTAATAGAAGTGGGAAGCCAGGTAATGGGCTATACATGTGAGGGGTTGGGGAAATGTTTGATAGTGCTTGTGAAGGAAGAGAAAAAAGTTTTTGAACACTTCTCTGATGGACAGGATAAGGAATGGGTTAGCATAATAGGAAGAAAAAATATGGAGTTATTACATACCTACTAAGTGACTGGCACTATATAAACGCTTTACACATTTTTATCTCGCTTAATCTTCACAACACTGGAAACTGGGTGCAATTATTAACTGATTTTACAGATGAAGAAACTGAGGCAGACAGGGATTGTTGCATTCCCAGGGTCACACAGCTTATAAAATACCTGTGGCAAGATTTGAAAGGTCATTACCTCATACCTACACTGTTTACCATAGCTTGCTTGTGGTCTCCCAAACACAAGTCTCATTCCAGTCCAGTCCATCTTCATATCAAAATTCTAGTCCCTTTCCTCTGTTGATTATTTGCAATTTACTCTGCCTACAGCTTATTTATACATAGTTGTTTGCATGTATTCTCCCCCATTAGACTGAGTTCTTTGGGAGCAGGGATTGCTTTTTACCTTTCTTTGTATCCTTAGTGCTAAGAACAGCTCCTGACACATAGTAGGTGCTTAATAAATGTTTACTGTCTGATTGACTCTAGGCCCAGTTCTTTATCCATTACACCACCTAGCTGCCTCAGAAGAAAAGAAAGATTTTCAGATGCTGGTGGTTTTGTATGATGAATGAAAACTGTGATTTCATAACATGCTTTAGCAACCCTCAGCAGACCTAAAGCAGAAAAAGAGAATAGATGGTAATGGTCACCCCCAAATGAGGATTTGCAGACTAGGATTAGTGGGAGACCAGGAAAACCAGGACAATATCCAGCGGCAGACTATGGCCTCAAAACTGGGGGAGGAAGCAAGCATAGTCACAGTAAAGGAGATAGACTAGGGAAAAATCACGATGTCACAGGAAGGTTGGGGAATGGCTGAACAATCTGTGGAATAAGATTGTGATGGAGTGCTATTGTGCTATAAGAAATAATGAGCAGGATGCTCTCAGAAAAACCTGGACTTATGCAAACTGATGTAAAGAGAAATGGGTAGACCATGAGAACATTGTACACAGTAAGAGCAACATTGTGGGATGATCAACTGTGAAGAACAGCTATTTTAGCAATAAAATAATCCAAAACAACTCTTTTTTTGAGAACATATAATATAATATAGTTTAATATAGGTGCATTAAGATCATGCCTTACAGAAGTCTCTTGTTCACAGACAGTTCTACTACTGAGCTCATACTATTCTTTTTTTTAAACAAATGCTTTATTAACTTCTGTTTTACATCATTCATTTCCACCAGATTTTGAGTTACAATCATTTTCCCCACTTGTTTGTCCCCTACCCACCCTCCCAGAATAGCAGTCCCACAAGATATCGCTTCCTCAAATCTGCTCTCTCCCATACCTTCTCCCATACTCCCTTCGACTTTTCCATTAGAGGAAGGTGAATCTCTGTGCCCCATTGCCTGCACATCTTATCTCCCAATTACAAGCAATAGAGTATTAATAATAGTATTTATATATATTTGAAACATTTAATGTTAAGACCTCGAATTTCAGATCCATTCCCTTCCTCCCTTATTACCCATTCCCTCTGGGAAGATAAGTAATTCAGTATATGTTGTACATGTCTAGCTATGCAAAACATTACCATAGTAGATATATTGTACAAGGCTGCTTATAATTCCCTCCCACTCATCCCACCCCCACCTGGTCCATTCCCTACTTGATCCTGTCCCTCTTCTATAGTGGGTACTTCCAACCTCCCCTCCCCCCAAGGATGCCCTCCCATCCATCATCCCTCTTCTCATCCCCCTTCCCCCTATTCCTCTGCAGGTTGAGATGTCCCATTTAGTATGTATGTCATTCTCTCCCTGAACCAAATTCAATGAGAATGTGGTTTTGCCTTTTTGCCTTCCTATTCTTCCCCTCCCTTACAGCCACTTCCCCTTGCTTCTTCCACATGAGATAGTTTACCCTACCCTGTCTCTCCCCATCTCCTCTTGCCACTTTCCTCTCTCACCTCATAATTTCACCCCTTGAGTATCTTCCCTTCCCAAAAAAATTCAACCTATGCCCTCTATCCATATATAACTGTAACCATATACACACACATTCACATATGTATTCCTATGACCATACACCCTTCTTCCATTATTTTCATAGTGAGAAAGACTTCATCAGTCACAGTTATTGTTTTTCCATATAGGAATGTAAATAGTTCAAATTTGATAAGTTCCTTTTAATTTCTTTTCCCTGATTACCTTCTCAGGCATCTCTTGCTTCTTGTGCCTGGATGTCAAATTTTTTATTCAGCTCTGGTTTTTTCCTCAAGAATGCTTGAAAGTCCTCTATTCCACTGAATGACCATATTTTCCCCTGAAACAAAATACTCAGTTTTGCTGGGTAGGTGACCCTTGGGTTCATTCCCAGCTCTTTTGCCCTCTGGAATATCATATTCCATGCCCTTCAATCCCTCAGTGTAGAAGCTGCCAGGTCCTGGGCTATTATAATTGTGTTTCCACAATATTGAAATTGTTTCTTCCTGGCTGTTTGTAGTATTTTCTCCTTGATCTGGGGATTCTGGAACCTGGCTATAATATTCCTGGGCGTTTTCTTTTTGGGATCTTTTTCAGGAGGTGATCTGTGGATTCTTTCAACCTCTATTTCCCACTCTGGTTCTAAAACATCAGGGCAATTTTCCTTGAGAATTTCTTGAAGGATGATTTCTAGGTTCTTTCTTTGATCATGGCTTTCAGGTAGTTCAATAATTTTTAAATTGTCTCTCCTGAATCTATTTTCCAGGTCAGTGGTTTTTCCCATGAGATATTTCACATTGCCTTCTAATCTTTCATTTGTTTGGATCTGCTTAACAGCATCTTGATTTCTCATAAAGTCATTAGCTTCCATTTGCTCCAGTCTAACTCTGAGGGAATGAATCTCCTCAGTGAACTTTTGAGATTCTTTTTCCATCTGGCAAATTCGACTTTTTAAGGCGTTCTTCTCCTCATTGCCCTTTTGGGCCTCCTTTGCCATTTGAGTTATTCTATTTTTAAGGTATTGTTTTCCTCAGTCAGGCTGTTGACCCTCATTTCATACTTTTCCTGCATCCTTCTCATTTCTCTTCCCAATTTTTCCTCCACTTCTCTTATTTGATTTTTAAAGTCCTTCTTATGGTCCTCTATGGCCTGTAACCTGCTCATATTTTCCTTTGGGGCTTTTGGAGCAGGGTTTCTATCCTCTCAGTCCTCTGACTGTTCCTTGCTTCGGTCCTCTTTGCCCCCAAAGTAGGAGTCTAAGGTTGCATTTTTCTGTTTAATTTGTTTCCTTTGCCTTGGCATGTTGCCACTTAATTATTTGACTTTTGGGCTTGTTGCCACACTATGGCTCTGCCACCAGACAGGGGAACTTTCGTCCCGAATGTGTGGGGGACAACTTCCGTTTCTGGCAAGCTGGAAACTCGCCCACGACCTCCTCCCCAGATCACAATCCAGATCCAGGGAGGTTAAAGCAAGAGCGATTACCCCAAGACTGATCGCTGGATCTCCCTACAGTTCGCAGGCCAGGAGCTGGAGCTGCCTCTGAAAACTACAAAATGGCATGTCTCCTCAGCAGCTTCTAGCCCCCAGGGGAGGAAACCAACATGTTCCCCAAATACTGGTCCCAAAGTCCATAGGGCACTAACCTCTCACTTTTTCCTAGGCATGTCTATGTTGATAATTCTGGAATCACAACAGCTGCTGGTGTTCTGGGGTCCCTCCAGCAGGCTGCTGGCCCAGCCGCCCTGGGGCTAAAACCGCAACTCAGGCAGACCTCTGCTAGGCTCCCCACGCACTGCAGGCTGTGCTGCCAGCTCCCAGAGTGCTGCACTGGTCCTTCCTGCAGGGCTGCTGGGCTGTCCTCATTGGGAGGTTAGCTTCTCTGTGTTGTTCTGTGGGTGCTGGGGCTCCAGAAGTTGTTCAGAGTCCCCTTTTACACAGTTTGGAGGTGATCTGGGGGGAGAGTGGCTTGGACACACTGTTTCTACTCCGCCATCTTCATCCAAGACAACTCTTAAGGACTCATCATGAAAAATGTTGGGGCCTTTAGGTGGTGCAGTGAATAGAGCACTAGCCCTGGAGTCAGGAGGATCTGAGTTCAAATATGACTTCAGACATTTAACAGAAAGCTAGCTGTGTGACCTTGGGCATGTCACATAGCCCCAGTTGCCCTGCCCTCCAAAAATAAAAGAAAAAAAAAGAAAGATGTCATCCATCTCCAGACAAAGAACTGATGATGTCTGAATATAGATTGAAGCAGACTTTTTAAATATTTTATTTTTCTTGTTTTTTTAAATTTTGTTCTGTTTTCTTCTACAATATGACTAATATGAAGATATCTTTTGCATGACTACACATGTATAAGCTATATCAAATTGCTTGCCCTCTCAATGAGGGGGAAGGAGGAAAGGAGAGAATTTGGAACACAATTTTTAAAATTAATGTTGAAAATTGTTTTTACATGTAATTCAGGGAAAATGCTAAATTAAAATAAAAAAACACAATATCACAAGAAGAGTCAAGAGTATAAGTGAATGAGTGAAAGAGTAGGAGAGGCAGAGGGTTAGGAGGTTTTGGTTGGAGAAAAGAATTTCAGGGAAACACATGTAGGAGATAGTGCAATTCCAAGAAATTGTGGGTGTGACCAAGTCAATGTGTGACTGATGTGGGGCAGAGAATGAGATTGTTGAGTAGATGGAGTAAAGGTTGAACAGCTGTGTGGCCTGGTTGTTAGAAGGATTATCAAAAGGGAATATTTGTGTCCCAGAATGATAACCAAGAAATAGTGTGAAGGAAAAGACCCTAATGAGGTTCACAAGTCACATATTATCTCTATGTGTTTGGTGCAAGTCACTTAAACTCCCTGGGTTTCAGTTCCTTCAAGTTCTAAAGTCCCTTCCGGGCACTTCAAATGCTCCACTTATTTTATTTCCTCAATCTCAATGAGTTTTTCTGAGTTCACCAACTCTTTTTACCACCTTTCTCTGAAATCCCCAAGCTCATTTGTAATTCGGCCTCAGTATCATCAGCTCCCTAGGGAAGCAAGAAGCATATGTTTGTCAGAGACACATTAGCATGTGAAAAATCCTCATTGCATCTGAGCATCCTGTGTTAGTATTGTGCTCTCCCACACAATATTAAAATTCTGGAAATGTCACATTCAGCCTCTATTGCATTCACTCTAGACTCTCTGGAGTCTTCTACCAATTCACAGCCATATGAGGGGAGAGCTTAGCATATCATGTTTTCGAGAAGCTTTTCTCCAGATTTCCTAGTTAAGTTATTCTCTTCCACCTTGACATGCTGGGTCCTTGGATAGTAAGGCACTGCAGTAAAGATTAAAAAGAACTAATAAGGTAGGTCTTGGAAGGGAAGGAAATAACCAGGAATGAGAGTATATCAGACACCCAAGGAGTGATGGAAATTATCAGTCAATGCTTATCCAGTGTTCAGGAGTCAGTTTGATCAATTATGAGTCAGTGATCATATAAGTGCCAGAGATCAAAGGAAGGCTATGGGTCTGAATCTGCACGTGGTCAAATCAGTAAATAGAAGGCATGGAGACCACTAAACTGAGACAATTTCAGCCTCAGATGAGAAGTCTCTTATATGCTCCCTATTAAGATAGGAACTAACCCCCAGGGCATAACCAGTTCAGTGCTGGCAGGTAAGATCAGGGGAACCATAGTAGGCAAGTCACCTGACTAGAAAGGAGTCAGAGTTCAGAAAATATCCTCATTGCTCACATAATTGTAGCTTAAAAAGGCACTAATACTAGTGTATTGTTACAATATAGTCCCGGTCTTAAATGCCTAAGCTTAAAAGTACTAAAATATGTAAAGATGAAGAAGACATCTGAGCCAAACATAAAAATCTAGACATCTAGTAGGTTATTGGAAAGAATATTGTTTGTCCTTCATTCTCAAAGAAGACCATGACATTAGGAAGATGATGGCCATGACTTTGAAGTCAACTGGATTTAAGTGAGAGAGGGTTGTGTAAAGTCACCAGCCTCACTTTCTCCTCAGGAGCCATCTGGGTCCAGTGGTCACATATGGATCAGTACAACTGGAGATGGCCTTGGATATAGTGGGAGAACTTGGGCTTTTTAAGCTAAGGTCTTTCCCAGGTCTCAGTTTGAATGAGGCAAATACCCATTCAGTGATTAAGGCTACGTAAGAAATGAGGCAGAGAATGGCCTTTTCACCCAGTCCACCCCCCAAAATAGATCAATCTGGAAGGAAAAGACCCTCAGGGTTTCTGGCCAAAACAGAAACATTCACAATGACCACCAAGTGGAGCTTGGGCTGGGACCTAATTTTGGCCAATCAATGAGAGCCATAGTGATTAGGATTTAAGGTATGGTCCCTAAGAAAGAAATCTAGGCAGCAAACCTCAAGATATTTTTTAGGCTTCAGTGATCAAAATTTATATTTTGATAAGGAAGATAAGGGGAAGAGAGGAAAGGGTTGGGGAGTAGAGGGGAAGGGAGGAAGGAAAGAGCTGCATTGCCTGACTGGAACTTGCCAGTTGGGTCCCTATCTTGTAGTACTCACAGGTTGTTGTTTGTCTTTCCTTCTAGAAGAGGACCAGGACATCAGGAAGGTGATACCATGATTTTCAAGTGAATTGGATTTAAGTGAGGGCTATGCAAAGTCTCAAGTCTCACTTTCTCCAATTGGAAAATCTAGATCATAGAAACAACCTCCAACATTCAAATAAACTGTGCTTTCTGCACTGGGTCAGCTTGAGACACACTGCATGCCCAGTTCATACAAAAATATCTCTGTTAGGATTATTTCTAACACATCAGTGGGGATGGGGAGCAATGCAACCTACTCATAATATGTGGTATTAAATGTCAGATGATAAACTGTTCACCTCTCTTTGAATGTCATTGGCTTCTCCAGGGCCTTCTTTTCTCTTAGGATGACACAGGATCTTAGATGGAACACATTTTAGAGATTATCTTGTCCAAATCTCCCTCCCACCCTTATATTTATTTTCAGCTGAGGAAAACTAAGGTTCAGAGAATCTTCTCAGCATCATGAACTACCTTCTTTCCTCTAAACCCCACAAACACAACTTCTTTCCACTCATTATTACCACCCCTTACCCGAGCTATTACAATAGCTTCCTAATTAGTCTCCAGTTCACTTTTTCAGGATGATTACTTATTTTTATTAATTTATTTGTTTATTTTTAGTTTACAAGATTCAGTTCCACAATCTCTTGAGTTTTAAAATTTCTTCCCCTCCCATGGCAGCATGCAATCAAGTATAGGATCTACAAATGCCTTCACATTAAACATTAGTCAGATTGTAAAGAAGGATTATAACCAATGGAATGAACAATGCTAAAGAGGAAACACAAAAAAGCAAACAAGAAAAAAAGGAGCAGGTAGTTTGCTTCAATCTGCATGCAAACTCTGTAGTTCTTTCTCTGGATGTGGACATCTCTTTCCATCATGAGTCTTTCGGAGTTGTCTTATAATCTTGCATTGCCAAGAAGAGCCCAGTCTATCAAAGCTGGTCATCACAATATGCTGTGGCTGTAATCCTGTACAAATTCCTCCTGGTTCTGCTCTTCTCACTCAACATCAGTTTGTATAAGTCTTTCCAGGTTATTATGAAGTCTATCTCCTCCTCATTTCTTACAGAATTATAGAAACTAAAGTTTAAAAACTAAACTCTACATTCATATATCACAAATTGTTTAGCCATTCCCCAATTGATAGGCATCCCCTTGATTTCCAATTCTTTGCCACCACAAAAAGAGCTGCTATAAATATTCTTGTACATATGGGCCTCTTCCCACTTCTATGATCTCTTTGGCATATAACCCTAGAAGTGGTATTGCTAGGTCAAAGGGTATGCACTTATTTATAGCCCTTTGTGCATAGCTCCAGATTGCTCTCCAGAATGGTTGGATCAGTTCACAACTCCACGAACAATGCATTAATGTTCAAATTTTTCCACATCTTCTCCAACATTTATCATTTTCCTGTTTTATGATCTTAGCCAATTTGGCCAGTGAGATGTGGTACCTCGGAGTTGTTTTGATTTGCATTTCTCTAATCAGTAGTGATTTAGAGCATTTTTTTTTTCAAATGCTTATAGATATCTTTAATTTCTTCCTTTGAAAACTGCCTGTTCATTTACCATTTATCAGTTGGGGAATGACTTGTATTCTTATAGATTTGACTCAATTCTCTGTATATTTTAGAAATGAGGCCTTTAAGGGCGGCTAGGTGGCACAGTGAGTAAGAGCGTCGGCCCCAGAGATGGGATGACCTGGGATCGGATTCGGCCTCAGAAAATGATCACCCACACATAAATAATGACTGGCCGTGTAACCTTGATCAAGTTTCTTAACCCCAATTGCTTAAAAAAAAAGAAAAAAAAGGAAATGAGGCCTTTATCAGAGACAGTGGTTGTAAAAATTCTTTCCCAATTTTCCACTTCCTCTTAATCTTGGTTACATTGGTTTTGTTTGTACAGAAACTTTTCAGTTTCATGTAATCAAAGTTATCCATTTTGCATTTCATAATGCTCTCTAACTCTTGTTTGGTCATAAAATCTTCCCTTCTCCATAAATCTGACAGGTAAACTATTTCTTGCTCTTCCAGATTGCTTACAGCATCAGCCTTTATACCTATATCATGCACCCATTTAGACTTGATTTTGGTATACAGTGTTAAATATTGGTCTATGCCCAGTTTCTGCCATACTATATTCTAGTTTTCCCAGAAGTTTTTGTCAAATAGTGAGGTTTTTTTCCCCAAAACTAGGGCTTTTGGGTTTATCAAACAGTAGATTATTATAGTCATTGACTGCTGAGTCTTATGTACCCAATCTATTCCATTGATCCACTACTCTATTCCTCAGCTAGTACCAAGTAGTTTTGATGACTGCTGCTTTATAATATAGATTAAAATCTGGTATGGCTAGGCTACCTTCCCTAGCATTTCTTTTCATTAATTCCCTTGATATTCTGGACCTTTCGTTCTTCCAAATGTATGTTGTTACTATTTTTTTTAGCTCTGTAAAGTAATTTTTTGGTAGATTGATTGGTATGGCACTAAATATGCAATTTAATTTAGGTAAAATTGTCATTTTTATTATATTAGCTCAACCCAGCCATGACCAACTGATGTCTTCCCAATTAATTAGATCTGACTTTATTTGTATGATAAGTGTTTTGTAGTTGTGTTCATATAGGTCCTGAGTTAGTTTTGGCAGGTAGATTCCCAAATATTTTATAATGTCTACAGTAACTTTAAATGGGATTTCTTTTTCTATCTCTTGCCACTGGATTTCATTAGAAATATATAGGAATGCCAATGGTTTATGTGGGTTTATTTTATATCTTGCAACTTTGTCAAGTTTATTTATTATCTCAAGTAGTTTTTTTACTTGATTCTCTAGGATTTTCTAAGTATATCGCAGGATGATTACATATTACTCCCCCTTCACACATCCTACTCTCCAATCAAACTGGCTTACTTATTTTCCCTTATACAATATCCAATCTCCTGGCACTGTGCTTTTAAATAGACTATTTCCCATGCCTAGAATGCCTTCCATCCTTACCTCCACTTCTTAGAATCCTTATTTATCTTCAAAACTCAGCTTATGAGCCACTTCCTACACATCTAATCCTCTTCTAATCTCTCCCCTCTTCCAAAATTACATTCTATCATTTTGTGCACATTTTATGTTTACTTATCTTATGTGCATGTTAACAGGACCTAATAACTGATTCTATAGAAGAGATGAGAAAAGGGAAGCAATTGCTTGAGACCTATTGTTATTATAAGAAATAGTGGAATAAGAAGAAGAAGAAGGAGGAGGAGGAGGAGGAGGAGAGAAAGAAGAAGAAGAAGACAAGGAGGAGGAGAAGGAGAAGAAGAAGAAGAAGACAGAAAACAGCAACCTTGGACACTTATTAG